>OX123189.2:3028372-3564143 GCA_944739405.2 Euclidia mi
CGGCTATTAGAGTGTTAGTGAGTAAGTATCAAATTATTGACTAGTATTATCATGCGGTAAACAGAATGATAATTATTATCGTTAAGTAGTATGGGTCCAAAGTTCAATGTTTCTTTATTTTCAACTAGTCGGCGGTACGTTTAAATAATATAGGAATGTTTCGATGATTTGCACAAATTTTTGCACTTCACTTTGTTTATCACTCTATTTTATCACTTATATTTTTATTTTGAAGTTAATGAGATGCAGTTTTGTTCATTTCAAGTAGTTTATGGCACTAATATTTTGGTATTATTGGTGTTCTAAACAGTTTCTTGACACTTTTGTTGACTAATATAAATTGTCTTCTAACTTCACAGTTCTGTTGTAATATGACTTGATAACACTCTCACTTGTTAACGAGAGTTTATTATCACTTATTAAGTATATAAGAGCACTATATTTTTAGTTTTACTATTTTTCAAGAATTTTAGTAACGGAGCTAGTGTTTACTCAGGCAGTGGCGCCATCTGGTGGCGCGCTTGAGCTCGGTGTCGCGGTAGTGGCGGGCGGAGCGGCCCCGGCGGTCGTGCACGAGCTTGTACAGGTACGTACCCTTGCTGGTGGCGCGCTTGAGCTCGGTGTCGCGGTAGAGGCGGGCGGAGCGCGGAGCGGCCCCGGCGGTCGTGCACGAGCTTGTACAGGTACGTACCCTTGCTGGTGGCGCGCTTGAGCTCGGTGTCGCGGTAGAGGCGGGCGGAGCGCGGAGCGGCCCCGGCGGTCGTGCACGAGCTTGTACAGGTACGTACCCTTGCTGGTGGCGCGCTTGAGCTCGGTGTCGCGGTAGAGGCGGGCGGAGCGCGGAGCGGCCCCGGCGGTCGTGCACGAGCTTGTACAGGTACGTACCCTTGCTGGTGGCGCGCTTGAGCTCGGTGTCGCGGTAGAGGCGGGCGGAGCGCGGAGCGGCCCCGGCGGTCGTGCACGAGCTTGTACAGGTACGTACCCTTGCTGGTGGCGCGCTTGAGCTCGGTGTCGCGGTAGAGGCGGGCGGAGCGCGGAGCGGCCCCGGCGGTCGTGCACGAGCTTGTACAGGTACGTACCCTTGCTGGTGGCGCGCTTGAGCTCGGTGTCGCGGTAGAGGCGGGCGGAGCGCGGAGCGGCCCCGGCGGTCGTGCACGAGCTTGTACAGGTACGTACCCTTGCTGGTGGCGCGCTTGAGCTCGGTGTCGCGGTAGAGGCGGGCGGAGCGCGGAGCGGCCCCGGCGGTCGTGCACGAGCTTGTACAGGTACGTACCCTTGCTGGTGGCGCGCTTGAGCTCGGTGTCGCGGTAGAGGCGGGCGGAGCGGCCCCGGCGGTCGTGCACGAGCTTGTACAGGTACGTACCCTTGCTGGTGGCGCGCTTGAGCTCGGTGTCGCGGTAGAGGCGGGTGGAGCGCGGAGCGGCCCCGGCGGTCGTGCACGAGCTTGTACAGGTACGTACCCTTGCTGGTGGCGCGCTTGAGCTCGGTGTCGCGGTAGAGGCGGGCGGAGCGGCCCCGGCGGTCGTGCACGAGCTTGTACAGGTACGTACCCTTGCTGGTGGCGCGCTTGAGCTCGGTGTCGCGGTAGAGGCGGGCGGAGCGCGGAGCGGCCCCGGCGGTCGTGCACGAGCTTGTACAGGTACGTACCCTTGCTGGTGGCGCGCTTGAGCTCGGTGTCGCGGTAGAGGCGGGCGGAGCGGCCCCGGCGGTCGTGCACGAGCTTGTACAGGTACGTACCCTTGCTGGTGGCGCGCTTGAGCTCGGTGTCGCGGTAGAGGCGGGCGGAGCGCGGAGCGGCCCCGGCGGTCGTGCACGAGCTTGTACAGGTACGTACCCTTGCTGGTGGCGCGCTTGAGCTCGGTGTCGCGGTAGAAGCGGGCGGAGCGCGGAGCGGCCCCGGCGGTCGTGCACGAGCTTGTACAGGTACGTACCCTTGCTGGTGGCGCGCTTGAGCTCGGTGTCGCGGTAGAGGCGGGCGGAGCGGCCCCGGCGGTCGTGCACGAGCTTGTACAGATACGTACCCTTGCTGGTGGCGCGCTTGAGCTCGGTGTCGCGGTAGAGGCGGGCGGAGCGCGGAGCGGCCCCGGCGGTCGTGCACGAGCTTGTACAGGTACGTACCCTTGCTGGTGGCGCGCTTGAGCTCGGTGTCGCGGTAGAGGCGGGCGGAGCGGCCCCGGCGGTCGTGCACGAGCTTGTACAGGTACGTACCCTTGCTGGTGGCGCGCTTGAGCTCGGTGTCGCGGTAGAGGCGGGCGGAGCGGCCCCGGCGGTCGTGCACGAGCTTGTACAGGTACGTACCCTTGCTGGTGGCGCGCTTGAGCTCGGTGTCGCGGTAGAGGCGGGCGGAGCGCGGAGCGGCCCCGGCGGTCGTGCACGAGCTTGTACAGGTACGTACCCTTGCTGGTGGCGCGCTTGAGCTCGGTGTCGCGGTAGAGGCGGGCGGAGCGGCCCCGGCGGTCGTGCACGAGCTTGTACAGGTACGTACCCTTGCTGGTGGCGCGCTTGAGCTCGGTGTCGCGGTAGAGGCGGGCGGAGCGCGGAGCGGCCCCGGCGGTCGTGCACGAGCTTGTACAGGTACGTACCCTTGCTGGTGGCGCGCTTGAGCTCGGTGTCGCGGTAGAGGCGGGCGGAGCGGCCCCGGCGGTCGTGCACGAGCTTGTACAGGTACGTACCCTTGCTGGTGGCGCGCTTGAGCTCGGTGTCGCGGTAGAGGCGGGCGGAGCGCGGAGCGGCCCCGGCGGTCGTGCACGAGCTTGTACAGGTACGTACCCTTGCTGGTGGCGCGCTTGAGCTCGGTGTCGCGGTAGAGGCGGGCGGAGCGCGGAGCGGCCCCGGCGGTCGTGCACGAGCTTGTACAGGTACGTACCCTTGCTGGTGGCGCGCTTGAGCTCGGAGTCGCGGTAGAGGCGGGCGGAGCGGCCCCGGCGGTCGTGCACGAGCTTGTACAGGTACGTACCCTTGCTGGTGGCGCGCTTGAGCTCGGTGTCGCGGTAGAGGCGGGCGGAGCGCGGAGCGGCCCCGGCGGTCGTGCACGAGCTTGTACAGGTACGTACCCTTGCTGGTGGCGCGCTTGAGCTCGGTGTCGCGGTAGAGGCGGGCGGAGCGCGGAGCGGCCCCGGCGGTCGTGCACGAGCTTGTACAGGTACGTACCCTTGCTGGTGGCGCGCTTGAGCTCGGTGTCGCGGTAGAGGCGGGCGGAGCGCGGAGCGGCCCCGGCGGTCGTGCACGAGCTTGTACAGGTACGTACCCTTGCTGGTGGCGCGCTTGAGCTCGGTGTCGCGGTAGAGGCGGGCGGAGCGCGGAGCGGCCCCGGCGGTCGTGCACGAGCTTGTACAGGTACGTACCCTTGCTGGTGGCGCGCTTGAGCTCGGTGTCGCGGTAGAGGCGGGCGGAGCGCGGAGCGGCCCCGGCGGTCGTGCACGAGCTTGTACAGGTACGTACCCTTGCTGGTGGCGCGCTTGAGCTCGGTGTCGCGGTAGAGGCGGGCGGAGCGGCCCCGGCGGTCGTGCACGAGCTTGTACAGGTACGTACCCTTGCTGGTGGCGCGCTTGAGCTCGGTGTCGCGGTAGAGGCGGGCGGAGCGCGGAGCGGCCCCGGCGGTCGTGCACGAGCTTGTACAGGTACGTACCCTTGCTGGTGGCGCGCTTGAGCTCGGTGTCGCGGTAGAGGCGGGCGGAGCGGCCCCGGCGGTCGTGCACGAGCTTGTACAGGTACGTACCCTTGCTGGTGGCGCGCTTGAGCTCGGTGTCGCGGTAGAGGCGGGCGGAGCGCGGAGCGGCCCCGACGGTCGTGCACGAGCTTGTACAGGTACGTACCCTTGCTGGTGGCGCGCTTGAGCTCGGTGTCGCGGTAGAGGCGGGCGGAGCGCGGAGCGGCCCCGGCGGTCGTGCACGAGCTTGTACAGGTACGTACCCTTGCTGGTGGCGCGCTTGAGCTCGGTGTCGCGGTAGAGGCGGGCGGAGCGCGGAGCGGCCCCGGCGGTCGTGCACGAGCTTGTACAGGTACGTACCCTTGCTGGTGGCGCGCTTGAGCTCGGTGTCGCGGTAGAGGCGGGCGGAGCGCGGAGCGGCCCCGGCGGTCGTGCACGAGCTTGTACAGGTACGTACCCTTGCTGGTGGCGCGCTTGAGCTCGGTGTCGCGGTAGAGGCGGGCGGAGCGCGGAGCGGCCCCGGCGGTCGTGCACGAGCTTGTACAGGTACGTACCCTTGCTGGTGGCGCGCTTGAGCTCGGTGTCGCGGTAGAGGCGGGCGGAGCGCGGAGCGGCCCCGGCGGTCGTGCACGAGCTTGTACAGGTACGTACCCTTGCTGGTGGCGCGCTTGAGCTCGGTGTCGCGGTAGAGGCGGGCGGAGCGCGGAGCGGCCCCGGCGGTCGTGCACGAGCTTGTACAGGTACGTACCCTTGCTGGTGGCGCGCTTGAGCTCGGTGTCGCGGTAGAGGCGGGCGGAGCGCGGAGCGGCCCCGGCGGTCGTGCACGAGCTTGTACAGGTACGTACCCTTGCTGGTGGCGCGCTTGAGCTCGGTGTCGCGGTAGAGGCGGGCGGAGCGGCCCCGGCGGTCGTGCACGAGCTTGTACAGGTACGTACCCTTGCTGGTGGCGCGCTTGAGCTCGGTGTCGCGGTAGAGGCGGGCGGAGCGCGGAGCGGCCCCGGCGGTCGTGCACGAGCTTGTACAGGTACGTACCCTTGCTGGTGGCGCGCTTGAGCTCGGTGTCGCGGTAGAGGCGGGCGGAGCGGCCCCGGCGGTCGTGCACGAGCTTGTACAGGTACGTACCCTTGCTGGTGGCGCGCTTGAGCTCGGTGTCGCGGTAGAGGCGGGCGGAGCGCGGAGCGGCCCCGACGGTCGTGCACGAGCTTGTACAGGTACGTACCCTTGCTGGTGGCGCGCTTGAGCTCGGTGTCGCGGTAGAGGCGGGCGGAGCGCGGAGCGGCCCCGGCGGTCGTGCACGAGCTTGTACAGGTACGTACCCTTGCTGGTGGCGCGCTTGAGCTCGGTGTCGCGGTAGAGGCGGGCGGAGCGCGGAGCGGCCCCGGCGGTCGTGCACGAGCTTGTACAGGTACGTACCCTTGCTGGTGGCGCGCTTGAGCTCGGTGTCGCGGTAGAGGCGGGCGGAGCGCGGAGCGGCCCCGGCGGTCGTGCACGAGCTTGTACAGGTACGTACCCTTGCTGGTGGCGCGCTTGAGCTCGGTGTCGCGGTAGAGGCGGGCGGAGCGCGGAGCGGCCCCGGCGGTCGTGCACGAGCTTGTACAGGTACGTACCCTTGCTGGTGGCGCGCTTGAGCTCGGTGTCGCGGTAGAGGCGGGCGGAGCGCGGAGCGGCCCCGGCGGTCGTGCACGAGCTTGTACAGGTACGTACCCTTGCTGGTGGCGCGCTTGAGCTCGGTGTCGCGGTAGAGGCGGGCGGAGCGGCCCCGGCGGTCGTGCACGAGCTTGTACAGGTACGTACCCTTGCTGGTGGCGCGCTTGAGCTCGGTGTCGCGGTAGAGGCGGGCGGAGCGCGGAGCGGCCCCGGCGGTCGTGCACGAGCTTGTACAGGTACGTACCCTTGCTGGTGGCGCGCTTGAGCTCGGTGTCGCGGTAGAGGCGGGCGGAGCGCGGAGCGGCCCCGGCGGTCGTGCACGAGCTTGTACAGGTACGTACCCTTGCTGGTGGCGCGCTTGAGCTCGGTGTCGCGGTAGAGGCGGGCGGAGCGGCCCCGGCGGTCGTGCACGAGCTTGTACAGGTACGTACCCTTGCTGGTGGCGCGCTTGAGCTCGGTGTCGCGGTAGAGGCGGGCGGAGCGCGGAGCGGCCCCGGCGGTCGTGCACGAGCTTGTACAGGTACGTACCCTTGCTGGTGGCGCGCTTGAGCTCGGTGTCGCGGTAGAGGCGGGCGGAGCGGCCCCGGCGGTCTTGCACTAGTTTGTCGGGACGCACGAAGATCCCGTGCCGGGCGCGACACGTGAAGTACCGGGTTCCTCCAACGGAGCCGTCGTTCTTGCCTGTGACACACAAACATATACTTGAGACACATGTAGATAGGAAGATAATGCTTTATTGTCACTAGTTAACTACTTAATGATACAAACATACTTCATATAGCAGTATAGCAGTTAGATCCAAAAAACGGACAAGGAGGCTTAAAGGTTCAGGTCAATTTGGCCATAGCATTTAATTTGTTGCAGAGAAAACGCGGCGTCTAAAGCGGCGTCCTACGTGAGCGACCTGGATACAAACGCGACGCGGCGCGGCGCGGAAACAAGAAAGAAACAACAGTTGATACCTATTGACGTGACGTGGCCTACGTGAGCACACGCACGTCACGTGCGATGCGGCGCGGCGACGTGCGCAGGGCGGTGATGTTGGCGGCCGATTTGTGCGCACGTAAGGCAGAGACGTCGCGTCACACCGCACGTGACGTGCATGTGCTCACGTAGGACAGTCGCCGCAGAACACCGCACCGCATTCAGTTCGCTCGGATCACGATTGCGTTCGCGTTGAGTCGTTCGTGTAGGACGCTGCGCTACGGCCCGATCACGGCATACAGCGGCGAGCGATTTCGATGTACTATCAAACAATTTAGCGCTGGACCAGTTTGAAAAAAATCCTTTGGCTCGCTCATAGAGTCGAGTCACACTAAAAACGTATACGAATGTCAATGTGTGTGTAAAGTAGCACTGGAAGCGACGATATCTTGCTGAGCGATTCTTGCCCTTATGGTGGTCTAGTGGGAAATAGTTCGAGTGTACATGGTGCGTTAGAGAGTGGTTAGTTACCAGTGGGCGCGTCGAGCTCCACCCCGACCCAGGTGCCGGGCGCGAAGTGCGTGGGCCCGCTGTACGCGATCACGCCCGTGCTGCTGCTCAGCCGCAGCTGCACGCTCTCGCCCACGCACATCCATGACGCCAGCGTCGACTCCTGAGATGAATCGTCTGTAACAGATATAATTAGACGTTTTTCAATCATGTACTAGTGATCTCCGAGTAGCCAGGCTGAAGTGGCAATGGGCAGGGCAAATAGCGCGAAGAACCGATGGCCGTTGGGGCAGGCGGGCTCTGGAGTGGCGACCACGTACCGGACGACGCAGCAGGGGTAGGCCTCCCGCAAGGTGGACCGACGATCTGGTTAACATCGCGAGAAGCGGTTGGATGCGGGCGGCTCAAAATCGGTCTGTGTGGAGAACCTTGGGGGAGGCCTATGTCCAGCAGTGGACGTATGGCGTCTGTTGCGACGACCCTATCGCCCACTAGGATCTCCCAGTGCAGTTGGTCAACCGTAAAATGGCAGTTAAACCACCCAAAGTACAGCGGCAATAAATACTAAGATACTACATGGGCAGCAACATCTAATAACAAAGACTGCCGCCACTGCGATCACCAATCCGTCTACCAAGCGTAACGATTACGACAAAATCCCTCTAAAAGTATCCCCGGTGGCCCCGCTATTCCTGGTCCAGGTAGCTGCCTGGTAAAGACAAGACATGGGGTACGAAGAATCTCCGGCAGAGATCCGGCTACCACCACTGACGACAACACTCCCATACCATCACTTTAATCAATTCTCTTAAGGGGGCAGCGATCACTGAGTGGTAAGAAGCACATTGAATATTAGTCCAAGCTTCGAAAGATCGATATTGATGAATTCTACGCTCCGACAAGCACCAGTTCAAATCAAAAACCCCGAGAGCTTTCAGCTTGAAATGCGAAACCGCTTCGTTCGTTTGGGTGAGTGCGTCGATGTGGACGACTTTAGTGACAGGTTCGTGGGTGCTGTCTACACAAAGGGCTTAAAGCTCTTTAAGCCTAAAACTAATAAAGAGACCATAAAATCTCTATTACGACCCTTGAGTTTACAGAGGAAAGACGAAGAATGCTTCTACTGTCTGCCGACGACATGCCAAAGTATCGGCGGCTTAATAGACAGATCTGTAAGTCTCTGACTCGCGATTTCCGCCAATACAACACTCAGGGTCGGAACATATCTGACGGAAGATGCGTCGCGTATTATCGGTCGCGTAACGCCAAAACATACAAATATATAGAAAAACATTCAACCTTTCACACCTGACCGATGATCGGTTAGTACGCCCAGCGTACAGCGTCTGTTCCGTTTCCGTCAACGCATTATCGGTCGACATCGTGCACACCACGGACCACGTGAATTTTGACTGACGCGTTGGGCGACGTTTTAAAATTAGATGTGATACAAAGCAACCGCACTGTAGTTGCTGAACGCAGAAACTGACTAGACGCGTAAAAAAGCTTGTCTAATTTGACAGAATAGACGCGACCGATGTAGATACGCTCGACGCATTTTCCGTCAGATGTGTACCAACCCATTTGACGGAATAGACGTGACCGAAGATACATTCGACGCATCTTCCGTCAGATATGTGCCGACCCTAAGTGTGTGTACGATCGAGCAGAATAAAGGTTACAAAGTGTTCCAAAGAGATCTGTCAATCGGGAAAAGTCAGCTGACAAGGCTGAAGACGCAGGATGGCAGAATTATCTCGTCCAGACCTCAACTCCTGTAGGAGATCGAACGGTTCTATGGACAGCTATACACGACTAAACGAACACCTGTTACTAGTCCAACCACTGACCCTAGAGCTGGATTGATCCGACACTATACCGAAGATATCCCGGACGTCAGCATGCACGAGATTAGTGTGGCCCTAAAACAGCTCAAAAACAACAACGAAATGCTTCGGAAGGTATTCAATTCTGTCATACTCGAGGGCGAAACGTGGTGGTGGTTTCTTAAAGAAAGGCGACAAAACCCTTATGAAAAACTACAAACCCATCTTACTCCTGAGTCACGTCTATAAGCGAATCGTCTCGAGAGCAAGCTAGACAGACGACTGCCGGTCTGCCGTACAAACCGGTTTCCGTAAAGGCTATCTTATATCTACAGTCTAGGCTAGGAAGTCTGAGGACTATAACCAGCCGCTACACTTGGCGTTTGTGGACTATGAGAAAGCCTTCGATTCGATCGAAATGTGGGAAGTGCTGCACTCTCAATGGTGCCAGATCGACTATCGATACGTTGAAGTGCTGAAGTGTTTGTACGAAAACGCCATCGTATCAGCCTTCCTCCAGGACCAGAGCTCGAAACCGATGCAATTACAGCGAGGGGTGAGACAGGGAGATGTTCACCGCTGCGCTGGAAGACGTCTTCAAGCTTCTGGACTGGGAAGGACTCTGCATCAACTTAAACGGCGAGTACATCACTCACCTTCGATTTGCTGATGATATCGTAGTCATGGCTGAGATCATGGAAGACCTCAGCACAATGCTCGATGGCCTCTGTAGAGTCTCCCAGCAAGTAGGTCTTAAGATGAACAAGGACAAGACGAAAATCATATCTAACGTCCATGTCATACCAGTTCCTATTCAGGTTCGGCCTATACTAGTGTTCGGAAAGTTACGGCATATCTTTAAGTCAAGTCAAAGTCATAATCATTTATTCATCTAGGTCACAAGGTGACGCTTATGAACGTCAAATTTTTATCTTCACGTCCGATACTTCGCAGTGTCTCAAGTCGAAAGTCCAGTGTGTGTTGCCACCGAAGATCTACGGAACCGAGACGTGGTTGCTAACAATGGGCCTTACCCAGAAGCTTAAGGTCACTCAGAGGAACATGGAGAGAGCTCGGTGTTTCCCTGCGAGATCGAATAAGAAATGAGGAGATCCGCGGGCGCGGATAGCTCTCCGAATAGGCAGACTGAAGTGGGAATGGGCTGGGTACATAGCTCGAAGAATCGTTGGCCGTTTGGGCAGGTGGTTTCTGGAGTAGCGACTACGTACCGGACGACGCAGCAGGTGTAGGCCATAGCCCCACAAGGTGGACCGACGATCTGGGTAAGATTGCGGACAGCGCGCAGCGGTTGGATGCGGGCGGCTCAATATCGGTCTGTGTGGTGAAACTTGGGGGAGGCCTGAGTGCTTCGTGAAATTTGAAGTTATTGAGAACGATGTCGAATTGATGTTTTCGGCGACACTCTCGTTTACAGCAGCAATGTTTTCAAGAGATCGACCCGTACGTCAACGCAAAGGATTCTTAATTTCCATAATTGACCCAGTTTCTTCAAATTTTTTGACCACTCCTTGAATTTGACACATTAGGTGCACTTTCTCGGCTGAAAATTTGGCCATGTTTGCGAGCGGTTTCAGCGTAACTTTCCCCATTTTTGTAATGAGTTTTCACAATTGTAACGCGTTGTTCTTTCGAAAAGCGCTCCATTTTTTATAATCGGAATAAACAGAGGTGACAGCTGTCAAATATCAGAGTTCCCACTTGCATGAAAAAGAAAAATCCAGTTTTAAAAAGTGCACTTTTACTGACACATTCGTCATAACGGATTACGCAGTGATTGTACTCGTATTAGTGTGGAACAAAGATTGGTTTAAAATTAAGGTACTTTTTTCATCATTTACCTCATTATTCATTAACGTTGCCTAAATTAAACTTCGTTTAAAAACTAACGTTGTCTCCTTCAATGTTTTAACGGATGACAAAGACAGTAGCACTTGTTCGCGCGAGCGCAATAGGACATTCAGTACTCATCATCAGTATGTTTGATCGGACGATTGTCCGATTGATGCGATGCGTCGATGGTTGCGTGACGAAAATCGGACAATTTGGTCGCATTGCATGATCATGCGATCTTCAATAGGACATTCAATAGTTATCAGTATATTTGAACGCATGGTCACACGATCATTTTCCTCGGACGCACGTATTATTGTGCGAACGATCTCAATAGGATAGCGCTTTAAATTGTTTCGAAACGTAGCATACCTTCCACATTGGATGTTGATGTTCTATTGCATTTGGATTTAGTTATACTTTAAGGTCATGTGTTCGTTGTTTAGATAATAATTTATATACGGTTATACATAACGCATTGTAAATATATTACTTCGGCTTGCATGTTTGTTCGAGCGATATGTGTAGTTTATAAACACATGTCACCGTGTAAATACGTCGTGAGCGTTTTTCGCTAGCTTTTTTTGATCTGTGTTATGTGAAATACCGACACCAGCCTAGATCGAAGATAAATTTATGCAAGTCAATCTATATATTCCTTTCTAAGCTTCTTTGTGGAGATTTGTCGAGACTTGCTGAGCATGCAAATGTAGTGTAAGATAAGCATGTCGGGTTTGATAGGCATCCGATTATTGCAGTTATAGTAAATTTATTTATAGATGGACTCAATTAGTGTAAGTTTAGATGGATAAAAATAGTGCTAATTGATAATTTAGTCACCTTATCTTTTACAGGTGCTATTTGTTTTGTAATAAAAATATTATACGTTTTTAGTATGTTATAGATTGTTTTTGTATCACGCCACATCCGAATTTAATCCGACAAATATAGATGTAGGTGCAGTTGTAGAGCTATTTGATGGTACGTTATGCACTGAATTCAATATCGGTCATTTGTTTTTATTGACTGAATTCAGTGCATGATTTTAGAAGTATCCTTCTCGGATTGTGATAAGCCATGGAGCGAAACCGTTTTAATTTAAAGTGTATAATAAAGTAGTACATACCGTCTCCAATCCTTTCTGTGGAGGAGGCAGGAGTATCGTTGAGAGTAGCGGGCGCGTCTTGCGAGCGAGCTCGTCCACCCGGGAAGGACGCGCGGGATGCGTTCCGGGCGCTGTTACCGGCGCGGCGACGGACCACCTGCACACAACAACATCATACTTTGCATACTATCCTAATGCTGGCCAAGGACCGCGGCTCTTCGTGTCCAGCCACTTTGCTTATATCGTCACTCCACCATTTAACAGCCGATAATGAACGATTCAACTGCACACATACAGTTTATATACACATCATCATCAGCCTGTCTCCACCCCTGCTAGATATACGCCCCTCCAATGACACAACACTAACTGCAGCTATGGCTCTTCTACGATGCTTGTCCAAAAACTACCGACGTGGGCCTTCATTTCGACACTTCGATTTGAGGTCATATCATACTTAAATATAATAAAAAATCCAAAAATGCAACGCAGACGCCAGAGGCATCTTTATTTTTATTGTATAAAAATAAATTCGCCGCAATGATATTAAGATACGACATGATAAAAATATTCATATATATCGCTGACCACCACAAACTCGATCGCAAAGTGTCATCTGTGTTGCTCCTAATAATTATAAGCTAACTAGTAAATTACCACAACTACGCCAGCATATATTATATTAATTTTAATTTAACCGTTTCTTCCCAGTCCCGTAGGAATTTCGGGAAATCCCTTCTCAGTGTAAACCTACGGTGCCCAAAAAACATACATGCCAAATTTCAGCTTCCTGCGCCCAAAAGCTTCGACTGTGCGTTCATTATTGTACAGTACAGCCGTTTTACGATGGCAGGTTTGAAGTTCGCACAGAAGGCTGCGCAATAATCCTTTTTAGGAACTACGCGGGGGCATGAAGCGGGGAAGCGGGGCGGTGGTCTAAGCCAGTGATGCACCTTTTGTAAATAAAAATTAATACTTTATTCAAACAAAAATTGAAATCAATTAGTTTTATAATCGATTTTGAATTCATTTAATTTTGTTATAATAACAAAAATACTATAAGTTAAAATATGAAATAAATTTATTAAACCGAGCAATATAGTGAGATTTTGTTTTTAGTACAAAACAGACGATGACAAAAGTATTTATAGTCCATTAAAAAGTTACATTTGGAGTTGCATTTATCAGACGATGCAATTTTATTTTACAGATGTGGGAAGGGCTATTGTCAAGTTTGATTCAAATTTGTGGGGACGTAGCTCTTGTCCCTAGGCCGCCATCTTGGAAAGAGTGCAGATGCAGTTAGTTTTTCTCGATTATCTGGTAAACTATTGGCCGCACAAAGAATATGTGAACGAGATTTTTGTTTCAAATTAAATTCTCTACAACTTTAGTCATAAATCATAATGCAAATATATAAAAATATATCTTTAGATAATGATCTATAGAGGTCCTATGCAACCATGGATACTTATCCATGGGTGCATACCATGCGTGCCATGTTCCAAATACCTACTTATTTTGAATACAACACGCGCGCATTCTTAATTGCGGCTTAAAAGATGTGTCTACCTAAAGATAAATCCGTTCGATCTATGTTTGTCAATGCAATTTAAAAATATATACTGCAGCATTCAGGTATGTTTCTTTTGTTTCCGATTGTTCAACAGACTTATGGATAATATTCTAAAATATTTTTTATATGACTGGAATCAATGCTATAATCCAGGTCTGTAATGAGTTAATGAGTCATACTATGTTTATCATGTTTCTTAAAGAGCCGTTTTATGATGGTCCTTTTTAATTCCGTGGAAACTACTCCCTGCATAATAACGAAAATTATATGGCTCATTGGATTTTATATTTTATTAGACACGGTTTACAGTATTCTAGTTGATACACCATCGTATCTAGTACTGTTTGTAGACCTTAGTTTAATATTGTGTGTTCCGGTTAAAATATCTGCCACTATTGTCAGGTGAGATGCATTCATCATAAAATAATACTACTTGTAAGTATATAAATTATATAAAGTCTGGCAATAACAGTTTTCTACACTAGTATACATGCGCGGTAATTCGCAAAGGCTAGCTTCAGACCCGCCATGATTCGTCGGCCGTAGTGTACGTGCGCTGTCAGTCGGTCAGTAACGCAAATCTTAATATATAAAATCCTTGCGTTACTGACTGACTGACAGACACGCTATAGCCGAAACTATTGGGCGCAGGAAGCTGAAATTTGGCATGTATGTTTCTTGGGGACCGTAGGGGTGCACTAAGAAGGGATTATCCGAAATTCCCACGGGATCGGCCAAAACGGGTAAATTAAAAAAAATTGCAGGCGTAGCTGCTGGCGTCCTCTAGTTTTATATATACAGACAGATAAAGTACTTAGACGGCCCTCCAACTAGGTGGAATGAAAACGATGTACGCAAAGTAGCTGGCAACAGCTGGACACTAAAAGCCGAAAATCTGGCTCAGTGAATGCCATTGGAAAGGCCTCAGCGGCCTATATCCAACAGTGAGCTATGGCAGGCTGATGATGGTGATATGGTGTAAGTACTGACCTTGCCAGCAGGCAGGTGTGTCTTGACAACGGGCTGGTCGGGCGGTGACGACGCCGAGTCGCTCTCGCCCACTGACGACGCCTCACGACTGCGCTCCATGGACTGACTCGACTGCTCTGAGCTCACTGAATCGCCGTCTGCCTCGCCTGCGCATATGTACACACGGGTTAGACATTAAACTTAAAAAAATCGGGCAAGTGCGAGTCTGACCCGCGCACCGAGGGTTCCGTAGGTATGCATTTTACCTTATTTGAGGTTGGTGCTAATTACGCTAGTCCTCTAAATCTGTATGAGCGCCCATACAACTTAGAGGACTATCTTAAATGGAGTCTACTATGTATGTATGGGGACACCCTTAAATTTTCCACTTTTTTATTTTTTGTAATTTTTCCTTTATTTGTGCTGTAAGACCCTGCTTTTGGCCAAATTTCGTGATTCTAGTTCAACGGGAACTACCATATAGGTTTTCGACCCAAAACCTATAGGGTACTTACGGTTGACCTAGAATTGTCAATTTTGGTCAAAACCAAGGTCTTACAGCACAAGTAAAGGAAAAATTCCGAAAATTAAAAAACATTGAAAATTAAGGTTAATTTTGGTACTTACAAGTTTTCGCAAAAATCTAATTTTGACCATATATTTTTATTGGGTTGACCCAAGACCCTGATTTTCATACACCTAATAACAACCATAGACCTCAGTATCTGGTATAAATTAGCATCAATTTGCTAGGTTCACCCGTTCCTGAGAAAATTGGTGGTGACACACGGACAGACAGACAGACGGACGGACAAGAAAGTGATCTTATAAGGGTTCCTTTTTTTACCTTGAGGTACTGAAACCTAAAAACCTATGTAAAATAAACTTATCATTAGTATGTTTTACAAAACTCGGCATTTAAAGGATGACCTTGATAGGAGGATCTCATAGAACAAATTAAGTACCTACCTAATAATTTTACAATTTCAAAGAAACTGTCATTGGATTCGACATGAAGTTAATATCTTTAGCTGACTTTAAAAAAAGAGGCGTCTCTCAATATGGCAGCATTTACTACTTAAAGATTTAAAGGGTTTTTATTTGAAAAAATAAAACTTCTAGTTTGATTCTATCCAAGTTTGAAGATAAATGGTGTAGCCGTATTTTGCTTAAAATTCGTCTTTATTAATGTAAATTATATTTACCCACTTTGTGCAAATTATAACTGGGAATGCCTTAATGCTATGAACGCATAATTACAACGCTTTACTGTCATAAGAATCAGTGACTGTATAATTAAGTTTAATTTCTAAGGAGCTCTATCTAATACTTACCATACGACGTATCATTGGACGCATCATGTGACATATCATTCCCCGCGTCACTCTGTTCGTGTCCCGCATCACCGTTCATCTGTGTCGTGTCCACACCTTTATTCTGACTAGTCAACACCGCACTCTCAACAGGCAAAGCGCCCAAAGGATCCACCATCTGTCCTTTCTGTTCCTCCTCTTTAGCCGCTTCCTCGCAATCCCTCAAAAACGGATTAATCCGATTCCTGGAACCGGGTGTAAGTACTGGAGTTTTCGCTTTCTCGTACAAGGAATCGTCAAGCTCATTTTTTGATTCGACGATATCGTTTTTCAGGTCGTTGATGTCGTTTCTAAGTTCAGTGATTTCGTTGCGAAGGCCGAGCATGGTGTTCTTGGTCCGACTGATGTGCGTGTACTCCATGCTTTTGTCGAAGTCTGGCGTTTCGTCGACCGACATGCTTCGGATGGATAGCGTGTCGTCGTTCGTCAGGTTTGTTGATGATACTGCTTGTGAGCCTGTAATTTAAATACGTAATATCAATGAACGTTATTCAGTGCCATGTTCGCGTGAAGGTGATGTATTTTCTCGATATGTAAAATGAAATCCTTGGATGCGTATTCCAAGTTATATTTTTTTCTGAGTATAGTTTGACCCCTTTACTTCTTTGTACTATCAATTTAAGTTCTGAGAAATTGCCGAAAATTGTAAAAATCGCGGTTAAATGAATTGAGAGTTGACATCATTAAATTAATTTTCATTTTTATTGTTACTTTCTAGCCACATCAGAGATCGTTAAATCGGGTCATAATGTTGTAACATAATTATACATATGTGACTGACCGTATCCGCTGGAGGAGATGGAGGGCGAGTTCTTGTTGGGCACGCGCTCGCACGCCAGCTCGTGTAAAGAGTCCAGCGTCTTGGACGTCGGCAGGAACCCGCGACCTGACGCGCGGCTACGGGTGCGCTGGAATATAACATACATGATTTTAGTACACACAGTACTAGCAGTATTTCACATTAAAAAATACTTCATCATGTCAGCCCAGAGACGTCCTCTGCTGGACATAGGCCTCCCCAAAAAATATATATAATGATATATAATTAAACAGTCTTTGTACTTAAGCCCATTGTCCCCTATGCTATTTACTAAGGTCATTTAATTACTGTTATGCTCGACTTATATTTATAGTACGGGATAATTATTACAGTACAAAAGCAACAGCAAAAAATATCAGAAAATATATTTTATTCCTTACATTATACTTATATTATCCTGATTTTTATCAAGTCAGTATTTTTAAGCTACTAATCTGGACGCTAGTAGAAGAGGGGATATACAAAGGTAATCAAGTGGCACTCACAGTTGACCTCGGCGTGGTGAGTTCATCGACGGGCGCGGACTCAGGCTCGGAGTGCGAGTCCTCGTCGTTCCTCCTGCCCGGCTCCTCGTGCAACGTCGTCATGCGCAGGCCCAACTTGCCGCTAGCGGGGGACGCTGTAATGTAACCAATAGTTAGAGCCACTCTACTTTATAAAGATCCAAGAAGAAGGGCATATGTACATGTGACTTCTTTTTGTTAAAATCTCCCATAACGTAAAAAAGACAGATGCAGCACGCACAATATTGCGAGTGAAGTCAAAAAAGAGAAGATCTCCTTTAACTACACACGTAAACAAGCCTCGGTAGGGCCTGCCATTTACTTAGACATAACAAAAAAAATGGCTTCTAATTTACAGTGATTCGTTATACTTGATC
Organism: Euclidia mi; assembly: GCA_944739405.2. Classification (NCBI taxonomy): domain Eukaryota; kingdom Metazoa; phylum Arthropoda; class Insecta; order Lepidoptera; family Erebidae; genus Euclidia; species Euclidia mi. The sequence goes on from OX123189.2 coordinate 3,045,503, forward strand.
TAAAGAATTAGCGAAAGTTTTTACTTAGAGGTTTTTCTCTTCTTGTTTTATTAGCTTTATAGCCTGTGCTGTAACTACTTTTTTACGTGATCCGAGGTCGAAATATAGAAGTCACATTTCAGTGCATATGCCTCCCTTTATAGGAGTGAAAAAAAAGAAATTATATACGTCTGTCTTTAGGGAATCGAAGAAAGACAATCCCAAATTAGTTTTTATGGAGTAACGCAAAAATAAACCGATAAAAAAGATATGTGTATAGTTTTGTCACCCAAAATCAAAAGTGAATATGGCTAGTGATAGCATTGTAAGAAAAGTCCTAGAGTATAACGCAAATATGTAAAACATAAATTTACTTCAAACACACCAATATAAATATTTTTACCAGGGGTGTGGTCTTATAATATATTTTATAAACGATGTTTTTGTTTATTGCACTTAGTGCCATGAGCAGCTTATCTGATACTTTATTTTTTATTAATTGCTCGTAAAGCTTCAGTGTAACAAAATTTAATAAAAATACTTTTATATACTTTATCAATAACCACAATTTATAACTATCATTTCAAAAGAATTCCTGGCACTTGGAAAGTGCAAAAAATCCTTTACATTTAGAACTGTACTTAACTGTACTGTGCTAAACTTAACTGTACTTCAGATTTAACATTGCGTATTCCTTTTATTACAAAATATTTAATATATTCATCTACGTTACAAAATAATAATCAGCTATAAAAACAACTTATAAAATAGTGCCGTGCCTAGCTTACTTTAAGAAATAACCAAACAACCAATATGATTAACAAAAATTATCGTAAAGAATGGCATTAAACAAAACAGTTTCGTATAAATGAAGGCGCTTACATGCTTGAAATTGTACAATGAACATCATGCCAATGTCCTTACTATGAATTAACTAGCTCACTATGAAATGTAGCAAATAAAAGGTTTAAAACTAATGTTTACACTCGACGATGTCCAGGTCATTTATTTATGTTTGAAGTCAAAAGTCGAAATCTGTCATATGATTTTCATTAAACATTGCCCCTCATTGGGATGCAATCCAAGACTCTGTTTCATTCATGTCTTGCGAGTTCAGGCTCAGCTAAAAGTTCGGATTCCCGCAGAAAAACACCCCTCTATTGGGGTCATGGGTTAGAAATAAGATAGATAATAACACAATATTATATAACATTAGTCGAAAAATCATATAAACGTTAAAAATACTTCTTAAATAACTGACATTCGTTCACAAAACTAATTTATCCTTCGAATACTTGCTTCTACTTTTAGTGATTATTTATACTTTCCATAGAATATTTTTTTTGTTATATTCTTTCTGCTTACAAATCGACTTTTAAAAATCAAACACACCAAAAACTCTGAAAGAGATAATACAATGACCATTACAAATAATATACAAAACGATACGATGTAAATCATAACCGTCGATAAAATGAAGCGAGCTAAGAACAAAGTGATTCTACTGTTTGTCAAACATAACGTACACTTGTTCGGCGTCTGTAGTCGCAGAGAGTTCAGGTTCAAGTTCAAGTTAAGGAACGTTGGCCGAGCTGCAATGAAACATCAACGGCTTCGTCAGTACATGCACATTTTTATACACCAACAGTTTACAAACGTATCCTTACTAACCACCTAGTTTTACACTTTATAAAGTATTTAGCCATTCAAGACATAAGAAAATATAATTATCAGCGGTCTTAAAAAGCTAAACAGGTAAAATCTTCATAATTACTTATTTAGTTCGTATATAATATCATTGAAGAAGAAATATTTACAATACAGTTTTCATATTGCAAAATAAGTTTATACACAGTTTCATCTAAATTTCTCATCGGATATCTACAATCACCATATCATTTCAAAATACTCCACAATTACAACATTTCTCTATAATATCTATTCATAATCAGGATACAAACACACAATACTTAATTTTTATACTACTTTAACCGACTGTGTGGAACATCAATATTCACTTAAACGTGTCTAATACGTTCTTAAAACTTAAACATACCAGATGCGTATACGTATACGTACACGAATACACGCACGTTCAATTACGGGCTAACGTATGGAACATATAAGACACGACAATTCGCATAAACGACGTCTCCTACACGAAGGCGTAGCTCGATTTGAAGTTTCTTATACAGTTCCATACATTGAAACGCAAAGGAAAGCACAAGTATACGCGCACGTCTACGCACACGCATCCGTTGTGTTCGAGTCTTCAGTCAAAACGTACGTCAAACGTACTTTACATTATCTTCTATTACATGCTCGTTATCTATCCACTTGGTGAGATCCCTCCAATATTGGTCTACATCACATGCACTTTGTTCCTAACACACACACAAACCTACAATCCAATCTGATCAGACTATTACTACATTACATAACTACTTATACAAAAAACAGGACTGCCTTTCAAGTTGTTACGCATCGCACAATAGATTGAATGTACAATAGTCAATGTTTGGCTGCATTTGTTGTTACCTAACATTTATAAGCGATATTTAAATATCATGTCTAAAGTGAAAGCGTCGTTCGTCTTTCGAATCCACAGCAAATAGATCAGTAGAGGAAGTGGGAGGGAGAGGAGAGAATCCACAGGTCATGCTCGGTCCATGCAAATGAAAGAGACACGCAAACAAACAGACAGTAAACACAACGACAGAAGCCCGATGCTCCAAGCTTGCTTTCTCTATTAGCCAATACAGGGTCTAATTTTATCAAAATGAACTCAGCGTCGTCGTTTATTTTCGCTCGACTTTGATATGCCAATAGTTTCAGATGATTCTTTACAGCCAATCAATGGGTAACATACAAAACAAAAATTTCTTATGAGTAACAATGATCACAACACATCTATTTAGTCTTTAATCGTTCGGTTGCATTCGTCTAATAATTTCGCAATACAGTTGCCATTCCGATTCAATACCATATTTGTTTTCACTGTTTACCTGATAGGAACGAGCCTGAAGGTAGCAAGGGATTGAGATACACAAAATATAACGTTAGTTTCAAAGTTTGGGAATTATTTCTGTGTTCCTGGCAAGCCTTGTTCTTTAAGATTTATTGTAATGGAGTCCAATAGACGCGCATCAAATAACGTGACTCTTACGACAAAATTTTGGTAAAAAGGAAACTGGGTATTCGACTCCATTCGCATAGAAAATCTCAAAAGAAAAGGATGCATTACAGAAGTGACAGTATAGTGAACTTAAAACAATTCACACCAAAGAACATGACAAGAGATAGAGAAGTAAAAGGGAGTTGAAGAGAGAAGGGGGAGTTTTCTGAGCCATAGCGTCGCCACAAAGCAATTGGAAAATAAAATAATGTAACAGTGATATCATGAAGAGTGGATGTTTCAGTACTGTCGTGACAATATTGTGAGGATGAATCGCCTTAATATCTCGACATATCACCTATATGTACGATAACTCTTATATGTCTATACTAAATAGTCTATCGTGCATCGAATCTGTACATACTAGATCAAAATATATTACCTATTCTACTGAATGCACTAGATATCTTCTGTCTAAATACACGATCGACAATAATTCTTAAGCTCTTAGAGTTAGATGCGCTATTCGTATGCACGTGTGCAGTTACAGCAAATAACTCGTTTTAATTAAACCCAATTTCATATAGGCATGACAATGTTATGAGTGGTAAAGAATGAATGTATCGGAAATAGGAGTGTGTATCTTGCACTGTAAGAAATATATTAGTACAACAATATTGGAATATTAGTAGGTACAAGTTGTGGGGTAAGGTGGTTGTGAGACTTACCGAGTCCGAATGGTTTGGTGGGTGTTGGTAGTTCAGGGTCGTTGTGCGCAGGCGCGGCGTACGAGTGTCGGTGCACGGCTCGGGAGCGCGGCGTTTCGTCGGCTAAGTCCGCCACGCTGCCGGACCGAGCCGAGCCTAGACCTGCCAGGGACTCGAACGAAGAGTCCAGACGCATTATCTGTAGAACACCCCATCATTATTTAGCATCAAAATATTTGTGTAAAGAGCGATAAGGACCACACAATGTTTTCACGTGCCTTTTCGCTTTTACATTAAGCTCGGATGATACACATTTACGTTATATTTAAAGCATTTATAAAACTAAATTAAAAAGTAATACAAGAATTGTATGAAATAAATATACCGACAATGGTATATCTACAAAATAAATTGGACTAAACTACGATATAAATAGCGTGGGTGTGCTAATGTGAGTAGAAATTGATGGAATAATCTAACTTAAATAATCGACGTAGGATAAAATCAAGTAAATTAAAATAATTGTCTAATGATCAAAATTGGTTTACTCCTGTTTACATATGATTGAATGAATGTATGTTCTTATAAAAAGTCATAATCCCAATAGCGTTTACGAAATATGTGAGATTTTAATCGTGAGACCAGCGTAGTTACTGCGTGTTCGCTGCGATTCAATCACGTTTATGTTCAAGTAACGGCCCGTTCACGACCAACTGGAGGCAGTGGCAGCGATTTAAATTTCCATTACGCGTTCTCCTCTGACGTGACTTCGGCAACGGCGAGTAGAACGCGACATGTACCTCGTCCCTCAACCCCAACGTGAACAACGCGGCAGTCAAAGAACAAGAGAGCTACGTTCTATAAGCACGTGACACTAATACCGCGTGTACACTGAACAAACGTTGAAATATCGCTTCACAAACGCTAGTGAAATTGGACTTTAAAACCAATACAATAAGGTCTATTTTCGTATGCAAACAGGGGCAAGTACAACATAAATGAACATAGAATGCGAGTGTCGGTTGCGGCCATGCGAGACTCACGTTGTTCCCAGTCTTGGCGGCGTTCTCGAGCGCCTGCGAGAGCTGCCGGTGCGTGGCGACAACACACAGGTTAGCAAGCGTACACACCTAGCTCACATTTGCTATGCAGGGACCCACCCTTAACAACTAAACCTCAGAAAATACACCAATTGGAATCCATCCTTATACGTCCTTTGGATAAATACATAATTTAATACGCCCCAGATAGGTCCACCAATTGAAATCCAACATTAAACGCCCTTTGGATAAATACATTATAGGCATCCCGGACCTATGCAACAGATACCCAATAACATATCAAATAACCAGTATAACTTGACCCCATTTCGTCTAGCATGCCTATACAACTGTGGCTCGAGTTATACTGGTTATTGATGTTATGTCGCCTCGCGCACAGTGAATGCTTGACTCAATATTTTACTTACAGTGTGTACGCGGACCATAGGGCTTATCCTTATCACTTTATATTGTGGTCTCGGTACATTTGCAGTCTTTCTTACATCTTTTTTTTATGTTATCAGGCGGCAAACGAGCAGACGGATCGCCTGATGGTAAGCAATTACCGCCGCCCATGGACACAAGCAACACCACAGTAGTCACAAGTGCGTTGCCACCCTTTGGGGTTGGGAAAAGAGATAGGATGAGGAGCGGGATCAGGGAGAAGGAATAGGGGATAGGGCCTCCGGCACTCTCACTCACCGAACGAAACGCAACAGTTTAGGTACTGTTACTTTACGTCGATTTTCTGTGAGAGGGTAGTACTTCCCCGGTCGAGCTGGCCCATTCATGCTGAAATCAGCAATTAAAATCGCCATTGGATTGCTGAACTCGACCCATTATTCTCCGTGCCTATATCAGTATTCACTCTAAAATATGTCATTTTTGTTTATAGAATCACGCCTGTATCCCCGAAGGGGTAGGCAGAGGTGTAATAACACAGCCACATTTCGCTACGTAATGAAATTCAGGTCCCATATAATAGGGGGCGACCCTATTGCTCCAGATTCCGTAATATTTTATTCGAAAATTATATAGAATTAAAGCAATCCCAGCCCTGCACAGCAAACGTGTTTATTCTAGTTGTCTATTCTATGACTATGTTTATATACAATGTGTTTTACAATAACGTTTTGTGAGTTATCGGCGACATTGGCTTATAGCGTTTCATCGTCTTCGGTTTAGCATTATTCAGCTTGAAAGCTTTACAACATCGATACACATATAAACTTACAGATAGAAGATATCGCGCCTGGAATTCGATTATGATTATACACTATAATATTTTTAATAAATTTTAGGCATACTGTACACTATAATTTGTGGTTCTGAGATTTGAACAGCATATCATATAATATGAGGTCAGAAATAGCCTATATACAGCACAACTGCTGATAAATTTGAATATGGTTGTACAAAAAAGCAATATAAATCGTTGAATTGTTAACAAAAGGCAGTCTCTCTAAGTTGGATCTCTTCAAAGAGGTCCAACCCTGCTCACGAAAACTGTATAACTCAAGATTAAGTATTTCTGAAATTTTGTAGAATTCTTGGCCAGTCCAGAACCCTATCGTTTTATCATCTTTTAAAATAGTAAACTACGTGATTTTCACAAGATCCACAAGTCAATAGTATACAATATGCCTTTAACCATAATTTTATTTTTCAAGTTCTTATATAACTAACTAGCGTTTGGTATGTCGCTTTAAAGTGCGTACAACTCTACGTACCGTGTACCTACGTGCGTCTAGCTGTATACGCGTGTGTGTGTCTATATAAAACTGTGTTTGCGACGCGTGGTTGTATAATAAGGTTCCTGATGAAGCCGCAGTCATGTACACTTGGTCAAAAAGGCAACAAAGTTATTGAATACATACACATGGGCCGTATGTCCACATATTTCCAAAATCAAGTAAAAATTTATGAACATGGCATTTTATCAAATGATCCTTGCTTTTTGTATGGGTCTAAGGCCAACTTGATGTTCGTTTTTCCTTCATAAATCCTTCAAAAACAGTAACGTTCTTAGCAAATGGTATTATTTCGCTTTTGCTGATTGCTTTATCTGTTATTTTTTTGTAAGATAAAGGACACGAAAGCCTGGCTTAAATTATTTCAGTATGAAAAGCAATAATTATTACAAGATTCAAAATGAATATTCTCTGTGTCAGTTGCTTGAATGATTGTGTCATTCGGGACATAATATTTATTTATTTTGGGCAAACCTATTAAAACAAAAATGTTATGCAGTATGCATGCTCATAGGCTTCGTCAACAACCATACCACATACACCACATATATAACCCAGACAGTGCTTGTGCTCACCTGTGAGAAGTTAGGCACGGAGGCGGTCTTCCTCATGGTGATGGGCTGACCACGCGCCTGTTCCAGTTCCTTGACGGCGACACTCTGGCGGAGCCGGTCCAGCGTCAGGATGCTCTCCACTGCGCTCACGCCGCGGGTGTATTTTTCTGCAGACATTACATAATTTTATATGTAGAAATATTAATTATTTTGCATAATCTGCGTCGAACTTTCCATGTTTTCCATAGGTTATGTTGCGTGTATAATCTGTGCCTAGATTTCCATGTTCTCTACGCATGGTTCAGTATAAATGGACAAGTAAAATATTCAGTTTCAAAACTGACATAGCAACTACCTCGTACAAAACGTATGCAATAAAAGGAAAATATGAATCGTAGCACGCCCCTTAAAATGTGATTTCATTACTAACAAAAAAAAAATTACGTGTTAACTGTTCGCTATAGAGCTGCACTTTGTTGTATAACTTTCCTGTTATAACTCCTATTCCACAAATTTTAGATATATTATTTTAAAAGTTTCTTTCATTTAACTATGCCTGCATAATCTTTTTTATACCGCCCAAATTTGTTGCAAATTGCTTCCGTTAAAAGTACAATAATACTGTTTACTAAGTTCGGCAGAAGTCCCCCCCGTGGGATCTCCACCTTGTCGTGGTGGGGGGGCTCAGTAACCGTGGATTGGTCACCCGCGGTGAAGCTAAGAGGGATCCAGGAGGGGACGCTCCGCGTGGGCTTGGCGGAGGCCTACGCAGGATGCGTCCAAAGGGGCGGGTGCGAGGGACAGTTCTTCTGTCCCTCGCAGTCGGATGGGGTCGCGGGAGGAGAGGCGTGTCGGTGTTGCGTTGCCGCGCACCCTATCTCCCGCGACCAAATGGGGACGCACCATCGTTGCGTCGCGGTGGGGCCGCAGAGGAAGAGGAGATGCGGTGTTGCGTTGCCGTCCTCCCTATCCTCTGCAGTCGCTGGGTGTTTTGGCGGCGGAGCCCAACACCTTCATCCGCCGCCAAGGGGGTCTTGTTCGGGGCCCGCCTGACCATCTGGCGGGCCAATACCCGTCGAGGGGTAGCGACGAATGCTTATGCGAATCCCTACCCTCCGACACACGGGTACATGAGGAACACGGGTTGGTTTTTAGTCAGTAAGAGTCTGACAGTCCCCTTCGTCCTTCCCCCGGGGCGGAGGGACTCCATGAGGATTTTCCACCCCGATAACAAAAAAAAAAAAAGTTCGGCAGAAGTGGCGGCGATCCTTTGCAGATTACTTTTAAAATAATATAATGAAGACCAGTTCCACTGCTGTCTGAAAAGTTCGTGTTAAATTAATTGGTTAGAAAAAACATTGCAATTTAGTTTTGAATTTATCTGATGGATAAGGCATTTCCATTCCAAAAATGGTGAAACTGATCCTAAAAGTACAATGACGTATAACCAAGTTTGAAAAAAGTCTCGAGTATCTTATTTATAATGGAAATCTTTGTACTTTTTTAAATATAAGATTCTTTCAAATGTTCAATAAAGTAATATTTCACATATAAAACTTACCGATATAAGTCTCTCCATCGGCCGCACTCAGCTCGTCCCCCGTGGCGGCTATCTGCGCGAGGCTCTCCCTCTCCTCCAACTCCTCGCTGGCCTTGGGGATGTTGGACACCACCTCGTAGGTGACGCCCGTCGCCGTCACGCAGTCCGACCTGTCCACGTAGTAGCTAACACACTGTATATCTCGATAGTCCAGATTGGTGGCACATTATACATATATACTAGGGGTTCGTGGGGAGTAGTTTAAGTTGCCTATATAGCGTGTATGTAAGCGACATGTACGTACACTTTATATGCAGCGTATGTCCCTTTCATGTGTTTGAGTCCGATCCATCCGCGTAGGAGGTAACAAATCAAACTCCAGATTCGCGGGGAATTAAAACTATGCTAGACAAATGTTTAGCGTGAACAGTATACGTACACGTAGCAAATGTACGTATACGTGGAGTGTTTAATTCAAAATACATTTCTTGTGTCACTTTTTACTACATAATTGGAAATATTAAAAAGTAAATTAATAAGTTAAGAAAATTTTATCATAGGAGCAAATTTAATGCAACTATGCGAGATTTGAGATAATTCGTAAATAGTTCAAAATTTTATTTAAATTGAATCATACTTAGCGTATTTTAATGACAAATGTAACATTACCAACCCCCATAAAACCATTTGAATATTGAACATTCCAACAAAGTTAACCAATTTCATATTATAAAAAAACGTTTACCCATCACCGTGACAACCAACATAAATAATTTCACTTTTATATAAAAACTACTCGAAAGCCCATCTACATTTATATCGTATATCAAGTACCTTAGATTCTCGCACAATATCCAAAGCAACAATTTTAGAATAAATATTGGTAAGCAATGCCTTATTGCACATTTTTTTACATAAGACTGTCAAGTCAAAACCAAGGACATAACAAAACCCATATGAACACTGTAGAGTGACCAACCCGACAACTTTTTTTACCGCGATCTAAGTATTTCTCTTTTCATGTGTTCCCCACAAATGTCTGGACTCTCAATTCAAAACAAAGGACATAACAAAAGCTACACAGGCACACAGTAGAGTAACAAACCTGACAATTTTCTTCCGTATCCTATCGGTGAGACTTTGTCGCTTGTATATGTTCAACCCGAGCCGTTTCCTAAGTATGAGATCCATGGGCGCCGGGTGAGACAGTCGAACCGTCGTCTTGAGAATCAGGTACACGCGCTCGTTCGCTGCGAGGGATATAAAGCTTTATTGTTGTAGCTATTAGGCAATTTTTCTTTGACTATTTTTTATGTAATCAGGATACTCAGAGATGTGGGACCGCAGGGGCAAGTTCCAACCCTTTGCTATCGAACTGATGGGTAAAGCGGTAGGAATAACTAATGCTAGCTTATTTTTCAACGTAATCGGGATATTCAGAGGTGAAAAATGGCAATTTAAGCAAAACTAATGGAAACAAAGCCAAGATGTTAAGGTTAACGAAACGGCATTTTGAAGACGCGTATGATAATTAGTGATGTTAAGGTTACTTTATGAGTCGATTCAGCGCAACCTTGTTCAATGAATGTATACATGGTACAGTACACGGGCTATGCCGTACATTAACCCAATACCTAGATACGTTTTACTTACATTGCCGATGACTAACATTATAATACGGCTTACATATTTTACCTTGTAAATGATTATATAACAAACATTTAGAAGTACATAATGAAAACCTCGGAAACAGTTATCTGTTTCCGAGGTTTTCATTATGTACTTCTTACTCATTTAACAAAACCATTAACAGTAAGGCCTGAGCATTCGCTGTTGGTCATCTACCCCAACTTGGTCTTTCGAACCGGATCTTAACCAACGACCTATGGAAGACAAACATTTAAGTACTGTTGGGCATTTACCCCAAAATATGGTACTTCGAGCCGGATCTTAATCAGCGACCTAAGGAAAACAACATTCAATGTTGGTCATCTACCCCAACATATTATGGTTCTTCGATCCGGATTAGCCAACGACCTATAGAGGACAATCATTCACTGTTGGGCATCTGCCCCAACATGAAGTCCTTTGAGCCGGATCTGAGCCAATGACGTATAGAGGACAAACATTCACTGTTGGCCATCTACCCCAACATAAGGTCCTTCGAGCCAGATCTTAGCCAACGGTCTATGGAGGACAATCATTTACTGTTGGGCATCTGCCCCAACATAAGGTCCTTTGAGCCGGATCTGAGCCAATAACGTGTGGAGGACAAACATTCACTGTTGGGCATCTACCCCAACATATGCTCCTTCGAGCCAGATTTTACCCAATTACCTATGGAGGACAATCAGTCACTGTCAGATACCGACCCCAACACATGGTCCTTTGAGCCGGATCTTAACCAATGAACTATACAGTGAAGGGTCTTTATATGAAGTAATGAGTGACTTGTGGAACCTTCAGTGATCCGGTTGAGGTACTGCGAGTCATGTATGGAGGAGTCCCAGGCGGCGACGGCACACACGTCTCTCTCGTGGTGGTTCACTATCTGCAGCTCGTAGAATTTATTCCCGTGCTCCTTGGGAAGGATGGAGTGGAGACCCGCTACGGTTACTTCTTCACCGCTCGGGTGCGTCGTTAGGTCGTCCGCTGCAATGTAACATTAGATATTAAGCTGTCTCCACCAAACTTTAATAAGCTAATTTTTCGTTTCACAAAACTTTAATCTTAAGTTGTGACACAGAAGATGCAAACTTTTCTTTAATGTAAACACAGTTTTAGACACATTTTGTTACAACAGCACCTGGTTGTGCAAAACAAAAGCAGGCATTTTTTTTTTTTTTGGGGAGATGACACCACTTCTAGCTTAGCTTAGTCAGAGTCACTAACTTAAAGCAACACACTAATCAAAATTCAGTTCAATAGTTACCGTTGAGGTCGAGGAACAGCACAGGTATGTGGTGCTCCATGCCGAGGGGCGGCACCCACGCCGCCGGCGCGCCGGGGATGGGACTGCCGGGGCTCGGGACCAACACCTGCGATATATCACATTCATATTGATTGTACTCAAATATTGAAGGGTTAACCTAAGGCAACGAGATACTAATAGGGAGACGACTAGAGGACAGAAGGGGGAAAATGGACTGTCAACACATTAGGTACCTACAAATAGTGTTGAAAGTCAATTTCAGCCCAAATATGAGCTAGGCCCTTTGAGCGCAGAGGTATCGAACAGACCGCTACCCCACACTAATATCACTGATGATTTTAAGATGATAAAAATGATAATGAAATTGTTAAGAGCGTTTAATCCGTCGGAGGCGATTTTGCGGGTTTTTATTGTTCTATTACGTTACGGATAGATAACAATTAATGGAAAAGATATAGAAAATATGAAAGTTCAGTTCTTTATCAAGAGAGTGCTAAAGATAAATATATAGGTTACCATAGTAAATATTTTAAAACGGATGAATTTAAAAAAGTCATTTTCGTAATTTCTGTAGTTTAGGCCAGCATTAATGGTCGCTAGTGCTATGAAAACTTATCGTTCTATAATTCTGTAAATGTAAACTGTACGAGCAAAAGCTATACAAGCGAGTCTCTAAAAAAGAAATTGTACTTTCATTCAAAATTTTCAAGAAAATCGGAGAACAAAACAGTGCATTTTGCTTAATTTTAGCCCGCAAATTTGCATTTATATCTAAAAAACTACTTTGATTATTAAAAAGATATATACATATTTAGAAACCTTAAGATTCATTTTAAGTCATATAAAAAAATTGCAATCTAAACTTTTCGTTTGTAATTAATATGATTTTTTTAAAAAGACCTATAAAACTCGAAGCGCGATGCTATGTCCGCCATTCAGCGCTGAGCGCTCTCAGAGGAAGGACCTGTCGCTCGCGTCCGCGTCCGCCATTTTACGTAAATATTGCATTCCAAAACGTATATAGCGCGGCTAAAGCTTCTTGATCCTTATTTTTTTCTCAACGTATTTTTTTTTATAAATATGAAAAGTTGATGTACTTAACTTTATTTATGAATTACGTATTAAACTAGTGTGTTAGTCGAGACATCTGGAGTCTAGTGGTTACTGGTTAGTATAGTAGCGCGGTCAACTAGGGGCTGGGCGAGACTGACAGAAACGGACCGTTAGATATAATACCTTGCTGCAAAAATCAAGTGGCAATATACAGTATAAACTGGTACAGTAGTTAGACGCATTTGATCTTTGATGGGTGACCATGGGATTGGCTTGCAGAGCCTTTATCACAGGTTTATTTTCGTACAACTTACATAAGTTAAGGTAAAGTAATTGACATCACGGTCATAGTATGGATGGGTGACCGACCGATGAATTTACAGAGCCCATGTATGAGGTTCTTAATGGGGGCAAAATTATGGTTATTTTTAAGCTAGGACGCGCCGTCGTTAGCATGATACCAATGTAATAGGTATTTACCTAAAACGTACTATGCAATGCAATTAAAAGCACACTTGAATCGAATATTATCTTACAAACCGCCGCAGCTCAGCTGATCCCCACGAGCTCGCATTGCAGGTACCTAACACACACAAGCCCACCTACCTACTGTGCAGTCTTATTCTGCACCAGTTAACAGTTTATTTTGACTCAATTCTTCTAACTATCTATATTTGTTCAAAATGCAGTTTCGATCTAATGTCAGTGTCATACTCACATCACAAATGGTATTCTCCTAAATAAACTGATATTGGAATGTTATCGTGACTAGATCGTTAATTGAACAATGTCATCATCATCGTTCTAGCATACCGTGGATTCGAACCCGATACCTTCTGCATAGCAGTCCGTTGGTATCTCCAGTAGGCTATCGCTGCCTGTTGTTAATTAAACAATGTGTCAACGTCAGTGAGAACAATAGAAGTCAAATTATAGTTGGTGCCACGAGAAGATAGACTTTTTGTAAACAAACATTCAGAGCTTCACAACCTTTTTTCGAATAGTTGCGTTTTAGATTTTATGCTTTTGAACAGTCTTTTTTTTTCAATGCCTAATTATACCACTATGTTTTTAAATTTATATTGTTAAATTTTACTGAAATAAATACACCGCTATTTTTTAATTAGTACAAAAAATTTAACACAGCACTAAGTATCTTTAACTGATCATATTTATGTAGTTAAAAAATAAAAACACTAAGTCCCAAAACTGTCTCAAAACTATCCACAAAAATACGTGATAATTGGTAAATGCAATACTAATACTATGACCGACCCGAGTACTATTACGAGTATCATAGTAAAATGAACCATTGATAAACTCCCCTCCCCCTCCCGCCCCTCTGCGCCTGCGCCACGCCCCGACGATGCGAAAAACAGTACTAAATTGCTAGCAAAGGTGAGCGTATCTAATTTCGTTGCAAAAGTTAATTGTTTGTCCACGTTTGCCCGACGCGATGGCCTATCATATCAGTTCATATCACGGGAGTATGTATGCTTCGTGCGTACTTTTTGAGTGGAAAAATCGCGAGTGTACCCATGGACATCTTATTGTGAGTGTACAAAAGTGATCCGGTCAGTGTCAAACAATTAAAGCAGTGCATATTGGATGCTTTTGACAACGGTGGTAGACATTTCGAAGGACAATGGAAATACTTGTAAGTTTAGTAAATAATACGTACTTAAGTAAATAATAATTTGATGCGGGCGGCTCAAAATCGGTCTGTGTTCTCCACACACTTTGAGGAAGGCCTATGTCCAGCAGTGGACGTCTCTAGGCTGACACGATGATGATAAAATAATATTTGTAAATAGCAGATGAATCTAACTTCATAAATACGCCAAAATTACTATTTTCTTTTAGTCCAGAACACCTTTTATTTTGATATTTGTTTGCTTTCTAATTACATACCTCCGTATTTAATTACTTGTTAAACGATAAATTTTACCGGTCCTAAGCTCGAATGAAGTATGAAGGAGAGGGTAGAATTAACAAAATTAAAAAATAACTACCTACATTTATTATTTTTCTTCATTTTATTTTCTATGGCTACCTACATCATAAGTGCGACAGAGAGAATGCGAATGAGCAGGATGGAATATTATCAATGAATTAGTGAATGGATTGTAAAATATGACTATGATTTAAGTGAGATTTTCTACAATAAACAAATTATAATAACTTTGCTCTTTATTGATATTATGAAATTCTTACGTCACATATATGATAATAATATCTTCGCTAATCTGTCCTTAAAGTTTTTGTACTAATTAAAAAATTACGGTGTATATTTGATTTTGTGTTTTAGTGGTCGAATGTTCATAAATTGGCCGATATTTTGTTGTTTTACACGTAATAATCTGTAAATTAATGAAAAATAGAGTACCATGTATGTTAATTATAGATTAGGTACATACATGTTACTTTATTATGACACGATTTTTAAAAAATCACTACGCAATAAATAATATTGCTCAAAGTAGCATATCTATTCTAAAATATTAAATTATTGACCAACAATGAATAATATAACAGATAACTAGCTAATACATTGCATAAACATTTCTAGGCATAGAAATTTTACGTTGTCTGTGAATGAAATCGTCAGAATGAACTTAAACAAAAACCATTAAACGTTACGGTAGTCTGAAAACGTAATTTCTTTTTAGGTACAAATAATTTTCTGCCATCTGATATTCTGCACGCGCTTTTTCGAGATGCCGGCAGCGAGAAGAGCGTTGCAATCCTATAAACTTGTATTTAACTTAACACCAACCCCTTCCTGATAACTAAAAATTGAATTTTGTCCTCTGATAAAAAGATGTTATAAAAGTAAAGCCCAAGAATGTATCATTTCAATGAACTAACGCCAAATGTTGACACTCTAGGCGTCAGTACCTCAAAACATTAAAAGATCCGGTTGACAGCGCATAATATCGATAAAAACCCGATCCATTGACATATTAGTTTCCAATGACACGTATCTATGTATAGGTCGGTTCACGAAAGTTGACCAGAAATGGCGGCCGTCGCGCATATGTACATTCGTGCACCAATGGCGTGGCTCCATTCTTGACGCATTTAGGGAATGCGTCAAGAACGGAGTCACACCATTGGCATTCCACCCACGCCTCACCCCGCACCTCCACGGAGACCTAAAAAATGATTTCTGCGCAGTGGTCATCTTTCGTGAACCCGACCTATACCGTTGTGCTCATTGATTTGAAATTATTTGTTTTTGACAGAACTATCGCTAAGTCACTTAGTAAAAATTCTTTGTTTACAAAATGTCTATGTTCTCGTGACACGGACTCTAGATGATAATGACATTTAAATTAGAAGAATACCAATTCTGAGTCAATTTAAAATCTAATCTCATTTCGTTCAAAATATAATTTCAATGTCATATAAAATACGAGAATTGGCCTTATCTATATAAAATTTTATAAAAAGAGGGATTTATATCATCGCACACTGTGTGAAATAATTTTAGGTGAATATGTATTGTATAATTACAATATTTTGTAAATACAAATCATCATATTGTATATTTTTTTCTTTCTTTTAATTAATTAAGTATTTTCTTTTACCCGACTCTCTTGGTTTTGTATTTAGTGTCATTCGTGGGTTTTCATGCATTAATAACAAAATATATGTATATTTGAAATGTAACAATTATGTAGATGACAATTATAAATTATTTCTATCATATAATAAAACTGCGCCAAATTATTATAAATAGTCGTTGTTATCCTGAGGAACATCATCCTACTAAACAAATATGTAATATCTATCTTTATTTGATACCTTTAAATGCATGTGCATTGAAAATAATTCATTTGAATACTTTCATATCATAATCGACGTATTACATAAACGAATACTGTTCATGTATGGCAAGAAGGATCAAGATTATTATTCCACGCGATACCGTCATAGTGCGCCGGGTCTCGCATGCGCGGTGTGCGGGCGACCGCGGTACTATAAAAACCTAAACTCGAGCCGCCGCTCGAGGCGTATACGCTCTTAATTATCACTTGTTAAACAGTGACGAAAAACATCTCGGCGGTAGCTGCATAACTGAGAGCTCGCTGTAATGTTCCCGAAAGACATTTGAAGTCAGAACCAACAGGCTATTATCGGATTGGGAAATCCGAAAATAGCCGGCATCTCTTACCTTTCTCATAACATACAAGCCCGTGCCATGCAATGGGACAGTTTATACACATGGGTATGATAACGAAGAATATTAAATTATTAAAAACTACGAGAGCCTCGGTTACACCCGCGTTATTTAAGGCTACTGCTCCGCTCCCGTGACTAATAGCGTGATGTTATATAACCTATAGCCTTCTATAGCGATTAAGGCTATCTAACACTGAAATCTTTTTTTTAAATCGAACCAGTAGTTTCTGAGATTAACGCGTTCAATCAAACAAACTCTTCAGCTTTATATATTAGTATTAGATTAGATATTAATAGTAAGTTTACTCACAGCGTTCCTCTCCTCGGTGAGTGACACCCACTGTTCAACGAGCGACTGCTCGCGTTCCATGTCGCGTTCACTCTTCATAGACGGAGACATGTTCACCAGTTTCTGTTAACAGTAACAATAACATTACTATAAAGCTAGGTATATGAACTGAAAGTAATATTTGTATGTAGCTAGCATGCGATTGCGCGTGCACATATGATTTTAATTTAACTACTTCTTATCGATTCAATTGGAACTTGAAATCCCTTTTAAGTGCACTCCTACGGTTCTAAAATATGGAAGGTTCCAAGGAACATACAAGTCAAATTTCAGCTTCTTGCGCCTAATAGTTTTGTCTGCGCGTTGTCGATCAGTCAGTAACGTATGAATGCTGTACATACAGATTATATTCACCTAGTATAAGTAGTGTAATTTGTGTTACCTGCAATTGCGCGTGCAAGTGTTGTCTACGTCGGAACAGCGCGTCGCTCCACCGCTCTCTCAGCACGGCTAAGTCTTCATCCTGGTACGAGTCTAGCGGCATCTGCAGACGTGACCTAAGAGGAACACAAACACAGTTATAAAGGACGTTAAGCAAGTTACAAGGGTTATTAAGGCGTGCTTATTGGAACCGGTAATGATTAGTGGGACAGTCGCGCTTATAAACACGTCAACGCATATACGAGACTGACATAAACTGTACATCATCAGCCTTTAACAGTCCACTGCTGGACTAGGCTTCACCTTTGAAAGGAGGAATTGGCCTACTATACCACGCTGGCCAAACGGGTTGGTATAGGGTTTGTATCAAGTTTTCCTTCTCTTACAGTGCTCTTCTCTGCATAATATGCTCCCTCTGTCGGCTCTTACGACACCCATGGGATGATATGGGGTGGTGACATTCTGTATTCTTAATCCGTCACCACACGGTCACAACATACACATACGGACATAAACTATACGCGCTTATAAAACGTTAGACTAAAACAGCTCCAAAAGTAGTTGTGGCACTAGTAATTGTGGTTATATGGAGAGGGCTTTGCTCGGAGTTTCTCTGAAGGATTGAATTCGTAATCAAGTGGTCCGACAGAGAACCAAGGTAATCGACGTAGCTCAAAGAATTAGCAAGCTGAAGTGACAGTGGCCTGGTCACATTTGCTGCAGAACCGTTGGAATAGTTATGTTTTAGAGTGGAGACCGCGCCTTGGCAAACGTAGTGTAGGACGCCCTCCGGCTAGGTGGAGTGACGATATACGCAAAGTGGCTGGCAGCGGCTGGACACGAAGAGCCGAAAATCGGGCTCAGTGATGTGCCATTGGAGAGGCCTATATCTAGCAGTAGACTACGGCAGATTTATTATGATTTTAAGATGTCAATAAAGTTTATTATTTATTATAAAAAGGTAAGATTTATGTTATTTTTAGGATTCTAATACTAACAATAATGTATTTATTCTTGTGACAGTAAACATCAATCAGAGAGCATTACGTCTAAAAGTGCGTCCGCCATTCATGTTGTTGACGTTTTGGTAGTAAATACAACTAAAATGTCAAAATGTCTACCTTTCAAATCGAATATAACAAAATAAAAGTGGGTACACCTGTAAAGGATGGAAATCAAACGCGTTATAGTGGTTCGAATGCTTGAGCTATATTGCTTAAACTTACAGACTAATATTACAATATATAAGGAGGTTAGGCTGGCTACACACTACACCTCCCCCCTTTATAAAAAAAAAAAAAAGAATACATGAAATTTTTATTTTTAAACGATTACAAATTTTAAAAATTGGTTAAACATAATATGATTATCTTATTAAACTATAATGTGCGATAGCAAAGCAAAAATAAAAGTTAAGTAAGTAATAATAACGCACTGTTGACAATTAAATATAATGATTCAATAAAGAGTACTCAAATAATATATCACTTTATTACAATATATTTTTATAACATAATATTAAAATATTTTAAATTGGATATAAAACAAATTTCCTTATTCTTGGTATAATTTTCCAATTTTCAACAAAAAATACATAACATAACCACATTCAAAAGCTATATAAAAATCATAATTATTTTATTTATAATTATTTTCATATTCAATCAAGTATACCTAACCAATATTTAATTTCCATAATTACATCTCGCCATTCCAACATACCTATTTCATAATTTTCATACAATTTCATCTTAACTTAGTAGGTAGGTACACCATAATATAACATTTTATATAATTTCATAGTCGACTTTATTTATTCATCATCATATTCATTTCATATTTACTCTCTTTTTATATATCATCATATTCATCACTTTGTCGACTTTATACATCATCATTATTATATTTCGAAGGTCATTATTTAAGGCTTTTTTGGCCACCAACAATTCTCACAGAGAAAATTCATTTACACCATGATCGAATTGAAGGAACAGAACACTTCATCGTATCTTTCATAGTGTGTACCTACATTCATTATTATCTTTCAATATCATATTCAACATCTATCCATATCACAACTATAATGCGTACACATTCAAATGAATACTTCGATTTATAATAATTCAACTACGCATTTGGGTGATCAATCCAAATTGCTGTCAAAAATTATCTACCTAAATATTCCATTCTACTTTACACATTTCTTTTACGCATCAAAACCAATAAATACTCACTCAAACACCATCACATAATTACTAATAAACCGTATCCATCCTCCTTTCCTTATGACTCCATAACAAAACTTACCTAATTACAAACCTTTATACATATTTATGAAATCTTTTATAAAATATTCTTGAAAACATTACATATTGAATAGATAATTTATTTCAGACGTATTTATTTGACATACTTACTTATTATATCTATATATAATAATATCTTGAGAATATTTTGAACCATATTCGAAATAATATTGAATCATTCGTAAATTGTTACATTGAAGATGCATATAGTACACATTGCAAGTTCGCATCACATTACCTGTCTATAAATAGATCAAGCTGCATTCCTATAAAAGTCGGTGTCAAATAATAAAATTCTGATGTCATGTTGTTGCTATGAACTCACTAATGAGTTATATTCAAGTTATGTATTCTACTGTAATGCATAATAATATTATATCTAGTTATCAAACAGATCCAAAATAAAAAGATTTGAACATAGTAAGTGCTGTTTGTATTGATCTAATTTATAATTTTATAAAAACATTTTTGTTCCCAAGTAACTATTAAAGAGTTTGAAAACATACTAAATACAAAAAAAATATTATTTTAACGGAGTAAAAAGTATAGCATTAAAAAAATATTATAAGGCTAAGTCATGCGCGTGAGATAGTATGTATAACGGATCAGATATCGTGTTCAAGTGAAATATATTGGACACCATAAGCGTCATACTAAATAGTATGCTTGCAATTATAAAACAATCATAACGTGATAAAATTACATGTTGATAACCATTAATACCTAAAATAACATATTTTATAAAATTATATATTTTATTGTCAACAGGCAATTTTCTTATCTAAGCTCTAATATAATCCATGGTTACAATATTTTGATATTATAATTAAATGTTTGGGCTATAATTAAACATAACATAAAAGAATAATAGTGCGTGGCTAAAATAAGAAAAACAAAATTGACCTTACATAATTACTGACGCCTTGGAATAGCCTAATGACCTTCATCTTCTCGTCTGATGGAATCACGCTCGTAGATTGCCTGAAGGTGACCAGGCCGGCGGGGATGGCATAAGGGCAGGCCAAACCATCCAATCTTCCCATTGCGTTATCCACGGAATCCTGGGGTCCTCAACATCGATAATACGGCACAACGTATCTCAGTGGTACGGGAGTCATCCTCGTCAATATGTCTGAGACAAGGGGAAGAGCATAGGCGCAGCGCGCAACAAAATTCAGAGATTTCAACAATTCGTATAGTCCAATAAAATGCACATGCCACACATTGTTCTTAGCACTTTATTAAAAGTACAAATATTACTCTCTATTTAGTCAATACCGGTAGCTCAGCACTGCCCAAGGGCAGCACTGGCAGGGTCGCCATGTAAAGGATGGAAATCAAACGCGTTATAGTGGTTCGAATGCTTGAGCTATATTGGTTAAACTTACAGACTAATATTACAATATATAAGGAGGTTAGGCTGGCTACACACTACACACCAGACCAGACTTCATTCACGGTTGGTTTTGTTTTGTACTTTGTGATTCAACCGCCATGATGGTTTACAGCGCTTTCTTGTCAAATTCAAAAAAGTTTTTAAAAAGCCGTAATTAGTAATGTTGCTGATCGATTTTTGAAGAAAAATCAGGTATTTCAGTTTAAAATCTAATAAAGGATCAATCGCTAATTACATTTTAGGACACAAGCCTATTGTGGTTAAAGTGGTGTGTGGTGTGTTACCTGACGGAGACAGAGCCGAGCTCGAGGCTGACGATGTGCTGGCACACGAGCGGCAGAGTGCCCGAGTTGTGGTTATAGTGGTGTGTGGTGTGTGGTGTGTGGTGTGTTACCTGACGGAGACAGAGCCGAGCTCGAGGCTGACGATGTGCTGGCACACGAGCGGCAGAGTGCCCGAGTTGTGGTTATAGTGGTGTGTGGTGTGTGGTGTGTTACCTGACGGAGACAGAGCCGAGCTCGAGGCTGACGACGTGCTGGCACACGAGCGGCAGAGTGCCCGAGTTGTGGTTATAGTGGTGTGTGGTGTGTGGTGTGTTACCTGACGGAGACAGAGCCGAGCTCGAGGCTGACGATGTGCTGGCACACGAGCGGCAGAGTGCCCGAGTTGTGGTTATAGTGGTGTGTGGTGTGTGGTGTGTTACCTGACGGAGACAGAGCCGAGCTCGAGGCTGACGATGTGCTGGCACACGAGCGGCAGAGTGCCCGAGTTGTGGTTATAGTGGTGTGTGGTGTGTGGTGTGTTACCTGACGGAGACAGAGCCGAGCTCGAGGCTGACGATGTGCTGGCACACGAGCGGCAGAGTGCCCGAGTTGTGGTTATAGTGGTGTGTGGTGTGTGGTGTGTGGTGTGTTACCTGACGGAGACAGAGCCGAGCTCGAGGCTGACGATGTGCTGGCACACGAGCGGCAGAGTGCCCGAGTTGTGGTTATAGTGGTGTGTGGTGTGTGGTGTGTTACCTGACGGAGACAGAGCCGAGCTCGAGGCTGACGATGTGCTGGCACACGAGCGGCAGAGTGCCCGAGTTGTGGTTATAGTGGTGTGTGGTGTGTGGTGTGTTACCTGACGGAGACAGAGCCGAGCTCGAGGCTGACGATGTGCTGGCACACGAGCGGCAGAGTGCCCGAGTTGTGGTTATAGTGGTGTGTGGTGTGTTACCTGACGGAGACAGAGCCGAGCTCGAGGCTGACGATGTGCTGGCACACGAGCGGCAGAGTGCCCGAGTTGTGGTTATAGTGGTGTGTGGTGTGTGGTGTGTTACCTGACGGAGACAGAGCCGAGCTCGAGGCTGACGATGTGCTGGCACACGAGCGGCAGAGTGCCCGAGTTGTGGTTATAGTGGTGTGTGGTGTGTGGTGTGTTACCTGACGGAGACAGAGCCGAGCTCGAGGCTGACGATGTGCTGGCACACGAGCGGCAGAGTGCCCGAGTTGTGGTTATAGTGGTGTGTGGTGTGTGGTGTGTTACCTGACGGAGACAGAGCCGAGCTCGAGGCTGACGATGTGCTGGCACACGAGCGGCAGAGTGCCCGAGTTGTGGTTATAGTGGTGTGTGGTGTGTGGTGTGTGGTGTGTTACCTGACGGAGACAGAGCCGAGCTCGAGGCTGACGATGTGCTGGCACACGAGCGGCAGAGTGCCCGAGTTGTGGTTATAGTGGTGTGTGGTGTGTGGTGTGTTACCTGACGGAGACAGAGCCGAGCTCGAGGCTGACGATGTGCTGGCACACGAGCGGCAGAGTGCCCGAGTTGTGGTTATAGTGGTGTGTGGTGTGTGGTGTGTGGTGTGTTACCTGACGGAGACAGAGCCGAGCTCGAGGCTGACGATGTGCTGGCACACGAGCGGCAGAGTGCCCGAGTTGTGGTTATAGTGGTGTGTGGTGTGTTACCTGACGGAGACAGAGCCGAGCTCGAGGCTGACGATGTGCTGGCACACGAGCGGCAGAGTGCCCGAGTTGTGGTTATAGTGGTGTGTGGTGTGTTACCTGACGGAGACAGAGCCGAGCTCGAGGCTGACGATGTGCTGGCACACGAGCGGCAGAGTGCCCGAGTTGTGGTTATAGTGGTGTGTGGTGTGTGGTGTGTGGTGTGTTACCTGACGGAGACAGAGCCGAGCTCGAGGCTGACGATGTGCTGGCACACGAGCGGCAGAGTGCCCGAGTTGTGGTTATAGTGGTGTGTGGTGTGTTACCTGACGGAGACAGAGCCGAGCTCGAGGCTGACGATGTGCTGGCACACGAGCGGCAGAGTGCCCGAGTTGTGGTTATAGTGGTGTGTGGTGTGTTACCTGACGGAGACAGAGCCGAGCTCGAGGCTGACGATGTGCTGGCACACGAGCGGCAGAGTGCCCGAGTTGTGGTTATAGTGGTGTGTGGTGTGTGGTGTGTGGTGTGTTACCTGACGGAGACAGAGCCGAGCTCGAGGCTGACGATGTGCTGGCACACGAGCGGCAGAGTGCCCGAGTTGTGGTTATAGTGGTGTGTGGTGTGTGGTGTGTTACCTGACGGAGACAGAGCCGAGCTCGAGGCTGACGATGTGCTGGCACACGAGCGGCAGAGTGCCCGAGTTGTGGTTATAGTGGTGTGTGGTGTGTGGTGTGTGGTGTGTTACCTGACGGAGACAGAGCCGAGCTCGAGGCTGACGATGTGCTGGCACACGAGCGGCAGAGTGCCCGAGTTGTGGTTATAGTGGTGTGTGGTGTGTTACCTGACGGAGACAGAGCCGAGCTCGAGGCTGACGATGTGCTGGCACACGAGCGGCAGAGTGCCCGAGTTGGTCGCAGGTCGTACTCGCACGGCCAGTCGCCGCTGTTGTCCTTGACGCAGCTGGTACACGCCGCCCGTCCACACGTCGTTACGTTGCACCACCTGCACACATATCACGATTATTATAGCTCCTCCGAAGCTCAACAGGCGCAGAGTTGAAGCGTCCCGTTGCACGTAGACGCACAGTGATGCTCGATTCCATACTAGCACTGCATTTGGGTGTCGTATTGGTTACTGCAGTCCTCATGGACAGTTACGACTAGTTTTTAGAGAGCTACAGTCACCATAGACACTTGAATGGTTAACAATGGAAAACATCGTGCATATGTGAAGTGAGCCTGCTATATAATAGGCGACAAACACGACGCATTGCGACATTTAAAACTCTGTGTGTTCACACAACATCACATGGTCTGTTATGAAAATAAATGTTTTTTCTTTCTTGCGCTCTTCATTTCATTCATTCATTAAATCTTTCTTTCATTCTTTCTTTCATTCCTTCTTTTTTTATTGCATTAATTCTTTCTCTCTATCATACAAGTACCGATAGCGGCACTATGTTCGTACCTCGACGGGCGCGTACTCGCCCTGGTCGTTGAGCTCGTGTATCTCGACCCAGAGCTCGATCTTACGCGTGAGCTCTGTCCAGCGGTCGGCGAGCGAGCGCGCCTTGGCCAGTTGTTGCTGCTCCACCTCCCAGTTGCCTCGCGCGCGGCTGAACCCGGCTGATCTATGGCCCCACACTTCGATGGATAAAGCACCCTCTGCGGCAAAACATACATCACATTATCACACGAAATATCGATGGCTATAAACAAAGGAATGGCCGACTAAGATCGCCAAAAATTTAGGAACACAAACGTAAAGCATATTATTGGTCACAAGAAGTATCAATGAGATTAAATAGTACTAGATAGTCGATAAAGAAATGAACTGCCGACAAAGATCGCCAGAAGTTTAGGCACACAAATGTAAAGCATATTTTTGATCATACGACGTAGCAATTGATCATACGACGTAGCAATTGATCATACGACGTAGCCATGAAACTGAAACAGTAATAACCGGTAACAGTAATAACTTAAGTATTACTTCTTGATCGATAAATAAACGAATTTCCGACAGGGGATCGCCTAAAGTTTGGGTGTTTCGAGTTGAAAGTTATTTGTAATTACGCGAAAGATATTATGTGGGCAAGATTTTGAATTTTATTTTTGCGATTGTAACTGAGCTTGGCACACAGCACACTTCACAAGTCATATAGTCATCGAATTATTTAGCAGCTTCAACCAACAATACTACTGTACCTGTGCATAGTATTTTACTTTACATAGTTTCTAGTGTAAAATATAAACCGATAAAAATATTTTGAACACTATTTTGTGCAATAAGTATTTATATAATTTGTTATTGAATTAATTTGAGAATAAAATACAGTAGTACTCACCAGCACAATGTTCAATAAACTCCTCAGTGAGCGGTATAGTGAAGTCCTTCCTGTGGTCGAACCGGAACGTGACCTGCTGGTGGCGAGGAGACGTGGGGACCGGGGGCACGGGCGTCACCGGGTTCACGGGGGTCACGGGCGCGGGCGGCGTCTCGGCGCTCACGACCGGGGGCACGACCACGGGCTCGGGGGACACGCCGTTGCCGCCGCCCCACAGCGAGTACTGGCAGAACACGAAGTGCGATAGCGATGGAGGAAGGCCGGTGGCTTGCTTTATGGACACGCGGATTGTTACCTGCAATTTTAAGGTAAACAACGATGTTACTAAACAATAAGGTACATAAAATTGTCTAAGGACATT
The DNA here is from genome assembly GCA_944739405.2 of Euclidia mi. Classification (NCBI taxonomy): domain Eukaryota; kingdom Metazoa; phylum Arthropoda; class Insecta; order Lepidoptera; family Erebidae; genus Euclidia; species Euclidia mi. The sequence goes on from OX123189.2 coordinate 3,071,421, forward strand.
TCTATATTCCCACAACAGTGTAGACAAGTTCAGCAGCACTGCTCATAGAAGAACAATAAAAGTCCCGCAGAACCATCTTAGAAGAGAGAGAGCAGGCCGTTTGAAAAGCAAATATAACCCACTATATAACACAACAAAAAAACTAAATCTCGTAAAAATTAACAAAATAGAGACAAAATACGCACTTGTTGTGTTGCAGACTCTGTCGGGTCATCATCGTCCCTCATATCGCCGGAACTGTCCGACGCCGCCTCGCAGATCCTGTCTTGTGGGAACTGGCCAGACACTCGACTTATCTCCACCTGGAGAAAAACGAGTCTTTAGTAGGAAGACAGCTGTAGGTTATTAGTAAACAGGATCAAACTTTTTTACGATTGTTATACTATATATTTATACTCCTTCTGTAGAATTTAATTTATCTTCAAAATTCTTATTTATATAACCCGGCAGGCGATATGCCATAGAAATAGTACATTGTTCACCGAGGGAGGAAAGGAATCGATTACTAGCGAGGGAGCAGCTTGTGCACAATACTCCCGAGGTAAGAATGGGACTTTCACCCGAGTGCTACACAGTGCTTTATACTACACCTGTGAGGAACATTTAAAGACTTGTATTGTAGAAAGTATTTAATAATAAGAAATAAAAATTTATTACAAAGAACATGACCTAATTAAAAGTACTTTTCAGCATGAAGTACATTGACCACATAGCAAAATAATAATAATAATAATATGCTTGCTTGGCTTATACATAGTAGATTTTTCGAAAAAATAAGCTATTAAAACATTTTCTGAAAACGATTGCGCCTTGTTTTTCAATTTCCAAACCATAAATTGGTCATAAGTTTGGTTGTATTTTTTCTTCGATTTATCCGGTAGTAGGTTTAAAACAGTGTGTATAACAGTTCCGTTACAGGAGTGTATAACAGTTCCATTTAGCATAGCACTTATGGGATTGTGTTGATGACACTTAATTAATAAGTTGAAGAACTTACCACCTGCCAGCTAAGCACCTACACATATCACATCACAGTAAGAAAATAAATCCATTATCTATCATGTCACAATTACAAGACATTGAGTCAGCACAGAGGAGTCTAGAGGAGACCTTTACAAAAAGGATGGCAGCGCTTGAAGCTCAGTTAAACAGCGGGGGTTCTTCTAAGGACACTGTAGCGCGTGTTGCTGAAGAGTTTAGAACTTTCCGCGAGTTAGTCTTCAACATGCTCGGCTTACTCCGTCAACAGATCAAGGAATGCCACAAGCAGCTTGACGTCATGGAAACCAGGCATCGACGTAAGGACCTCCTCTTCTTGGGTGTGCCAGAAGCTGAAGGGGAGAATTGTGTTGCAACCATCCTGGATTTGATACACAATAAGCTTCAGCTGAAAGATATAGCTGCCGCTGATCTGAGCAGTTGCCACCGAATTGGTGCTTCCAAGAAGGACAGTAAGCGGCCCGTTCTTGTTCGGTTCACGAATGTAGACATCAGGTCTTCTGTATGGCGCGCCAAAACAGCTCTCAAGGGAACATCGGTGTCGTTAAGAGAATTCCTGACCAAAGCACGACAAGCTGTATTTGGCAAGGCCCGATCACACTTTGGCATCAAAACTTGCTGGACCCAGGATGGCAATATTATAATAAAGGCGCCGGATGGAAGCCGCCACAAGATAGTTGCCGAGGTTGAGCTAAGCGGGCTGATGCAAAAGTATCCCAAAGTAAGTACCACTTCATCGGGGACCAAGGACGGTGAGGGGAACGCAGCAACCTCTGGAGCTACCACAAACGCCGCAAAGAACATTCCGCGTAAATAGCCTTGTCTTTATGTATTTCCTTATATATTTTCCTTTTCCATACTTTCTATTTAACGCTGAATCTGTTTCTTTTAAGTTTACGCCACAGTAAGTTTGTTATACCAGTTATTTAATCTTTTTATCACACCCTCTTCTTGTAAATTGTTTTGTTTAGTTGTTTACGTTTCTCATTAAGAGTTGTCAAAGTTGTCAATGTCAAGTTTTTTTTTTTTTTTTTGGGATTTTATGACCTGGTAACTGGACCTTTAGGTCAAATCTTATTTTATTTTAACGGACACTGCACATTCACTTAATTTTTAAATTGTTTTAACAGTATTTTTAATGTATTTATATATCGGTTTGTAAGTATTTTTGTCTTTCAATAACTCTTCGAGTGGCGGCGGGCGGGAGAAAGAATCGCACTTAATGTTCACTTCACTGAGTTCACTAGCCAACACTAATCTGTCAAGCAGGAAGTTTTGACAGTCAAAGATAAGATGTGCAACGGTTCCTTGATCTTGAGTTCCTTCTTGAGATTCACAATGTGGGCATGTATTGCTTGTAATAATGCCAAGTCTAGCAAGGTGTGACGGAGCAGTATTATGGCCAAAGCGCAATCTATTTATCGTAGTGATAAAGTCTCGGCTGGCTTCCTTCAATCTATTGTACCAGGGTTTAACAGGTAATTCTTCTTGTATACGGCCGTAAAATTTTCCTTTAGTGTCTTGGTCTTTCTTCCACAATTCTAACCACAAGTTACAAACATTTTCATTAATACATTGCAAGAAGTCAGTCATAGGAATGTCCATTGCATTTCTAACATCAATAGCATTACTACCTTCATATGCGGTTTTATCAACTATTTCATTGCCATAGATACCTCGGTGTGAAGGTACCCACAGAAAAGCAATGCTTTTGTGCTTGAGGTAATATTGATAAATTATTTCTTTGATGAAATATAGAATATAATTTGTCTTAAAAGAAACTGTAAGGTTAGTTAAGGCTTTAATCAAACTCAGTGAATCAGAAACAATCAAAAAGTATTTGCTATTGTTAATTTGGCGAATATGTTTTAATGCCTGATAAACCGCATATGCCTCTGCAGTGAATATGGTGCATGTATTGTGTAGAACAAAGCTTTGAGAGAATTGAATTTGTGGATCATATATAGCAGCACGCACATAATCACTTCCTTTACTGCCATCAGTGTAAATAACATAATAATTCTTATTATCTGCCATAAACTGTAACATATCTAAATTGTTATTGATGGGATTTTGCAATTCTTTGACGGGATGTGTGATACACTGATAAGAGAAGGAGTAACATGGCCATGGGCATTGTTTTCTAATACCAGTAAAACTGTTTTCTGTTTCCAGCAATATTTTGGACAATGTTGGGGATTTACCATTTAAGAGAATCTCGCCTGTTGTTAGAGGTCCAGGATTTCTACATACAGAAGGTACTATTTTGTTTATTATTTTCTTGTTATCTGCAGCAATTAATTTAAGACAGAATCTCTCTGCAAGTAGAATGCGTCTCAAAATTAGGGGCATTATTTTAGTCTCCACTTCCATGGCCCTTATGGGAGTAGAGCACATTGCACCAGAAATTGTTCTCAAAGCCCTGTTCTGCAATAGATCTAGTTTATTTACATGAGTACTATTTATATACACTAATGAGCTATAATCAAAATGGCTTCTAACTATACTTTTATACAAAGTTGACAATATTTTCGGGTCAGCTCCCCATGTAACGCCTGCAAGACATTTTATTATATTTAATCCTTTAAGAGCATTTTTTGATATGGTTTTAATATGTTCCTCAAAGGTTAATTTCTTATCTAATACTATGCCTAAAAATTTCTTAACTTTCACTGGATTTATAAATTCTCCATTATATATTACTTTTGAATATGTGTTCTCATTTCCAAATATCATGGCACTACTTTTGGAGGGATTAATTTTTAAATGTAACACATCATTGTAATAGTGAAATATTTGGGACAATGCTCTGTTAATATTGTCTATTGCAATTTCTACATTATAATTACTACTGTACAAAACAATATCATCAGCAAACTGCAAAATATCTACATTACTATTTACAAATTTACAGATTTCACTTGTATATATATTGTACAACAAAGGAGATAGTGTAGCACCCTGCATTGTACCTTTAGATGCACATTATGGACCATGCAATGTATTATTATGCCTTACATAAAGTGTTCTACTATCCAAAAAATTATATATCCATTTACATAGTTGACCAGGCACACCTAACCTAGACATAACTTGTACAAGTATAGCCGGATCTAGACTGTCAAAAGCACCCTGAACATCTAAAAATACACAAACAGTGTTTAACTTATTATCTTTTGCATGTTTCAGGTCTGAAATTAAGGAAGTGAAGCTGTCTGCACAACTTCGTCCTCGACGAAATCCATATTGTACATGCGGAATGATGCCGTTAGATTCCATATACCAATCCAAACGATTTTTAATCATGTTTTCAAATAGTTTACCTAGACATGAAGACAGTGATATTGGTCTATAAGAGCTGGCAAGCTCGAGAGGTTTATCTGGTTTGAGTATCGGAATGACACATTGTGTTTTCCATGATTGTGGAATACATTTACAATGCCAAAGTAAATTAAGAATATTAAGAAATATTTTTTGTGCTGATTCATCTAAATTTTTAATAGTACAATAGGGGAAATCATCTAAACCAGGTGTAGTGTCTTTCCGAGATAACAAACTCATTTTAAATTCAGACCATGTAAAAGCATCTAGCAAAAATTTTGAATTTGGATTATCATTATTTAATTCGAAAATATTGCCTAAACTATTAATATTATTTAGATTGCTATTGTCAGATAATTTATCTAGAAATTGAGAAATAAACTCATCTTTATATGATTTATTACCAGCTCTTATACCTTTGAACATTTTTAGAAGATTCCAAATCTTACTTATAGGAGTAGTTCTATTAAAAGTGTTACATAAGCTATTCCAACATATTCTCTTTTGTTCTGATATGGTTCTTTTTTTAAGTGCATCCTTTCTTTTATAATCTAAATAGTTCTCCATAGTAGGATCACTTCTATATAGTTTCAATGCATTGTAAGAGGCAATAACACTTTTTTCACAAATGTCATTCCACCAAGGAGCTGGAGGTCTACTTTTGAAATTATTTGGTTTATTAAGTTTAGGAATTGTCATAACTTTTAAATTATCCAATCGAGAACAAAAATCATTATAGGTTGAAATAGGATCATATAATTTTAGAACTAAATCATTAAATATTGTTTTAGAAATAGTTTTAAACTTTTTCCAATCTGCTTTGTTATATATAAACCTATCAACAGGAGGATTAATATAATATTTATCTATATGCAGTGAAATCTCTGTTATTGTTGGGTAGTGATAGCTGCCCATGGCATCATCATGTACAGACCACTCGCATATTGATGCGAGGTTAGCACTAATAAAGCTTACATCAATTGCAGACGGATTTCGTCTCGGGTTGTTAACAGTTGTAAAACTACCATCATTTAATATACATAAATCCAAGTCATCAATGATATTAAATAAATCCTGACCTCTGCTCTTAGTGGATAGACAACCAAAAGCGATGTGGTGTGCATTAAAGTCACCACTTACAAATATAGGCTTTGGAAGATCATTGATAATATTACGTAGTCTATTGATCCGTATGTGTCTACTAGAAGGAGGACAGTATACACAAAGAATAGTCAAGCTACCATGCACCGTAGATAAGGACAGAGCTACAGTTTGAATTTCTTCATAAAATCTAGTGTTTAAAACTTTGTACTTTAAATATGGCTTAATTAGTATTGCTACACCATTATGAGTATTTTTAGAATTTTTATTATAAATATTATATCCAGGTATTCTAAAACTATTGTCTTTAAACCATGTTTCGTTAAGTAAGCAAATGTCAATATTTTGTTTTTGTAAGAATTGAATCAGTAAGGGTTTTTTATTTTTAGCACTTTGAATGTTATATTGAGCAATACGTAGCTTAGACATTGTATGACTTGGATCCATTACTTGAGGTTTTTAATAAGTGTTTCTCTAATGGTATTTACAGTGGTAGGCGTATTATCGCCCTTATTACCCAGTTCCACCAACGTCTGTACCAGGGCCTTAAGTACATCGTTGTTGGCAACTATTTGGGCTTTGATGTCTACTTTAGGAGAGACATCTCTAGAGTTATTTACACTATGTACAGTATTATTTACCGATGTATTTACAGACTTATTTACAGATGTATGTACAGACTTATTTACAGATTTATTTACAGTGTTAATTGGTTTCATTTTTGGAGGTGGCAAGGGTGGAAATTCAATGTTATCACTTGAGTGTTGTTTTGTGATTGTAGCACTTGCATATGTTATCTTATTTTTCTTTTCTAATATTTTATTTAACTTAATTGGACATAATCTCGAAATTGCAAGATGAGGCCCGCTGCAATTGCAACAGCAGATCTCTGTTGGTCTATCACATTCTTTATATAAATGCTCACCTCCACAAATGGAACATCTTTGTTTGCCATTACATATCCTAGCGGAGTGGTTAAATTTAAAGCATCGGAAACATTGCTGTAATGGGGGTATATATTCGAAAACTCGGTATGAAAACAAATCGTATTGTACATTGTCTGGGAGAATATTCGATAGAAAAGTAATGCTAACTGTTTGTAATGGTACTCGCTCTTGTCCTACCTTCTTTGTGAATCTTCTTATAGCTATTATTTCATAAATTGATGATAATTTTGTGTATAGTTCTTTGTTCGAAATGTTTGCTGGTACAAATCTAATTATGCCTGTTTTTTCTATTTGCGCAGCCGGAATAAATGCTTTCAAGCCATGTTTGTTATGAAAAGCACTGTTGTTAATAAAGTTATTGGCCGTATTATACTGTTTAAATATGACTGCTATTTCATTTCCGTTGATTCTCTGTATAGCCGTCACTCCTTTTATCTCACTTGAAAATATGTGATTGAGATAGATAGGGCTCTTATTGCCTATTCTATCTTTATTGTTTGTAGCTTCTATAAACACTTTAAAATCTGTACAAGTTGCATTTTCTGGGTAAAGTCTTTTATAGTCTGGTTTTGTATAAGGTATATAGTCATAATTCTCACCGCCGCCGCCATTACCACAGTCCTTCTCTGTCCCGCCGTCTCCAGCCTCAGGCCGAGGACGTTTATGTGAGGTGGGCGGGTTATCCCCGCCCCCCTCATTTCCCACCATTTCCACGGGTTTGCACACCTATCACTATTGTTTTGGATCAACTTTTAAGCAAAAACCACCGAATATTTAGTAGAAAATTAAAATTGAAAAATTTTCTTATCCGCGCTTTGTTAAGGTTCCCGCCAGAATCTCAATGTCAAGTTACTTTTGACATTAGAGTGGCGTTCGGTTTTTTTTTTTTTTTTTTTAAGTTTGTGTTTAGTTTATAGTCATTAATTTATTTTTCTTAAACATTATTACTGTTTTATGTATATGTCTGCTGGCGGGTGGTGCAGCGATAAGGCATTGCATCTATACGCGTGCTTGCCCTTTTCTATAAGTACATATCGTATTATATTCCTGCATAGTTTATTTAAATATTAGTTTATTATATATTTATATTAAGTATATTTATTCTATGTTATCTGATGGTGATTCGTTTCACTCCGCTAACGATTCCGCTTGTTCCTCAAACAATGATAGTTTTTGCTCATTTACTGAGTCGCTCGGGGACTTTGTCAAGCGTACATTCGACCAACCAACCAAAAAGTTATTAAATGTGTGTCACGTCAATGCGCAGAGCGTACCCAGTCACTACAGCGACCTGTATGATACTTTCAGTAATGCTAACGTTCATGCCATTCTGATTTCAGAGAGCTGACTGAAACCTCATCTTCCTTCCACCACCTACTCTCTTCCTGGCTTCGTTCTGATTCGTAACGACAGGGTGGACCGGAGAGGGGGTGGTGTGGCTATATACCTACGTAGCACATTTTCTTTCAAAATTATCTTGTCTTCACCACCTAATTATACTGCTTCTGCAGAGTATCTTTTCCTCGAGGTTTCAGTCAATGGAGCCAAAACACTCCTTGGAGTGGTTTATTGCCCTCCAGCCATCAATTACTTCTCCAGTCTCGAATCGATTCTGGAATCTCTAGGGTCAGAATATGCACATCATATCATCATGGGAGATTTTAATACCGACCTTCTTGCCGCCACTTCACCACGTTCCCTTCGACTCCTAAAAAGAATTGAGTCTGCCAGTCTACATACCCTTCCTCTTGGCGCCACTCACCACAACACCGAAGGTGTAGACACTTGGCTAGACTTAATTATTACCTCTGACCCATCCTTGATCCGTTCTCATGGCCAATTCCCTGCTCCCGGTTTTTCGCACCATGATCTCCTCTTCCTTTCTTATAACCTTAAACCCCCTAAACCCCGTCCTAAGGTTCTGCACAGGCGTTGTTTTGGACGTATAGATCGCGACAGCTTGGAAAAGGATGCTTCGGAACTTAACTGGAATCAGTTTTACACCGCTGACACTGTAGACGATAAGGTGGAGATTTTCAATAACACTGTTCTGAACCTTTATAACAAACATGCCCCTATCAGGAAGGTTAAATTAAAACGCCCCCCTGCTCCATGGCTTACTAGAGGCGTACAAATGGCAATGAGGCGCAGGGATCGAGCATTCCGGCTATTCAGAAAGGATCGGACCGACGAAAACTGGAGCCTTTTCAAAGCTGCAAGGAATCGGTGTAATCAGATGGTACGCAACGCCAAACGCCGCCATATTCTAGAAAACATAAATTCTTCTTCCTCTGCCAATATCTGGAAGTTCCTCGGGACCCTAGGTATTGGCAAACAACGTCACATTGATTCTCAGATGCCGGTTGGTTTGGACGATCTAAACCAACATTTCTCCTCTACTGCTCAGTTGGATCTTCAAACCAGACGTCGCACTGTTGATCAATTGGCTGGTCTAGCTCGGCCCGACGTAACTCCCCTCAATTTTTCTCCAGTCACTCCAGGTGAGGTCAAGAAAACTATCCTTTCCATAAAGTCCAACGCGGTGGGATATGATGGCATAAGCCGTCGTATGATCACCCTTATCCTTGATCACCTCATCCTTCCTTTATCCCACATCTTTAATTTTTCCATTGACAACGGTACCTTTCCCTCCTTGTGGCGCAAAGCCTTTGTTATCCCATTGCCAAAAATTCCGAATCCTACACTCCCTAGTCATTTTCGACCTATCTCCATTTTACCATTTTTAGCCAAAGTGCTAGAGGCTTGTGTCAATAAGCAGCTGTCCAACTTTATACACCAAAACAAGCTTCTAAGTCCGTACCAATCTGGCTTCAGACCTGGACATAGCACTTCTACCGCTCTCCTTAAAGTGACTGGCGATATTAGGGCGGGCATGGAGGAGACTAAGGTCACAGTGTTGGCCTTAGTTGACTTTTCGAACGCCTTTAATACCGTCAGTCACGATATCCTTCTATCAATCCTTTCCTATCTCATGATCCCACCTGGTTTGCTGGACTGGTTCTCAACGTATCTTCAGGGACGTCAGCAGGCTGTCCGCATTGATGAAACCTTATCAAGTTGGCGTGACCTTAGCTCTGGCGTTCCTCAAGGTGGCATACTCTCTCCTTTACTATTTTCTATTTTTATCAACTTCTTGACCCCTAAACTTCGATGTTCGTATCATCTTTACGCCGACGACTTGCAGTTATATTCCCAGGCGAGAGTGGAGGACGTGACATTAGCGATAGCTGATGTGAACAGAGACCTGAACACCATCCTGGCTTGGTGCAATGATTTCGGCCTTGACCTTAACCCAGCTAAATGTCAGGCTATAATAGTAGGCAGTCAGCGTATGACAAACAGATTAAACCTAACATCCCTACCGCCAGTCACATTCAATGGGTTAATTATTCCATTCAGCCCAGTCGTCAAAGACCTGGGACTGTATATAGATGCCACTCTCGACTGGAAGCCCCAGGTCACCGACGTAAGTCAGAGAGTCACCGGTACCCTTCGGGCTTTATATCGTCTCAAGAATTTCCTGCCGCCCAAAACTAAGACCATGCTTGTGCAGACCTTAATATTTCCCTTAATCGACTATGGTGATGTGTGTTATTATGACCTGAATGCAGAATATCTCAACAAGTATGACCGCCTTCTAAATAACTGCATTCGATTCATATACAATCTTCGTAAGTATGATCATGTATCTACTTTTCGTTCCGAACTAAAATGGTTACCTATCCGTCAGCGCCGTAGTTTGCGTGCTCTTACTACACTCTTTTCTTTTCTTCATTCTTCTTCTCCCCCTGATTACTTGACCAAATACTTTCAATATCTCTCTTCTACTCATGATAGAGCCCTTCGTTCCTCTCATAATTTACTTCTTGCGTGTCCCACACATTCTTCTGTTTTCGTTAACTCTTCTTTCATAGTACAAGCTGTACTGCTTTGGAATAGGCTCCCTCCTGAAGTCAGAATGTCCACCAACCGTTATGCATTTAAAATGAAAGTACGAGAGCTTCTCTTCAACAAATTGAAGGAATCAACCCATCATTCTCATCAATTATAGTATATTATATTTATAAATGTAGACATATATATATATTTATATAATTATATATATGTATATTGTATTGTATTGCCGTGTGGTTGACGGCATAGAATACAAGTGTCACCACCCCCTATCTTCCCGTGGGTGTCGTAAGAGGCGACTAAGGGATAACACGATGCAAATACCATCTTTGCGTAGAGACGGAAAACTCGACATCAAACCCTATACGACTGCCTCGTTGGTCTCGCGGCATAAATGTGCGCGTGGGATCGGGTGGTCCCGGGTTCGATTCCTGGGTCGGGCAGTGTTATTGGGTTTTTCTGTCACGAAATTCTCAGTAGCAGCACGGAGTCTGGAAATGTGCCCGGTACGGCAATAGGCTCGCCCCTTATTACGTGGGACTAAAGTATATCTGGCGAAAAGTGGGTGTAGAAATACACCTCTGCCTACCCCTTCGGGGATAAAAGGCGTGACGATATATGTATGTATATGTATATATGTATATTGTATAATTATGTTTATAGACATATTTATTAGTATTTATGTACATATGTGTATGTATATTAGTTATGTACTCTTATGCAATATAATTATGTATTTACTTTATTTATACAATTGTTTCGCTCACTCCTATATCAATTTATTCGTTTTTACGTACTTAGGTACTCTTATATTATTGTATAATACCCTTTTACTTTAAAATATTTCTACACTATGTTAAATGCACCTACCACACTTATCTCTCCACCACCCAGGTTGACTGGTAGATAATGCCATAAGGCATTACGCCTATGTACTATTCTTTTGTGCATAAAGAAATAAAATAAAATAAAACAGCTGTTTCCGCAGATGCTTTTAAGTAAGACGGCGTCATTTCAACATCACTTTCACTGCTAGAAGTCGACTGTTTACTTTATTTTTAAAATAAAATCAAAACGTAAGACACCATGTAAGACACAATTTAGCTTAGAATTTGACCGATATTTCGCGCTTCTGTTTTTTTTTTATTCTTCACAAAAGGATGTCAGTGGCACGTAGATTCCATATTTAAATTTTATGAAAACTCCTTGGGCAGGCGCGCGCCATAGATAAGATAACACATGAGAAATGAAAATTCATACAATTTTCTCTCCCGCTAAAACACGTTAGAAATGGATTTTCATACATTTTTCCTCCCGCTTATTCAGGTCAAGGACAAAGACTAACGTTCTCTTTTCATTTTCAGGGAATATCTGTTCCGATCAGGTGTAGTATAAATTATATTTTACTGAGACAATGTTAGATTGCTCCTATGCATAGGTACACTTTAGCTTATGAATATATTCATAAAGCGTTTATGCCGTTTGCGACATTCGTAAACTCGTGTTCACCCAGAAGTTGTACAATATGTCAGCTTTCGCGTTTGTGACACATTTAAGACTCTTGATTCGCCCGTTTCAAAACTTTTTCTGTTTGTGACAACACAAGAAGAGAATTAAACAAAAAAAATATTTATATAATTCATTGAGTAGAGCACAGCCCGTAAATACCATCAAAATTGAAACACATTTCAATTTAACTAACCTGCAACCTGCCAGCAACTTCTCCCTGCTGACTGATGATAGGCGTGTGATAGTCCAACGTGACGTCGTGGAACAACGCCTCAAGGAACACATTGGCCACGCCGATCAGATTGTGGTTCTCCTGGGACTCGTAGAATGGATCCAGTGCCGTTTCTTTTATCTCTGGCTGTTGGACAACATTATGCTTTACAGCTATAAAGAGTTGGATAAATCGATTGTAGTAGCATACTTACAATGTCATGAGTAACATTTAAACCACGATGAGATTTGAGCATTTTTAAATGGTCTGTACATTCACTACGCGATAGCCTAGTGGAGACACCGACAGACTGCTATGGAGAGGGAATCAGTACGGCACGCACCAATGACTTTTGGAAATGCGTATTCAATTGTTAATTATCGCATGCTAAACGGTGATGGAAAACATCGTGAGGAAACCTGCATGTCTAGGAGATCTCAATAATGTTCCCAATAGACATGTGAAGTTTGCCAAACCGCACTTGGCTAGCGTTTTGGACTATGGCCTAGTCCTTCTCATAGTAAGAAGAGGCCCGTGTCCAGCAGTGGGACAGTATAAATTGTCCCACTGCTGGGCACGGGCCTCTACAGGGCTGATGTTGATGAACATTCACTTTATGTTTCCATAGAAAATCTATAGACAATGTACCTACTAATATACAATGAAGCCACGTTACCACTGTCTTGATATCGCTAAGACGTTTGACACTCTAGCACATAACTCTTCTTACAAAATGACCGTGAAATGTTTACGGTAACATCACACACATATAATTTTTTCTACTTGTTGTAAAATTGCTAACTTTCTTCTTCACCCGCCAGCTTCTGCGTGCTTTGAAAGGAGTACAATTACGCCGGCGTAGCCCAGGGTACGATGCTCTTACCGAGATTATCGGTGAATATTTCACACGAAGTCTCTACGGAAATATCTTAAATACAAAGTCTATACTCATTGATAAATATTTAAACTATATAGAATGCATTTCAAGGGTTACAGAATAAAGTACATTTCCTATATATTTTCATTCAAGACTGACTTCTTCTATAGGTCGAGCACAACTTAAGTCTGAATTTGTTTGACTGTTACTATAACAATTCTATAGTTGCTCATTACAAGTTTACGCTTTTATCATGCAATGTGTCAATATAATACTGTATGTACCTCTTCGACAGTGTCTTCGCCGGAGCGCTGTTGTCGGCGGCGCCAGTCGTCGTACATGTCGCGCATGTCCACCAACTTGTTGTCCAACTTCTCCATGGACCACACCTGCCCGCTGCGTCCCGGACGCTTCACCATTATCGCCGGCTCCGATACGAAGGCCCCGCGCTGTAGAAGCAAAAGAAAAAGTCCGTAAAATTCGTTGCCTACAAAAATACTCATAAAAACCTTCAAACCTTCATATACATAACAATCAATACCACAACAAGAGTCAAATGTGCGGATTGGTTCAACAATAACACTTAACATACCGTACAACTCAACAGTTGGCAGTTATTTTGCCGAAAAAATGCCGTCGTTATTCAAGGGTGGGTAAGTTATAGAGGTGGAGATTTAAACGGCAGCAATGGCTGTTAGGCTCGCGGGTAGTGGATGGTGGGTGTGTACCTTGCGGTTGGGGCTGAGGTTCTGCGGCGGGATCTGCAGCGTGACGCTGAAGCGCGTGTTGCGGCGCATCTCCTCGGCGAGGAAGTTGGCCTCCTGCACGAGCGCGTTGGCGCGCAGGATGTCGGCCTTGAGCCGCCCCAGCGAGCGCTTGAACGTGTCGTCGCGCTCCGCCGCCCAGCGCTCCACGCGAGCCGCTGTCGTAGGCGTGCATGCCGACATCTTACCTGCACATCGACACGCAGTTTATTAGAAAAAACTATTAATACTGAATGAAATTATGTATGGTCAAACGCTTTGTACACTCAGCCCAAAATATGGTCTACCACCCTACGGTTCTTAGACAACAAGATTAATTTTCTTTGAAAACAATGATGTAACGGCCCGTTCACAACCAGCAGCGGCGAGTGGCAGCTGCAGCGATTTCGATGTACATGTCGCGCTCTGCTCTGCCGCGGCCGATGACGCCTCACAGTGGACACGCTGCCGCCCGCTGCTGCTGGTCGTGAACGGAACGTAACAGTTCTAACCTCGACCTTAGCGTTATTTTGATGACACTGAAAGGTTTGTCAAATTTGGTAGACCATTTTCTAGGCGTACATCAATGCAACCGATTTGAACAGCCAGAATTTTTTTAACAGAAAACGTAAAAAGAATTGACACTAATATGACTTTTGATCATGTTACACCACTCGAAGTTTTAAAGCTGGTTAAACAAATGGATTCCAAAAGCTCTTGTGGTTATGATGAAATTCCCTTGACGGTCATTAAATACAATATTGACATTTTAGCCATTCCTATTGCTGGCGTCTTAAACGCATGTATAGATAGCGGCACCTTTCCAGACCAGTTAAAGTAGTAGCCAGGGTGGTGCCTGTACTCAAAAACGGATCAAAAACTGACCCGGAGAATTACAGGCCAATATCTGTCCTACCAGTCTTATCTAAAATATTCGAGAAAATCATTAAGTCAGGACTATATAAGCACTTGAATACATATTATGAAGTTTTAAATAATAGACAGTTTGGTTATAGGAATAATGTGGGTACCGTAGATGCTGTAAATACTTTGGTAGGTGACATTGTCGCTAGGTTAAATAGAAGGGAGAAAGTTGCAGGCCTATTCCTGGATCTGAGCGCTGCTTTTGACATGGTAGATCATCATATCTTTTTAGCAAAATTAGAACACTATGGAATTAGGGATAACGTTTTGAAGCTGTTCTCTTCCTACTTGCAAAACAGGAAACAATACGTCGAAATCAAATCAGTGTTAGAGAGAAGGGAAACAATACACAAGACAAAGTTAATTCCGGTAACTAGAGGTGTGCCGCAGGGATCGGTGCTAGGGCCTGTATTTTTTAATATATTCCTAAACGATATTATTGAATATATCACCAGTATGAGCCCGAATACTCAGCTAGTCATATTCGCGGACGACACAAACGCAGTGACTTCTGCGAATGATATAAAATGTCTAGACGAACAAATGAACGGCCTTTTATCTGCATTTTGCAAGTGGTTCGATGGGAATAATCTTAAACTGAATATCAAAAAGACAAAGTGTATGCTATTTAAGTCAACAACAAAAAGTAACGAAGAATTAACAATTATTTCGGCTTCAAATAATGTTGAAATGGTAGCAAATTTAAAATTCCTTGGTATACACATAGACTCTTTGTTAAGTTGGAAATCAGAGCTGACAGCTATAGTCAATACACTGAGTTCTGCCTGCTATGCCATTAAAAGTTTGAGGGATGAATTAACTATCGACCAGCTAAAAATAGTCTATTACGCCTTAGTGGAATCCAAACTAAGGTACAGTATTCTGTTATGGGGTAATAGTTAAAGTATAACATCAATTCAGCTTTTGTTATTCAGAAAAGGGCTATAAGAAACATGCTGCGTATTGATCAAATGGAATCGTGCAGAAGCCACAAGCCAAAGAATTAAAATATTAACCGTTCTTTGCCTGTATATTCTTGTGCTCATGTCCAACTTTATAAAAAATCTAGACAAAGAACAATGCCCATTTCTGGCCCAGTTTGGAACTCATGAACAGCACAATAAAGTTTCAATTAGTTGTTGAATAATCCTTTTTATTTATAAATTAATTTATAGGCATTACTAAAGGTGTGCCGAGAAACTTATTCAATAAATAGGTTTAAAAAGATGTTTTAATGTCTAAATAGCCAACACGTAATAGATCAGAAATTGCCAGTAAAGAAATCATAATATTATATCGATTATCACTTCTTCTTTATCGATTTTACGTTTTCTCTACTCAAAATGATTTGAATCAATAGTAAATCTCTAAAACATTTAAAATGTGTGTATTTTTAAGGTATATGGGCATTTTCGTCAAAATGTTTAACAACCCCCTCGTGAGATGTCCCATGCAAGAAAGTTGCAAATAACTAACGCTTAACGCTAGAAGTGTCTAGTAAATAAAGAGTTGTTCCAAATGAATACAGCTTTCGTTTTTACTTAAATTGTTATGATAATTTTAAATCAAAGTAAAAAATTAAATCCAGAAATGCGACCTCTTACGTCTTGCAGTACTGTCCTCTTTTAGATATATGACCTATGTTAATGTTTTTTTTTGCAATTAGTATCTCATTACATATTTCACATATTTCCGTTTTTGTAATCAGGTTGTAATTTTCAAGCACGTTAAACTGTAAAATATATTTTAATACAAATATTTTAAGATTTTTAAGTTTATATCCTGTCCCCTTGGAATGTGTTAACTGGACATGTCCATGCACCGTGACCGTAAATTGAATTGTTTTTAATAGTGATTTTTTTCTACTATTCGGATTTTTTTATTTAAATAGCAAGACCAAATCAAACATGTCAATACCAGCAGCCATTTTGAAGCGTCAGTTTTTATATATCTTCAATCTTGACAGTGTTTCGACCGGTAACGGTCTTTTTTCGGCGTTTTGCCTCTCATTGACCAGTAAGTATTTTACGTTTCTAAAATAATCTTGTTATGTTAGTGTTGAAGCAAAGATCGTTTCACGTGGTGAATTTAATTCTGGTTTTGAGTAAATTAAAGCTATCTAGTTATCTTACAACATTTTTGCAATAAGTTTAAAAATCTAAGAAAAGTTGTGATACCGTTACGTCCTGACCATTACCCAATAGTCGGTAACGTATGAGCCGGACCAAATAAGTAACGGCACGACATCCTAAATACGTGGGCACACTGAGAGAATCCTTACTACTGTGAAACGGCATAATATAACTAATATACACAAATTAAAGTCAGTGTTTACCCGAAATGTATGTACTCAGCCCATGATAGAGAAGCTAGGACCTATAGGTAGCTATCATTTATTTTGCGAAACATAATATTTGCGAAATATAATTTATTATTGTAAAACATGTGTTTTATTTACCATTATATCGGTATATCCACAACTTTACGATGTCAGGACCATTACTAGTGGGTCAGGTATACGTGACTGTCCCTCGAAATATTTTAAGGGCTTTTATGTTTATTCTAATATTTCATTAAATAAATGAATATATATTTTTAATATTTTTAGCACAAGGGTATTTAAGTTTAATTTGGCATGGGAATTCTAGATCAGTTAAAAGTTAAGAATAGAGTTTTCGTAACAAGTAACGATCATGACCATTTTTTATTAATTACTATGGCAATATTTCGCTCACAACTGAGTTTTTGTGTCAGATTGCATAATAGCACAATGAATTAACCTATACACACAAAAAAAATTCAATCCTCAGTTCAGTTTCATTTCAGGAGCACTTTATTATTTGGTAACGGTCATGACCAAAACGTATCTAAGTTGCTATTTATTTTCATATATTATTTGAATTAAGGGCTATATAATAAAACAAATACATATCTACGAAAGTTCGTTAAATTTACCACTACACAAAACCAATAATTAGCTAAAATATTCAAAACAATATAAGTAAACTATTTTCAAAGATAGGTAAACATTTTAATGAAAATGCCCATATATGCGATTAACTACAAATAAGTTCGATTTTGAACCAAATATATAGATAACCTATGTCCGAAATCCATATCGATAAATCGATATCATATAAAACTGTAAAATGGTAACACTTTTTTGACTCTTAAGTAAATGTCAATAATGTCATATTCAGTTTATTTTGTTTGTTACCTATTTGTTTTGCTCGTGCATATTGTGAATGCTTTTTATGTTTTTGGATCTTTTACGACTTCTGGCTTTTTCTTTCGGATTTCTACTCTTACCAAGTGATAAACTCATTCCTTTCTACGCAAAACTACGAAATACTTTAACTATCCTAATAAAAGTGGGTACACACCTAATGTTTTGTGAGCATATAAAAGTCCTTCTTGTAATAAATCTATGAATGTGATGGACCTCTAATCAATCTTAAAATTCTAGTTTAACACTCTTTTATCGAATGCAATAACAACTACTACGATTTTTGACTGTTCACATCTGGGCGTCTCTAAGAAAAATGGGCATTGAAACAAAGGAACAAAAAGAGATTAGGCAAAAGAACAAAAAGTTCATGATATTTAGTTTGTTTTGGTATTTATTTGCTATCCATTTCTGTCTGTTATGTTCCGATCTAGTATGTAAGGTTAACATTCTACACAATGTATGTTGTACTGAATAAATGAATTGAATTGATTCCTGAGAAGACCTTACATGCCTGCATGATTTTAGATGTTGGTGACTTGGTTTACAGAACATCATAACCTAACACAAACCTTATCTAAAGCATTCGACATACTCTCTCATCTCTTCTAATAGACATTTTCACGATCACTACTCTCGCAATTGCCTTTCAAATGTAATAAATTGCAGGTATTTTTAAACATCGCCTAGGGAGTCTGCAAAAAGCATCAACGCAGTCGTTGATAATGAGAAACCATTACCAACTGTGCTGGTGTGTCACAAGGCGCGATGCTCGTACCCACATAGTTCTCGAAATGTTTCTTGTGAATTTATTACCGACATAACTTGTGCCTTGCTCTGAGATAAGGAATCGTAAAACGGAATTTTATATTTATATTCATCGAATTATCGTTAAAATAACTCCTTTAAATCTTCGACATGAAACGACTAAATTGTAGTCATGTAAAGATATAATATTCAAATTCAATTCAATTCAAACTGATTTATTCATGTAGGTTACAAAAGCAACACTTGTGAACGTCATTTTTTTTTTACAATATTAATAAACGACACATACCTAGTTTGAGCGGGTCATACGAATACGGTGGGTACGGCGTCGATGGTGACAATATGTTTCTTAGCTGTTGGAACTGACGCTCGTATTCTTGTCGCTGCTTCTCAAGTGCCACTGAAATTATTCAATAATAATTTAAGTATAATCATTGTGTTCTCAAGACTCTTCTAATAAATAGGTACTTACTTCGAAGACATGTCATTCATTACAAACAGTCAATTTACAAATAAAGAAACCCGATAATATGCAGGTGTATTGGAGAAACATTAAGAACGATTTTACTAAATAACTCTACTTTACGGCCTATATTATGTACTTGGGCATCGAACATTTTATAATTACCTTGTTTATCCTCCTCATGTTGTTTCTCGAGTCTAGATATAGCCGTCTGTATTGGATCATTACTCAGTTCATTGAGCATAATTTCGTCCCTAGCAAAGTTGTAGTCGATAGGTTGCGCGGGCGTTTGCGGTTCAGACGCCGCGGCTGTGGAGTGAACAGAATCTTGTTCTAGAACACACAACGTTAGTACACATGTTAGAGATAAATGCGAAAATAAAAATACACAGCAAAATAAATTAATGGAATTTAGGTTTCAGTAATAAAAGTAATTTGATAATGCAGGAGTCGCATAACTATGAAAGTCACGTTCAACATTCTCTGGATTTGGATTTATAAGTTAGTCGGACTCAACATTGACTGAAAATAACAAAATGAACAAAACAAAGCAGCGTAGTCCCATCACATATGTCAGCTGGAACTCAAATCAAAACTTAAAAGGCAGCTTAAAACTATAACTTACCGGCAGCCTTAGGACAGTTGACTCTGAAGAAATGGTGATTCCCCCACAGTATCCTATCGGCGTGACCAAGCCGTACTCTTGACACCACGGGGGTGCCATTGACGAAGCACCGAGCGGCGCCTAAAGGCTCCATGTGTAGGCCTCCGCCCTCCACTACCAACAGACAATGTTGGGGCTGGATACCTAACCCTGATAGTTGGATGTCTGCTGAGCTAGCCGCGCCGACTAGAGTGCGATCCTGGCAAGGAAGAGACATTGCTAGCATTGAAATATGGAGGAAGAGAGAAGATTTGTAAATTAAACATCGATCAAAGCGCTAAGTTAAATTACAAGCTGGAGACGTTCAGTTCCTTTAAGATACAATATTATTAAGACCATTCTCGGTCATGTGATTAAAACGTTATAGATGATAGTGGTTGCAATTCTATTATCGACAACTGAAAGAATTGAATATGTAAAATCTTCGTTGATGGTGTGTTCAGTGATTAGACTGTACCTTCAAATAGTACACAAGTAGTTCGTTGAGGGAAGGATCGGCGTTCAAGTTGACGAGGTAGTACTTATTCTTTTCCACTTTGATGCCGCTGGCCTGTACGCTGATGCCCATTTTCTCGAGCGCATGTTGACGCTCGCTTTGGACTCGACCTGGAATGTAGGAAAGAGTAGTTCGTATATTGTTTAGGAAAATAAAAAATCGGCGACACTGAAGACTTCTAACAGTTCTAACCATTTCTTGTTAAATTTGTTAAAATGTAGTAAAGTGACTTTCTTTGGTTTCAAAGATAATTTTATTCAACAATTTCTTCAAATTATCTCCATTATTTGTTGTGTTCTTTTTAGCTAAATATTTTAAGTGGACTTTATATTTGTTTAAATTGTCTAAGATACAAGTTCTAAAATGATCTAAATCTTATAAGAAGACAGTAAGTTTTGTCTTGTAAGACTCAAAGTTTTGACGCTGTAGTCTTAAGCCTCTATTATCTAACCTCTACCGAAAGCATAAGGTGTAGGATTACGCCCATAATTCATTTATATCACAACCATAACTACAAATTATAAGTCATAAATGTTTATTATATTACTATTACATAATACATTTTACCAGGCGAGTATGATCATTGATCACAGTGGTGAACAGTAGCAGACGGTAACGGTTGATTCGCGTGACTATCCTCAATATCGACCGACAGACAGAGTGCGGTTTTATGTAAACAACTCAACCTGAGAACACGCACCGATCCGATTATTGAGACTTTATATTGAGAGATTGGTTTTCAGGACGAGGATAAGTATTACAAAAATAAGATCATCATCAGCCTTTAACAGTCCACTGCTGGACTAGGCCTCTTCTTTGAAAGGAGGAATTGGCCTACTATACGACGCTGGCCAAACGGTTGGTATAGGGTTTGTATCAAGTTTTCCTTCTCTTACAGTGCTGTTCTCTGCATAATACGCTCCCTCTGTCGCCTCATACGACACCCACGGGATGATATGGGGTGGTGACAATCCGTATTCTTAATCCGTCACCACACGGACCAAAAATAAGATATCTTATTTTTATTACCAATACCTTTAATAACTATTGCCTATATCGGTACCGGTCTGCGCTTTACAAAAGCAGCCGTCAGCTGTCTTGGTTCTCAATAGATGTCGTTCAGTGGCACAATCACCTTCAAAACTTAATGAACCCTTGCTAGGTCTAGCGTGTATGTAACGATAGAAAGACTTGACACTAATGAAGCAACAGTAATAATAGTAATAAATGTAATATGGAAATTGAAATCAGTGACGGATCCAGATTCCTATGGTTTTGGAACTGCCACTGTATGAATTACTACAAGGCATAGATACTTACTTCACTCCAATCGTATAGGCAGTAATTTCTTTGTCACGAACATATTTCAACGGTTTTTTTACAATATTGTTTAACATCATCATATAGATATATATAACATACCAGTTTCCACTAGTTTCTCCTCCCAAGTCCTGGACATTTCCTTCATGAGGTGCTCGCTCTGAGCTAGCTTCTCATGCACATCTTCGCCCATCGGGGAACCCTGAAAATCGATCTGTTAGACCACCACAAACAACATATATTAGGAACAAAATACAGTAAGTACATGAAATACAAAACAGAAAATAATAGAAAAATCAAATAAATAGAAAATAAAAGGCAAAAGTTTGAAGAAAAGACAGAGTATGGTAATAATATAATCAATGGAGAAATGTGGGTTCTGGGAGAGACTCTCGTTAATAAAAAGCGATGTTTAAAAAGTTTGACGACAAGAGTTGACAAGTAGGTCAAGGTACGTTCAAAGATTTCTCTGATCTACATTCATTAACATTTTATATAAGATCAATCTTTACAAAACACGTCTTGAATAATGCCGTCAGCAACAATATAAATATTGCCTACTGAAATAACCTGAACCCAACCTAACACCAACGGGGTGGAGACTGCGCACTATTGCCATATATTGTGGAATGTTTGTCAGTGTATTATGAAAGTGATTATTGGGATTGGCAGCTCAGTCCTGCCATAGGCAACAACAGAACTGAACATAAGGTGTGGGTATGGACCAAGGACCAACACGGTTAATTCGACACCTGCAATGAAAAACATCGTAACTCACTTTTTGGCCAATTTGAGTTACAATCATAAAACAAAAAATTATCTTTTTTATGCGATCATCCCTGTATCAAAATTCATTCGCGTTACGATTTTAGCCAGTAGTAAAAAATTGTAAGCTGACGTCCAGTGAAGATGATAAAAAGGTATATTTATACGCTAGTATCATTAATAATATTAAATATTTGAGCCATTGTATCTCAGACTTACAATATTGTTTTGTTGCAAAGTGTAATATACCATGCATATTTGCATTGTAAGTCTGAGATACAATGTCACATTATAATGTTACCCCGTGTAATATGATCGTAACTCACAAAACTAATAAACTACGTAAGTTACTAACACACTAATCATATGTAAATGTAAAGTATCCCCTCAAGTTTTTAGTTTTCAAGTTTCGTAAGAATTGATTGAGATTTTTTTTAATCTTTGTCGCGCTCTCCTGTAAAGTTACAAAATATGAGTTACGATCTTTTTCATTGTGGGTGTCGAATTTATATATTTTTTGTATTCGACGGGACGAGTAAGCAATTTTTACTACAAGAATAATAAATGTTGCCCCTCATAAAACACTGTTAAATGCCTTTTTCATATTATTTTATGTAAAATAAAGTGAAATGATTCACGTTCCGCTGTCAGTGGCAGACGTAGTAATGTTGACTTTAATTAGCATCCTACAGGCGCAGTGAGAGCGTCAGACGAATACTAATAGCTCTGTGTCGGCCTAGATCCTGTCGTAAATCAACAGACTTCAACAGACAGACCACCCCGCCGTGATTTGTGCGTCTAATAGCAATGTTTGCATATTGTCTGGTTAGGAAGATTGAATATTTTATGTATGTTGTTGCATGAAATCGACCGTGGATGTCGATGGCTCAATGCTCAGGGTCTTGTCAGTAACAGCGTTGTGTAATTTTAAGAGGTTGGGTATTCATTTTATGCGTTGATTGACTGTTTGGAAATTTCCCCAAAATACTTTATGATTTATTCTAGATGTGGGACTTGTCTTCTTTACAGGTAAACATGTAGAATGTTCTTCAATAATGAAGATAGTGTCTGAAGTGCAATATTACATCGAATTTATCGCTGCACACAGAGTTTTCGTACCACGCTGACAGACTGTCACCTAGAATTTTCCGAAAGAAAATTTTGAAACTTGGCGTCAGTTTCTGAAGTTGCCAATGAACATAGGATTAATGTCATATTCGGAGACCAACAAGTCTATACTAGTTCAACATATGGTCGTAGTATACGCAGTATATTCCCCTGAGTATATCGATTCCACATGTGTAAGTTCGCGTGATGTAAGCGCATTCAAAGTCACCGCTACAAGGTACCTATGACTTATCCCGCTTCTTCTCCAATAATATAACAATTGACCCATCTTAAGGTGATTTTCCACCAGAGTGGCGAGACGAGACTAGGCGAGAAGAGAATTGAAATCGCACTGACCCTTTTCCACTAACAATAGCCATCGCGAGCTCGCGCGAGATCGCGCGTGACCGCTGCGCCGCCCGTAGGCTTCATTAGATAAAGATATAGGGACAGTGCTGTTGAGTTCGTCTTGCAATACACACGCAATTTCTATCGCGAGAAGCGTGTTTCTGTTGCAAAGTTAATTTATACTCTATGTCGGAAGCAATACGGTTCATTTTTACACAAACAAATATTTCAATTCACGCCTCGCATATTCTCGTCAATCCACGCTGTTTCCACCAAAGATGCGCTGGGAGAGAATTGAAAATTTGCCATACAAATTTCAATTCTCTCCTCGTCTCGCCTCGTCTCGCCACTCTGGTGGAAAATCAGCTTAACCCTACCTAGTTTAAACATTCGAAACTTATAAATTAAGCACGAATATCGTTTTCTTTCAAATCAAACAATTTTCTGATGGTAATTTTTACGGTAGGTAAAAATAAACTAGATGATTCAATCGAGCGTTGCGATATTATAACGTCTTCTGTGAGATGACATGTGTCTTCCCAGAGTGCTGATGTTAAGTTATAGAAAAACTAGGAATCCATTTGGCTGGCAGAAATTCTTAAAAACACTAACTTCTCAAGATACGTACTCATATAAGACAACGCATGAGGTTCGAGCGTCAAACGTTTGAACATTCGTTCTGAATGCTACCCTCGGGAAATATAAACATGTGCTTACGAAAGCTATACCACATTAATGTAAGAAATGAAATAAAGAGTCGGTGAGCAGGCTAGAGTTAGTAAGTGACCTTTAGATTAAGTGAACAAAAGTAACGGAAAATTACTTTATTATATTTCTGAATATTTTAGCATAACTTTTAAGATTTTTTTTTATGAGAGTAAAGATATTTGAATAAAAATACAAACATTATTAAACTTTTGTGAGAAAACTGTAAAACTTGAT
The DNA here is from genome assembly GCA_944739405.2 of Euclidia mi. Classification (NCBI taxonomy): domain Eukaryota; kingdom Metazoa; phylum Arthropoda; class Insecta; order Lepidoptera; family Erebidae; genus Euclidia; species Euclidia mi. The sequence goes on from OX123189.2 coordinate 3,096,067, forward strand.
ACTTTTGTTAACTTTAAATTTTTACCATCACGTTGTTCACAATTGTGCAAAGTTGCGCTACGCCCGGTCCGCGTAGCGCAACGTGTCGCGTACTGAATGAGTCGCTTACCGTGGCGTGTTTGAGCATCTCCTTGAGCGTCTCCACCTCCTGGCGCAGCTCGCGGATGATGCGCGCGTTAGGGTCCTCGTTCACCACCGCGTGGTTCACGATGCGCTTCGCCCGGTCCGCGTAGCGCAACGTCGACAGCGTCTCCTCGTAGTTGTCCGCCGCGGGGGAAACTGTTGCCACCTGCAAATTTAAATGATTATTTAGTAATTTTATTCTATAGGTAGAGACTTGCTGATTTTCGCATAAATGGCCAGACTCGACCGTTGTAGTACTACTCCTCACGAAGACTATGGTACACGGTAGGTACCGTTGATTTAGGACTATGTATTCACTTTTTATAGATCTCATATTTAAATCGAATTTACAATGCACTATACAACAACAAAACCGAAGATTAGGCGTAGGCCAAAACTCACTTTAGCAGTTAATATGCCAATTTTGCATTTAACAACATGATAAAACAAAATTTTACTACGATAATAATAAACGTCTCCCATCATAAAATACTGTTAAATGCAATGTTAATGTTAGCATTCTTGAAACCAAAAGAGCTATAGATCCTCCGAAAATTATTTTTGAACGTTCGACCATCGTATATATATTGAGCTCCAAAGCCTACCCCAAGATTTGTCGTCATTACCACCCGAACATCACGACATGGTTTATTAAATCAATGAATGTAATAGGGAATTAGTCCCCTATTACACTAATTAATTTAATAAACCATGTCGTGATCCCATAACGGAGAATCATAACATTCATAACCAAATAACGAGCTTAACATGCCAAAACCTAAGTACCTGACAACAATACAATACATCCGCATAAACCATTTAATTACCACGACCAGTAGCAAGACACTCGGTGTGCAATACATTTCTAAAACGAAAGAGCACAACATAAATCAGCCTGTTATCTTTCCGACCTGTAGAGACGACGCCTGTTCAAGCGCCGGACCGCAACAGATTTTAAAACTCGATAGAACAAATACATTTGTATTCTTTCGCGAAATAAGACGAACATTTCACAATTGTTGGTGTAAAACAATGCAAAAGGCGAGTTGATGGCAAAGAGAGCTGTTATGATAATGGAAGATGGCAATTGAAAAGAAAAGATAGCGCGGGTATTAGCTTTGTTTGAATATTGTTTGAGAATCGCTGGTCAATTTCTGTTGAGTCAACATATTTCAATAAACAGACGAAGCAAAGACAGAGCAGTTTAAATATTTTATGGTCAGCCACGTGTTTTCGAAGTCATCATCTGGTGACAAGTTAATATCAAATCATATGGCATTATGCATCAACGCTATCCAAATTGCTTCCAAGAGTTGTCTTGAAGCCAGAAATCCTTTTTACCAATCTAACTAGATAAGATAAAGCTTTTCTTCAGATCATTTGGCCTCTGACCTCCCACTAACACTTTTGTGGCGAAGTGAGATGCTATTTTAACTATTTGACAGAGGCCAGCTTTTATATTGTACTGACTTCCTATAACGTCTGTCAAAGATCGCCACGACATTCGACCTCCATCAATACTCGTATATCATTCAAACAGATGTATGCATGTTGAAAGATCGATATCTACACTAATCACTTCACTAATATTATAAAGAGGAAAAATTTGTATTTTTGTTTGTTTGTTTGTTATGGATAAACTCAAAAACTACAGAACCGATTTAAAAAATTCTTTCACCGTTAGAAAGCTACATTATCTGCGAGTAACACAGGCTATATTTTATACGCGGGTAAAACCGCGGGAAACTGCTAGTGAGCTATAAAGAGCAGTTGTCAATCGTCAGTTCAATGCGTACGGCGTCGATCCATTCTTATTCAGTACAGCACAGCATGAGTGTTTCGAGTTAGGTGACGCCCGTGACTCAAAGGATGCGACGGCCCGTGAACTGAATTTGAATTCATTCACATTACAGTCTGCAAACACAACTTATTTACATTAGCTTGCTCTGAGAGCTTTTTGAGTGTAAATTGATTAATCTTAGCGTATTCTTACTTCGTTAGATTAGGTTTTGACTAAAGTTCGCGTTAAGCTGTTTTGTTTAATGCGTTTCGGCGGGGGCTTCTGTAAACTTGAGTGCTTGTGTAAAGTTTTTTGTTTGCTTAACGAGATTCTGGTAATAACGGTGAAATTAATTCAGTAGAGTACCTAAGTGAATCGCTTAATAATGCAGCAGACAAATGGCTGGCTGTACCGCTGTATTACTTTCGTATAATTTTATTTTAACTAATTATGATTAGAAAGTTTACATCAGGGTGCATAGGGTTCCCACCAAGAACTTATGGTCCCAAGCCAACCTCACCTGCAAGTGGTGCACCTGCCGATCAACGGAGGAGGCTCTGGCAAACAAAATATCCCGATAAGCGGCAATGGGCTCGCCACCTATTACGTGGGATCAAAACACTGGCGAAAATTGGGCGTTTAATATGCCTCTGCCTACCCCTTCGGGGAAACAGGCGTGAGTCTATGTATGTATGTAAGTTTCCATCATTTAACCTATTAGCGTAAGTCCTATTTAATAAAGTTTCAGTAATTGTTTCGTTTTTGAAAAAATGTTCATGGATAAATATCTATTTAGAAAACGTTTTCTAAAGCAGAATATTCGCCAGAAAAACATATGAGGTCAGCTAAAAAATATATTACAAACTGTCGGAAGCTCATTGATAAAAGTATGTACCTAAGGCCTCATCTGTTCACCTGAAGTATTACCTAGTTCTGTTTAACTTTACCAACACAATCAGTAAAGATTATCCACACACCATCCCTTAGGTACTCGAGGTTTATGTATATCTATCTTGGGATCAACGAAACACCGTCCCTACCAAAGGTCTCGTGACCTAAGCAACCCGTAAACAAAGTCATAATTCGCGCCAACAAAAACTTTCAAAGCCCATCAGTCTCACTGATCCTAAAATGGTTGCCGTGAGAAAAAACTGTTAGACGAGGAGAAATAGTTTTTCTTTTTACGACGCAACGCTAGTTCGAAACTATCAGAAAATGTATTCAGAGTGTCGTATAACTCATCATAACAGTGTATACGGCAATAATATACGCTTCTAAACTTAAGCGAGCTATGCTACGTATTGACAGCAGAGAATGTCCGTAGCACACATCTAGAGCGTATATACATAGCGCACATCCATAGCATGCTTGCAGAACACACCTCTATCCATATAATACAACATAGATGAACCCGTTTCCACCAGTACTAAGCTATACAATCTAAAGAATATGATTGGTGGACACCAAAAGCACATATAGTAGTATTAAAGAACATCTCTGGTGGAAAACCACCCTTAGTAGAGAACTTTACGTGTGACTGCCTCTGTGGTCCTGCGGTAGTGTTAGCGACTGCAGATCATGAAGTCTTCGTTTCCAGGGTTCGATTCCCGGGTCGAACAAAATGTGATATTGTGTTTTTCTGTTAGGAATTATCCAATAGAAGTTCGGAGTCAGGGAGTTGGAGGTGTTACACCCCCGTGCCTCGGAAAGCACGTTAAGCCGTTGGTCCTGCGCCCAATCTCTCTCCGGTCGTGTCTCATGTGGCATCCCATCGGACTATGAAAGTGAGGGAATAGAGAGTGCACTTCTACGCACACACTTGTGCACTATAATAATTATGTCCTGCGAAGTTGGCAAGTCTCATATATGGACAAGCCGCGCCGTGGCCGAAATCGGTCGGGAAAATATCATCATAGAACTTAAGAAGGCAATATTTTATATCTGAAATGACTTAAGGCGCTGTACTAAGCGACTGTTTTGGAAAATGAGGGGGTGAAGCAGGGGAGGTGAAGGGCGCTTAGCTCCGTCTACTGCGGGGCGCCCCCCTTCATTCTCGTCGTGTGCGGCCGTATTCTGGCGACATCCGTATTCCAATATTTCAAAATCGCAAGCAAAACGTTTTAGCATATTGAATTGAGATACTGATATTAAAATTAATATTACATAAATCAATCTGTTTGTACAATATAGGCATAGCGCAATTTTTGTTCTTAGTGGAGCCATGAGCAAAACTGGTTTACATTAGACGTTATAGGTATTAATTTTTTTTTGACGAAATTATTGTTGACGAAAGTAGATAAATACGTGCCGTAAGATGATAAAAATAATAAAGTCAGTTCCATATATGGAGGCCCTAATTATTTTTGTTTTGTTTTTGTATAAAATTGGTAAAGCAGTTCATAGAATACCTACATCTAATTCCATTCCTGCCAGTTTTCAAATCTGTTTTGCAATAAATTGGCTGTTACATACGGGCGGACAGACAGACAGACATGGCGAATCTATAAGCGTTCCTACAATATATAAAAAACAACCTATATAATACTATCCTACAAAATATAAAGGGCTTTTACAATTTTTGGCTACGGTACCCTAAAAACCACAATACTGCCCTACTAAGCGCAAAAGCTGTATCTCAACTAAAGCGAGTTACGAAATAATTGAAGTTTAGTAAAAGTTGGTTTATTTTATTTATTTATGGATGTTTTATTGTTATTATAGGCATAATTATTATGGTAAAGGTTTCGAAATACGTCGCCGTTTTTAGGGGTTGTGAGTGGTTGAGGGGGTCTCGGAATCCGCCCTCACCATTTTCACTTGCCGGAAATACTTGGTTTCCTCTGAAAAAAAAAAATCTCCAAACATTAGTGTGTATGGCACTGCCAACTTCCACATTCTTCACACTAGTTTAATAAACTAAGGTTGACGGAGCCCTGCTTCGCAGGGTTCCTATTTTCGGATTAAGAGTCATTAAGAGAGATTAAGAGAGAACCTAACATAAATTTGACATTAGCTGTCAATATGATCATTCCAAGATGGCGGGTTTGCGTTTCGTTTCACGTTTTTCAAGGTATAAAAACTACTACTAAGAATTTTTGGAAATTGTTTAAAAATATTTAGACGCAACTCCGGCAGCCAAAATTACTTTTAGGGGATTAAAACTAACTCCCTTAAGCCCCCTACACCACCAATACCCTCAAATTCAGGCGACTTGTTTCGAAACCCAACCCAAATTATAGAATTAAAATTTGAGTTACTGCTTTTTCGTTGGCTCTCCTCATTGTATGGAAAAATATAAAAAAAATCTTTCGCTTAAAATATGTGTTGTTTCAAAGAAAATAAATATTAAAATATATTTATTTATCATTTACTTACAAAATACATTGTCCGTGTGGTGACGGATTAAGAATACCGAATGTCACCACCCCATATCATGCCATGGGTGTCGTAAGAGCCGACAGAGGGAGCATATTATGCAGAGAACAGCACTGTAAGAGAAGGAAAACTTGATACAAACCCTATGCTAACCCATTTGGCCAGCGTGGTATAGTAGGCCAATTCCTCTTTTCAAAGGAGAGGCCTAGTCCAGCAGTGGACTGTTAAAGGCTGATGATGAATGAATGAATGAATGAACGAAATACAGAGTTTACAGCTCATAAAAAGTTAGCTGTCTGCTGCAACCCGGCAGGTTTTCTTTATTCTCATCGAAAGTTACAAGCAGTGTGTGAGGTGATGAGGCTTCAATACTTATTATTTGCTGTTGTTCAAGAGGCACATTTGCATTTACTTTCCTTTTAAGACTTGGTATTGTAGAAACTTCAAGCACTGATGAAACATTTTCCTCTCCGTGATTTTGTTTTATATTTTTGTTCAATGCCATCCCTTGAGCTCGACGAGAATCAACAATTTCAGGCAACTGCCAATTCATATAAAACGCCACAAACTTTTCTTTCATTTTCGTCTCCCAGAAAACGAAATGATAGAAAGAGGTGACTCTTTCTATCATTTCTATTTTTAGTGGTTTACTTTCGCCACTCCACACAGCAAATAAACATTTTTGTTTGCGTGTAACGTGGCGTTGCCCCTGAATTTGGTAATAAAAATTACAATATTTGTTTAGACTAGTCAGTTAACTTTTTTATCATGTTTTCATATTTGTATTTTATTTGCTCTTATACTATTCTCCAGGCCATTCTTATAGGCAACTATAGAAGATTAAATTTCTACAATCGTGTTTGGACCTATTAATCCATCTGGCGTGGCACCATAAAACGGATAATCCACAAGGCTCGATTGTTACATTTTCTTACTTCGCCAGTTGTTGCAAAGCCAGTGGTTCATTTTAGACTCCTTGCGCAACTGCTTTTTTTCATTGCAAATATTTTATTTGTACAAAATAATTTTTACTAAGTTGGCTTTACTGCTGTTATCTCTTCTTTTTACCACTATACCAAAATTTGAATCTGTCAACATATTCTTACGCAATTCGAACCAGTCACTGCTATCCCTCGTGTATTTTTTGCTTATAACTCTTGAACAAATCGTGTTAGGAATTATTGCAGTCAAATGTTGTTGCTAAACTGTAACTTTAACTTCACTGTAATTACAATAAATATAATTAGTTAGATACTTTATTATTTAAAAAAATACTATAACTTGTGTTATAGCAAACAGAGAAGTTACCTACTTACTTATAAATGATTGATTTTAGAAATTAAAAAGACATTAGATGTACTGAAACTTACCTAATAGTTAATGAATAATCAAAGTTTTACCCGATGTACCTAAATAGGTTTACGTTCACAACACAATAGTACAACATTCGTTACCGCTTATGTGCGGACTGCGGAGCGCCATATTAGCACTGTTTATTGTTCGCCGTGGCGGCATCTTAGCGCTCCAGGCGCTCTGACAAGCTAATGAATTTGCAATATAGGTATAGGTCGGTTCACGAAAGTTGACCAGAAATGGCGGCCGTCGCGCATATGTACATTCATGCACCAATGGCGTGGCTCCATTCTTGACGCATTTAGGGAATGCGTCAGGAACGGAGCCACGCCATTGGAATTCCACCCGCGCCTCACCCCGCACCTCCACGGAGACCTAAAAGATGATTGCTGCGCAGTGGTCATCTTTCGTAAACCGACCTATACATAAAATGATTCGATTTTATGTTATTACTCTTTCAAACATTGAAAACTGTGGCAGCTATGTATTGTGAGAATAATTTATATAACTATATTATGCATAATCGCTAATGTATAACATAGTCAGTCATAAAAGACTCTTATGAAAATAATTTGTGTAAAATTTTTTCATATTTCATAATCACTTGGCCATGGATGAATTTATATTTTATTACGATGCTTTCTTGTACAAATTCTTCGTAGAACTTTATTTCTCTAATTGTCCATATTTTATTCTTCTAATTATATATTTATAAGCACAGAAACAATAACACATTAAACGCAACAAGAATATAAACTTAGGTCCTAATTATATGTGCCCACAGTCACAAGAAAAGCCTATTTGATTCAAAGTATTCAGTCTATTACATAAAACATGAAATTACGAACTCAAATCGGCGTATTATTAACAAACATGTTTACGTAAAATTTCGTGCAGCGGAGACGGAAGCGACATGACCTATCTCTCACAGGGCTCATAGCCGAATGATGAGGTCTGGGCGGGGCATAAACTAGCAACTGACACTCAGTACACCGCTTATGCTAATAAGGTTTAAATTGCCGAAGCGTTTGATATTGATGGAATCAACCGAGCGTCAAAATCATAGACGTTTGGCAGATTTTATTTAATTTTACAAAATATACACGTATAATATGAAAATAAATAGGGTAATTCTTTAGTTCATTAGATTTCCTACAATATTATCAAATAAAATATAACAGTTCACGATCAAAATATTACAAACAGTGAGACGAAAGATTATTTTCTGCCTTGTTTTTGTGATTTTTTTACCGTGATTCTATTTTACATACATGAAAAATTCTTTCAAAAGTCTTTTGTTCAGACTTTTGACTATAAGCTCTATTTTTTGCAAGTTTGTAGTATGTACCGTTATGGCTAGGTGCGCGACGAAAAATTAGGTGTTTCACGGCTTCTGAGGTATAACAGCGCCTTAAATAGACGTGAATACGTAATAGCAGTGTTTATTTATACACTGAGTAAGATTATGACCGACATGTTTTATTTCAAAGGCTATCATTACAGTGCTACAGTCAAATCACTATAAACTGGAAGCATTTTTCTGTAACGAAAGTTTTGCTTTGTTTTCGTTCGAGGTATTTGAGTGACATGTAAGGGTGGAGCAGGGCGATCGATTATTTCCAAGAATTAGGGAGCCGATAGTAGCTCAGTAGAAATTGGTCAATAGGTCGTGGTCGTCTCCACTAACGATGATATCGATATGAACGTCTAAATTAACCGTAATAATTTGTACCAACTCCTAATCTAATATATAAAATTCTCGTGTCACAGTTTTCGTTCCCATACTCCTCCGAAACGGCTTGACCGATTTTGATGAAATTTTTTGTGCTTATCCGGTATCTATGAGAATAACATAACATAACATAACATCTATTTTTCAAAAAAAATTGCAAAACAACGTTTGCCGGGTCAGCTAGTATAGTAATATATATGTAACGGGTCTAAATCGCGTAATTATTTGAAAATATAGGTAAAATATCTTTTAATTCCCTCGACGTTTCTACATTTTTGAATAATTTTAATGAATTTTATGGACTCACACCGGTATCTCCGAAGGGGTAGACAGAGGTGTAATATTACACCCCACGTTTCGCCATGAATTTTTAGGTCCCACGTAATTAGGGGGCGAGCCTATTGCCGTTACCAGGTACTGCGGGTACATCACCAGACTCCGTGCTGCTACTGAGAATTTGGAAAAAACCCAGTAGCACTTTGCCCGACCCGGGAATCGAACCCGGGACCTCCGATCAGCAGTCGCATACGCTATCCACTGGACCACGGAGGCAGTTAATTTTAATAACGTGAATATAATTTTATTTTTATAGACAGCTCTTAACTGGCACAAACGCGTGTCACAGGTACTGTACAAACATTCAAGCAATACCATTAACACCAGACCAAAAAAAAAAAAAATTGCCATAGATTTGTGAATAGCACAAAGCATTATCCTTTGTGGGAATCGAATCCAAGGAACTAGACACGCCTGAACCTATAGAATTAATTAAACTTTATATGGCAATCCAGAAATCGTTTCATGTTCGTGTAATATACCTATATTTTATAGGTACGCTGACTTTAGTAAAACATTTTTAATAGTTAATATTTTGCCAGAAGCCTTACCTAAGCAATTGCAATTAATGTCAAAAATCAGCCAACCTATGAACCTAACCCAGTGTTGCATGACTATTTTAATTGCTTCCGAGTTTCAATATAAAGCTGCGCTTTTGCAGTAGTTCTAGTTACCATTCCGTATAACAAACTTAGTTACCAAATTTTAACGAACGTGATAAATGAATGTATTCCATTAGCACTCAGATAGGTGTGTGTTCGGTTTCCATGCGAGACAAGAAAGTTCGGCTTACGCTGTTTCGCTTTAGGTACGTGAGCAAAATTTAAACCTTGTCTATAGCAAAAAGACGTCTATCCACATAATATAAGAGCACAGAGCTTATTGGAAAATATTGACGGTTAAATTATGTAAATGAGTACATAATTTCTATTCTTTACTAATTGTTTTTAACAAATCGGTGTGATTCTGTTGTGTGCAATTCTAGAAATTTAATACAGTATGTTTACTATTTGTGCTACTGCTGGCTCCAGCCCTCTTCTCAACATGAGAAGGGTTGGGTCACAGTAATGTTATTTATACAGTATACGGTATTTTAACTTCATACAATTCTAACTATTCTAGTGTGTACCGAACTCGTCGCGTAGTAGGTATAACTCGCGTTTCGACCGTTCGTATGATGTTTAAATACTGTACCTGTATATAACAAAACCGTGGTGAGGTCGTAGGCTACTACGCTGGCTAAGTGCAGATTGGCAGACTTCGATTGTCTTTCGAAAATAATATGGTGGGCTCTCAGAAATGCAGGATGCCTCACGATGTTTTCCATCAGCATGAGGCAAGTTGTAATTAACAATTTAATAATCACAGAACTTGCTGATGTAAATATATGATCATTAACATTTTCGCTTCATAGAATTTGGTTGGTTCTGCTCCTCACCATAACAGTCTTCACATAACACATAACTTGCTGGTATAAATATGACCTTCAATATTTTGTCTTCACGCTAGCCTGTTAGTTGTACTCACCATGACAGTCTTGCTGTTGCCCCCGAGGTTGTCCTTGAGCAGCCACGTGAGCACCGAGTCTCTGTACGGGACGAACTTGTCCTTGTTCTTACTGCCCGACGACTGGTCCGCCAGCTTCGATATCACCAGACCCAGGGTTGTGAGCGACCTGCGAATATTCACATATATGAGCATTACACAAACAATGGTAAGTTACTAAATGATTTTTTTGCGACGTAGACACACAATTGAGTCTATAAACCCTAAGTTCTAGGAGGTTAATACAATCGTCTATTACTTGCTATCTCATTTTACCAGTTTAGTTGTTATACATGCAACTATTTATTAGAGCTGCGACTGCAAGTGTCCTGAAAGAAATATCGAATACATTTTCCTTCCTTTGCGGTGGAAGCCCTATGGTCCGTTCTCTTTGCAATTCTGTGGTCCGTAATTGAGTCAGACGAGGTAGGTTTGGGTAACTTACCCCAATGGGGCTTGGAGCCTACTCATTAAAACCACAGCGCCGTCCAGCGACTAGTTTTGATTCCTTCTACGGAACATTAAGTACCTCACGTTTAAAAGGACATATAGAGAGGATAAAGAGTAAAAACACGCAATACCTAGTCTACTTATTTATTCTCCTTTATCTGACATATGGAAAAGAAAAATGTTCAAAAGATAGACACCCTTAACATCCTACTCCCAGCTATAAAAACAAAGCCAAGAAATTGAGACGTCGCGTAGTCAGTACCAACTTAATTCAATCATAAGACAGTTAATATAAATATTCAAGCACTTTTTATATAATCTGCATAAATCTGCATGACGAAATGTGGTGAGATTCCCTCATATAATTATCTGCGCACCGACTAATGGTCATTTCAGCTGCTAGCTTGCTCGATTTCAGATTGAGACACTCATTTCTAGAGCGTGACTGGAAACTGAATAGAATTATTGTTCCATGTAAGTTCTAACTTAAATTAAGAACAGTATTGTCTTATATTTATGCGAATGTCTGACTGAAATGATACTATTCAAGCGCGCATGCTTATATGAAGTTGATCTCACGTATTCAGCATATAGTTTGCAAATTATACGAACTTTGCTACACTACGTACCCAGGTCATAGTTACTCAAAATATGACTTATATATAGGCGTTCCTTCGCTGGGCGCGCACAATAAGAGATGCGACGGCTAGTGATAACCGCCACGTGTTTCTAACACGCTTCAAAAGGACGGCCCATAGGGCTCGAACTCCGTGGTGGTAAATGACTGACAGTCTGACACAAATCCATAACTTTTGGCATAAGATATTTTCGTCAGCCTGTCTCTTGCGGCGCTAGTCTGTTCTAGCGAGGGTCACATAAGAGATAAACCTGTGCCAGGCAGCATCTGACAAAACACGATGTCGAAAACAGCAACTAATTGAGACGATTCAATAAGTAAGTAGTTGGCAATATAAGATACTTAAAGCCTTACCTACTTGGTCTCCGACAGCGCACGTCTTCACCATCCGCTCGACGCCCGCCAGGTCGACGAGCGACAGTCGTGCGACTTTCTCGCCGGTGACGCCGCTCGCGTCAGGCAAGACCGGGGGGTTATTTACTGACCCACCATGATTGCCGCTTTCTTTATGTAATCTTAGAAAGTCTTACTTGCTAATATTAGATCCTTCCTTCAGTCGGTCGCCAACAGCACCCGTCTTCACCGTCCGCTCGGAGCCTGCCAGGTCGACGAGCGACAGTCGCGCGACTTTCTCGCCGGTGAAGCCGGTCGCGTCAATGAAGACCGGTGCTGTTTACTGACCCACCACGATTGCCGCTCTTTTATTAGTATGTAATATTGAATAATGTTTTACTTGTTAATATTAGAGCCTTCCTTCAGCCGGTCGCCCAGGGCGCTCGTCTTCACCTCCCGCTCCGAGCTAGCCAGGTCGAGCGACAGTCGTGCGACTTTTTCGCCTTTTTCGCCAGTGACGCCCGATGGTTTTAGTCATGGTACTATTTCGATATGGGGCTATTTACGGACCCACCATAACTGCAGATCCCTTATTAGTATGCAATATTGAATGAAGCCTTACTTGTTAATATTAGAGCCTTCCTTGAGCCGGTCGCCCACGGCGCCCGTCTTCACCGCTCGCTCCGACCCCGCCAGGTCGACGAGCGACAGTCGTGCGACTTTTTCACCGGTGACGCCGGTCGCAGCGTCGCACAGCGTCTGCGTGAGCACTACGCTGAACACGGCGTGCGACCGCGACGACTCGCTGTTCATGTTTGTCGCGGCCACTGTGCGCGATTTGTTGCCTTCTGTCATTAGGTTGTCGATGTCCTGTTGAGAAATGTAACCTAGGTTTAATAAGAGTTATGAAATAATATATCAAAATATAATGGGATATTTTTAACAGCGTATCAAAAATGTTATGTAACACACTAAAGTGAGTTACGCAAAAAAACTTTATTATTTCACTAAAATACTGACTGGCACACTAAAATACTATTTACACCAAATATGATGATCTTTTTACAAAATATCATTTGATATGAAAAGTTTCTTCCGGTCGTGAAACTTATCCACTCAGAAAACTTAATAGGTTATGTTAGGTTCTCTTGTGACCCTGCCCCAAAAATAGGAGCCCTGCGAAGCAGGGCTCCGTCAACTTAGCTTAGTGGTGCAATTAGTATTTTTGGTGGAAAATTAGTATTTTTGACTAACAGTTAAATACAACCCAAATATAATTAGGTATGTATCTATGATTTTATGGTAATTTTGCCCTTTTGTTTATTGTAAGATAGTAGGTAAACATAATAAGAATTAAGATATGCATTGCTACAATTGCTTGTAGTAATGTAGGTTACACATAATAATTATCTTGAGACCACTCTGAGCAGTGTATCGCCTATCTGATGTATCCGCGTGCTCAGTTACTACGTAGCCGTGTAATGTTAATTCAGCGGGGCAACCACAAAGCCCAAAAGTTAAATTGTCTAAGAAGTCGGTGTAAATTTAATCAAAAGTGTAAGCGCTGCTTAAGTTCGTACACACTTAAATAACCTGAAAGTGTCACTATGAATCTAAATGAATATAATAAATTGTTGTTTGTTTGGTTGGACACGTTAATCGCAGGCAGTACTGGTTCTATTTCAATAATATTTTTTTGAGGATATCACATTTATCGAGGAAGTCTATAGGCTATATCACATCTCGCTTTTTAAGCCTCTGGTCCGGCGCAGTAGCCCTCAATAACTTGGGTGTATCCGCTGCCCCAGCAAGTATAGGTATGTATAATAAACTAGATGAGCCCGCGGTTACACCCGCGTTATTTAAGGCTACTGCGCCGCTCCCGTGGTTCATAGCGTGATGTTATATAGCCTATAGCCTTCCTCGATAAATGGGCTATCTAACACTGAGACAATTTTTGAAATCGGTCCAGTAGTTCCTGAGATTAGCGCGTTTAACCAAACAAACAAACAAACGCTTTAGCTTTATATATTAGTACTAGCTGACCCAGCGAACTCCGTATCGCCTTTTTAAGAGTTTTTATTTAATTCCCTTTTTTCCAAGCCCCATATTCAAAGTTACCATTGACATAGCGCTTAATCTTTTATCATTTCAGAGTCTATAATAAATGATGAACAAAAAACATAGATTTTTATATAATATTGAATTCCCCATTCCTTAAAATATCGGAGACGATACCCATATAGACTTTACAAAAAAATTCCCGTCCACCATCTTAGATTTCCTATCCGCCATAATTGATCACGAAATAGATGTTGTATTTGGATTCACCATCCCTTAAATCATGAGAGACGATACCCATATTGTTTTTTTTTATTTTACCCATCCGCCATCTTTGATTTCCCATCCACCATCTTGAATCACGAAAAAGATGTTGTATTTGGATTCCCCATCCCTTTAAACATCGGAGACGATACCAATATTGATTTTTAAATTTTCCCATCCGCCATCTTTGATCACGAAATAGATGGTGTTTTTGAATTCCCCATTCCATAAAATATCGGAGACGATACCCATATCGACTTTTGAAAAAATCTCATCCGCCATCTTTGATTTCCGATCCGCCATCTTTGATCACGAAATAGATGTTGTATTTGGATTCACCATCCCTTAAATCATCAGAGACGATACCCATATTGATTTTTTAAATTTTTCCCATCCGCCATCTTTGATTTCCCATCCACCCTCTTGAATCACGAAACAGATGTTGTATTTGGATTACCCATCCCTTTTAACATCGGAGACGATCCCCAAAGTGATTTAAAAAAAATACCCATCCGCCATCGTTGATCACGAAATGGATGGTGTTTTTGAATTCCCCATTCCTTTAAATATCGAAGACGATACCCATATCGACTTTTAAAAAGATCCCGTCCGCCATCTTTGATTTCCTATCCACCATCTTTGATCACGAAATAGTTGTTGTATTTGCATTCTCCATCCCTTTAAATCATCAAAGACGATACCCATATTGATTTTTAAAATTTTTCCCATCCGCCATCTTTGATTTCCCATCCACCATCTTGAATCACGAAACAGATGTTGTATTTGGATTACCCATCCCTTTTAACATCGCAGACGATACCAATATTGATTTTATAATTTTATTCCATCCGCCATCTTTGATTTCCCATTCGCCATCTTTGATCACGAAATAGATGTTGTATTTCGATTCCCCACCCCCTAAAATATTGAAGGCGATACCCATATTGATTTTTTAAATTCTCTTATCCGCCATCTTTGATTTCCCGTCCGCCATCTTGGATCACTAAATAAATTTCATATTATTAATCAGCGTCCCGAAAATCTTGAAAACGATACCCATATAGATTGTATCCTATTCGTTTAGCCTTTTTTTGCCTTTGACCCAACCCTCCCCCTTCTCGTTTGACCATTTTATTATTTTTGTCTGGCCCAAAAGTTGTGGCGTAATTTTATAAAGCCTTTTGGAATACTTGGGCTATCATAGGCAATAACAATTTTTCTAATCCGACTGCTAGTTCCTGAGATTAGCCGACATTATCTTTTAGCCTTTTTAGCCTTTTGCCCGGCCCCAAAGGGTCGAAGCGTTATGTTATATAGCCTATAGCCTGCCGGAATAACTGGGCTATCGTATACAAAAATAATTTTTCAGATCCGACCGGTAGTTCCTGAGATTAGCGCGTTCAAACAAACAAACAAACAAACAAACAAACTCTTCCGCTTTATTATATTAGTATAGATAAGATAAGATTATATTAAAACATAGCCAAAGGCAATATAAACTAGGTAAGTACCTACCTAGTTCATAGCTTTTTTACATTACACTTAAACATTAACAATATTAGTTATTCCAGCTTACTTTTACCAGTAGGCTTGGCTCGCCCATTATATACAGTTATAACTTTTCTATTACAATAAAATTCACAGGGTCGCCGAGAACGTCGTAATGCAGGTATACTTTGCGCAAAAACGCGGCATATATTGAATTCAAAGACGTCATTTATAATGTATTAAAAATACCGTCAGGCTATCGCTTCGGCGAAAATTGTATTTTCCTCGAATTAAATAAATATGTACCTATAATGGGCAATAGGTTTCGTTTACGGAATAATTTTATGAAGACTACTTTTATCTTGAAATTGTAAACATTTTCAGCTAGTCATCAATTTGTGTAAACATGAAGGGGTGAACATCTATTGCAAATATAAAATTTTATCATTATACTAAAATTCTATGCCTATTTTAATACGAGTAACAAAAACTGCGAACTTTTTTACGAAAATAATGTTTTGGTTCTGTTTTTCACTTCTTTCGCAGTACGAATGTCGCATTTCGGGCTCTGCAGCCCATAAGCACAAACAAACAAATATTTACAAAGAAACAGAGCGAAATTTAAAGTAAACCTTTTTGTTCTATATCTGAGAGGCGCCTCAGGCGTTCCAGTAATGAATAATACAGTATCACAAGAGGAAAGGCTTGCCGTGCAGCTCATTAGCTCGGCAGATAAGGGTCGTAGCACACATATCAACTCCGAAAAGGATCGTCACCGCATCGCCTTTCGCCTCGCCGTCAAACAGGCGTCAACCTGACGTAACTACGTAGCGATTAGTGTGCGTTGCAATAGGGAATTCCAGACAAATAATACTGAACGGCTCCAGTTGATACGGTGCCGATCTCTTTCCGAGTTGATACGTGTGCTACGACCCTAAGCCAGGCTTATTGCTGAATGTCAAGCGTCTCCAAGCTGATGCAGTGCTCCATCAGCTCTCGCTCACGACTCACTGTACAATCCTATGCAGATGTAACTAGCTCATATGTATGACGCTTGAATATAAGTTCAGTTAGATTCAGTACTGAATAATGCAGTGTCGGTAAGAAAGTTTAAGACAATTGCAGGTGATATTGTACGAATGTAGTGTATGAGACTCCACAGTCTATGTAACTGATTTACATACATACATACATAGACCCACGCCTGCCTCCCCGAAGGGGTAGGCAGAGGCATATTAAACGCCCACTTTTCGCCAGTGTTTTGATCCCACGTAATAGGTGGCGAGCCTATTGCCGCTTATCGGGATATTTTGTTTGCCTGAGCCTCGTCCGTTGATCGGCAGGTGCACCACTTGCAGGTGAGGTTGGCTTGGGACCCTAAGTTCTTGGTGGGAACCCTATGCACCCACTGATTTACTTAAAACTGATACGAAAAACAGTGTTCATTAGCTCTTTTTAAACTGTTCTCACACGAAATCCAGTGTTTGGCGGCTGTTTACATATTGTCCTAGGGCAGGGTGCAGAAGAAAACCCGTTCCTAAAACAAGAGTAAACAATACCTAATACAAGAAGCATGTGGAGAAGTCATATCCCATCTCGCTGGGCCATATACTTGACAGCGGTATAGAAGGCCTTAATTACATTAATACTTATATGTATGTTTCCATTAAGCAAACAAAACAAATTAAGAGAACATGATGAAAATTGTTCATTCAAAACAATCTCGAAGTTAAAGCTATTTTAATTCTGCCCACATTGATATCATCGCCAAACTGTTTCGTAAAAGGTCTTAAGTTGGAAAGTCAAGTTCGGATGGAAATTAAATTTCATCCATTGAACGAACGAACGAAGAATGAACGAAGTGACGCGTAGAATGAAGTACTTTCGCACGTAACGCGATTTAGCCGGCGCGGGCTAATCTGCTGTGTGGTTTGATTACGCAGCTAGTCAGACTTTTACTGACGCACATATTAGACTGATTAATTTTTCCCTGGGGAGTTGCGGAGCTTAATAAGACGGGGAAGAAGTGAATCCAAGATGTTTATGGTACTGCTAAGAAGGCATAACAGAAACTTTTGCGAATTGCAAGGAACTTGTATTGTTGAAACCCATACTCACCCAACCACAAGAAATTACAAGCCTGAAACTCTAAAAATTATCATAAATATTTCAGTTTATTCTCATTGTCTGTAATCGCAAATCCCGAAAAGTACCACTATTTATTACAGTAATACTATTGATATCGAAACATTGAGAATATTGTTTTGTAACAGCTCGATGTCATACACACATCAACAAAGTCTAGGGATATCTTAATCCTAAATTATTTACGAGTTTATAGTTTAGAACCTTGTTAGTTTCCACAAAAAGTTTATATACAGATTAAAACCTCTTTTATTCTATTTTCAAAATTTGAACATGGAAAGAAAAAAAACAAAATAATAAACAAAATATGGCGGCAAATTTGCTAGTAATTCGTTACATTAAAGAAAGTTAAAACTGTTTTATTATAATTATTAATGAAAAGGGTTTTTAATTGTTTTTCTTTTTTAATTTAACGTGACGTACGAACTTTAAAAGTCATGTCACGTCGTCATTTGAGTCGAGATGAAATGTTACGAGCCGTGGGCATGTTAGAAAATGGTGCAATTCAACGCGTCGTTGCTGAGGCCCTACATACCAGTCAAAATGTGATATCAAGGTTGTGGTCACGTTATCGCAGTACTGGAGATGTGGCCGAACAGCACACAGGTAGATATCGTGTTACTACGCAGAGACAGGATCGATTTCTCCAAATGACCGCCAGAAGACAACCCAATATCACAGCGCTGCAACTAGTGCAAAGGCTCCAGGAGGACCACCAGCTGCTGGTAAGCGACCAAACCGTGCGAAGAAGGTTACATGAAGTTGATCTTCATGCTCGAAGACCATTGCGTGTTCCAGCATTGCGACGTGGCAATCGCGGTCGGCGGCTTTCGTGGGCTCGGGAGCATTTACCATGGAGTGACGAACAATGGTCTTTGGTGCTGTTCACCGATGAGTCCCGGTTTGGGTTTCACCCGGATTCACGAAGAACACGCGTTTGGAGAGCTCCAGGGAGAGTTAGCCGTCTACGGCACCCTCAGGAGGTCCACCCATACCAAGGCGGGACAATCATGGTGTGGGCAGGAATTCGTCTTGGCGGACGAACCCAATTCGTTTGGATCCAAGGCAGCATGACTGCACAAAAATACCACGAGGAGGTAGTAGAGCCCGTTATTGTCCCACACAGAACTCAAATAGGCCATGAATTTCTACTCATGCACGATAATGCTCCTTGCCATACGGCGCGGCTGGTATCGACCGCTCTCCGAGAGCACGATATTCAAGTTTTGGATTGGCCTGCACAGTCGCCCGACTTAAATCCTATCGAGCATGCCTGGGACATGTTACAACGAAAAGCTTTGAGAGATTTTCCACCAAATTTGACGACTGAACAACAACTTTACGATCACTTGCAAAGGACATGGGACCTCATACCGCAGCAAGACATTGACAATTTAATTTTAAGTATTAACAATCGATGTCGATGTGTAATCAATGTAAGAGGTGGCAACACTGATTATTAATGATTCGATTTTACAAGATTTTTTCCATTTTTATTAAAATTAATAGTTTTTTAAGAAGAAATGTTTGTTGTTATCATACTAATTTTCCATGATGATTAAAAAAATTATTTTTTTTATTTAAAACAAAAAAAAACACGAAATGTTTTTTATTTTTATTAAAGACCTTAAAATAATCTATGATTCTTCTATTTACTGTATCAGAAAATTCTTCATAGATTTTTAGATATTTGATGAAATATAAAATATCCCTAGACTTTGTTGATGTGTGTACATTGTGTATTTCTAAGATACAACTAAACAATTTATGCATATTCAATTATAGACACTCAAAAGATAGAAAGCTATCATTTCGAGTATTAACGAAGCTAATAACTACAAAATTGGAAAATATGTTACAAGCTTAACAAATCAATCATGTATAAACAAATATTTTTTTACATAATCTGTATTTAAATCTCACTCAACATAATACCAAAAAAAGAACAAAATACGGGTGTTCAATACGAGAACGGTTATAAAAAAGAAGTTAATTTAAGCTAAACAAATTCATATAGGGGGTGGATACCCAATCACCTCCGGGAGGGTTGTTACTTGTTTGCGTCGAGCCAAAAATAAAAGCGAAACAAACACAGTAAGACAGCGGTACTCGGCAGTGAAATTGAACAGGGCTGTCAAATAAGCCGTTAAACCAAGCACAGTGAGTACAGGAAACACGAAAACAAACAATATGTTGAAGGGAATTGTAAAAATGCCAAGTTAATAAAGAAGGCTTCAGGACTTCTGTCACTAAATACAGTATTTTTAGAAATCTGTTTTGTGGAGTAAAATAAGTACTGAAAAATACTATTACGTAGTACCTTTCATTGCTATCTTATATTACTAGCAATGAGTTTATTGATTGAATGTGACGTTAGAACTTGAAGTGTAGATGGTTATAATATAATGCTGCAGTACTAACATCACGAATGAATGACCTACAAAGCTATTATGTCAACATCACTACATAGAATTATTATAATATATTCGCAGTTTGCTTCTAACTAAGAGGACTCTAATTCGTCCAATTCAGAGAGAAGACTTATTTCAATAATATAATATGCTCCTCAAAAACAACACCAACGGGTCTACCGGTCTAGTGACTGATTTGTCGTGAGTTCAATGCCCACCCACGACAATTTGTTTTTTGTGATTGTGTGTAATCAATCTATAATAAACGCCATATTTGACATCAGGTGATCGAGTTATCGTAGTATTGGAAATATTTATTTTTCTTTATTTTTATCCGCCATTTTGTGATAACCCTACGCTGAGTTATAGAAATTCAATTTGGCGAGAAGTGGTTGTTACCATATTTTTCATTTCGCTTCATAGAGAAATGGATCTATTCTTCAAAGTAGTAAGGATAAAATTAGACTGTGTTATTTTATTCATACAGTAAACTGTATCACGTGCTTTCATTCAATCAATATCAAGTTTGCTTTGTTAGATATTCATCCGGCAATATCTTTGGATTAGGGCCATGTTCACGGGAACCGAGGGTTTTAATAAACGTTTTTTACGCATGGACGTTTTCCTCTCCCCCTCTTCCCTACTCGAGTCGACACAGCTCATGACAAAGGGTCGTGATTTTACCTCAAAAGCCATAAATTAAAAAGTATCCCGAGTGTATAGAATCAAGCATCTGTTTTAATGAACCGAGGGAAACGGTCGCCGCACAAATATTAATTATTATTTTAAATTTTTTAACATTAAACACGATGCGCTCGTGTCTCGATCATCAATTGGCAAGCAGGCGCATCTGCATAATTATTTAATCGTAGCCTCCTGCGACACTACAGTAACGTTTGCTCACCGCTTATAATCAAGTTTGCATTAGCATATTAAATTTCAGGGGACACCATCGTGCTCCTGCAATCTGGTACAATTTGACAGCCGGCCACGTGCTTCAAGCTATATCTGAACGAGGCTTTATATTTTAATATTCAAGTGAATCGCTCCACGGCTCGCCGGCCGCTCGTAGACAGAATACTTCAATACAAAGCGGACAATTTCAATTTTGCAAAACGGTGGATTTTATTTCGCGCATCGACTGACGTTTGAGGCAACCAACAGACTGTATAGCAACACGGTGAGTCGAATGCTAACGCAGTTGAACGTTTTGTATCCACTTCGCATCGGATTTTACTAGAATGGTCAACGTGACGACTAACTATATCAACAGTGGACACTCGATGCTATCACGATAAAATTCCACAATATCAACTCAACCGCAGATATAAAACATAAACAATAAATATTGACTCAATATAATAACCACAGTACAATTTTGTCGACAATATATCGGTTAAACTGCTTCAATATCCGACCGGACACATTTCTTTCAACGCAGCGGTTTCAATAATATTGGCATAATAAATAAAATGACAACAGTAAACGGCCACAAATTACAATCAAATGCGGTCATAAATTTATATTATATATTCGCAAAATGGATTAGCAATAAAATGGGAACCGATCCATAAGTAATGAGGTACGGCGTTCTGATGCCCGTTTATACGAAATAAGGCAATCGCATTAAACAGCCGACTTTCCATTAGGGTGGGATTGACAGCGCGAGTGACAGGTTCAAGGTCAGTGGTGACGTTGACGAAACCCTCCAACATCGGCCACCACGAGACACCGATGGGATTAACTCACATAAGTCCGCCAAGAACATTAACCTATGATGATTTCACGTAGATTTATTTAGTGGACACAAAGGCCGTATTGATTACGTTTGGCCTCGAAGGGATTACGGACATACAGATAAAATATCAATACGTTAACATTATGCGACATATAGAAAGGCCTAGTAATAATTCGCTTACAATAGAAAACGACAAAAATACAGAGACGAGTGTAATAATCGTGAACGTTGTAATAACGAAATGACAATTCTTCTTATTGTTATGATAGAAATGTATAATTAACGCAGCAACAACAGAAATTATCTTCGGGGTGGATACCCATTAATACTTCATTTATGATGTATGAGAATATAAATTGTACGTGTCTCTGAACAAAGTACAATAATAAAGCCTAAATGGGCTAAAGAAAAGAAACAAATAGCACTAACTATATCAGCAGCGGACTAGCGTTATCCAGCCTATATGATCCAAGTTCTTCGCTTTTGTAGCTTTTCTACATATTTTTGTTTTCAGATTTGATAGAATATTACCTCTTCAACAGGATGATGGCAGTCTGATCGCAAAAGTTTAACTACATATATTCTATGGCTACGACCAATGAGGATATTTTAAGGTACCTACTGATTGGCCTATAATTCGACCAGCGTTTGAGATACCATAACATAACATAACTTCACGCCTTTTAGCCCCGAAGGGGTAGGCAGCGGTGTGTAATACATTACACACCCACACTTCGCCAGTTATGTTTCGGTCCCAATGTAATAGGGGGCGAGCCTATTGCCATCTACCGGGCACATCATTAAGCGAGCGATAATTACTTTATAATGCACACATAACTTCGAAAAGTCAGAGGTGTGTGCCCGGGGTACCTGGGGATCGAACAGAAGCGTATCAAAAGACAGTAGGTGCCTCTATGGCCTACGTCTTTTATAAAAGAATGCCATATAAACAGTAATTTGACTCTCCGGTAAAATCTCACACGATCCCTGACAAACAGGCCATAACTTTAACTCGGGCTAATACATTAATAAATTTATCATTACGCTGAGTGGATAAATTGGACCGGTCGAGTTCATGAGCCGATTAGTCGCATCGATCATCCGTAACTGATTCTGTATCCGCACCAAACCATACGCGCTTAGTGAGGATTATCAAAATTTATTTATTAACCTGATGCCTTTACCCTTATGTGATTTATAATCAGCTAGCTGCTTTATAAGTGTCATGTTTATAGAGTTATTGTTATTAAAAATAACAACAGGTTGAATTTTTGGAACCTATTTGTAGACTCGAAAAAAAGGCTGATCTTTTTAGGTTTTATGTTGCTAGGATTTTTTCTTTCTGGAATTTGCTGATATTCGCATAACAGTGAATTGATGACCAGGGAAAGATGGATAGATAAAAAAGATGGAAAAATCAAAGATCTGATCATCAAGCAAATGTTTAGTTCTAAATTGTATTAGACTTATTATTCGTCACATAGGTAACTTGCGTATTTACATAAGCAACGATAATCACACATTTACGTTTACTAGACATCATATCTATATATTTTTGCTTCCGTTTGTCCGGGTGGATACGAAATTTCCTCCAAAACGATTTTGTTAGAAAAAAAATTGTCGCGATTTTTACCTTTTATGTAAAACAGTTAATGCTTATCTTTAGATATAATTTTTGCCAATCTTTTCAGGCTAACGGGAAAAACGTGATAAGGAAATTGATATCAAAACTCAAGTGAAAAAAAAGACTAGTCGCCTTTGATTTGCTTATAAGAAAGCGCTGCAAACATTACCTTCATTTCCCACAGGTATCGTTGGCGATTGAAGGCCGGTAGTATCCGGCAGTTGGGTTCGGTACTACGCCATATAATATACATTGTTAAAGTGTAGGTGAGGATTGCATTATTACATTCTAAGGACCTTTCACAACACACGCTAAAGGCCTTAGTTTATGAGGCGATCATTTATTAAGAATAGTACAAATCATTTCAGGCTCATACAAGTTTTCTGGAGAGTCGGACTGAGAATGGAAATTTAATAACATTTTCATCAAGTATTCGTACGCCTAGCACGAATAATATAATTCTGTTACAGACATATCTATATATTAGCCGTTATATTTAGGTTCCTCCGAAGGCGGTGAGTTATTGCGCTCCTAAGGGCAGAATTCCCGGATTGCTACGGAAATCGAAGGCATTTTCCTATATAAAACGAAATGCTTTTGGCAATTTTAGATCAATGAGGTGGGAAACTACGCCATCTATAATAAATGGTACAAATGTAAATCACAAAAGAGAAAATAATGTATTGCTATGTTATTTTATTTTTGCAGAGATAGCTTAGTGGAGAGACCGACAGACTGCTACGAAGAGGAATTTAAACTTTCGTGGTCATTTAAACTTGCTTTAAATTGTCTTTCGGGATATATACCACGTACCTTTGTTTGGAGTAACCGATATTTCGGCACTGTTGCAAGCGCCATGTTCACGGATGTACTGAGGGTATTGCGGGTGGATGAATGTTACGAGCAAGTATAACGGTCTACCCGCTTTCTTACTCGTTTTTTGCGTACAACACCACTGCCACTGTTTTCACTATCGCACTGTACCCGATCACGACATACTACACTCACTACGTCAGCTCGCGGTTTGAGTTTTTCCGTTTCACGGGTTTTACATAGATGCACCACTGGATGCCAGATACTCGACAGTTGAAACCCTTCCTCTCTATTGAAATTATTAAACTTTTTGATTTCAATAGCCTCCCTAACCATTCGAGGTATGTAGTGGCGTTCTGTCGAAAGCACCAGAGGGTTGTGTAACTCAATCCAGTGGTCGGTACCCGAGTCTAAAAGGTGTTGAGCTATGGCTGACTTATGTGGCTCGTTATTTTTGACTGCCCTGATGTGTTCCTTTATCCGGCAAGAGATGGTGCGTTTCGTTTGTCCTATATAGGAACTGCCACAGCTGCAGTCAACTTTGTATACACCTGGCTTTTCTAATGGAAGACTGTCTTTCGGCGTTCTTATATATTGAGACAGTTTCTTAAAAGGAGTGAAAATAGTCTTTACTGAAACTTTGTTAAGAATATTGGCGATCTTATCTGTCACTCCTTTGACGTACGGTAAGTACGCTGGGTGTCGTTCAACCTTGAAGTCCAGGTGTTTTTTAGTATGTCTGGGTGGTCTGATTCGCCTACTGTATCCGTTTTTGTGTAGAACGTCGCTTAAATGCGAAAGTTCCTTACCCAAATGTTCATCGTCACACAAGCTGTATGCCCGGTCGGTAAGCGACGTTATAACGGAATTCAGTTGACGTGGGTGATGATGTGAGTCGGCGTGTAGATAGCGATCTGTGTGTGTTGGCTTTCTGTATACAGAGTGGCTTAATGAACCGTCATCCCGTACGCCAATCATAACATCGAGGAACGCCATTCTTCTGTCCCTTTCGATTTCATAGGTAAAACTCATTTTACTGTGGATGCTGTTTAAATGTGCCAAGTACTCTTGAACCATCTCTTCATCGCCTTCCATAACACAGAAAATGTCGTCTACGTACCGTTTCCAAATTTTTACACTTAATGGGGCAGTAGCAATGGCTTGGTTTTCAAAATGTTCCATCCATAGGTTGGCTACCACTGGAGCTACCGGGCTGCCCATCGCTACGCCATCAATTTGTAGGTAGTACTCACCTCTGTATAAGAAGTAATTCGTGGTCAGGCAATGATGTACCAGGTCGGCATATACCTCAGCAATATGGTCCTCACTGATCCTACGTCTAATTACCTCCATGCAGTCTGTTATAGGTACGTTTGTGAAAAGCGATTCTACGTCGAAACTGACCATCACTTCTTTATCACTAACGTTACCCTGCCGTAGAATCTCAATGAAATGTCGGGAGTCTTTGACATACGATGTTGTTCTACCCACCAATGGTCGCAGGACCTTAGCTACATGTTTAGCTAGTTCATAAGTAGGTGAATCCACTTGACTGACTATAGGCCGTAAGGGAACGTTGTTTTTGTGCACCTTTGGCAAACCATACAGTTTAGGGGGTAGAACATTACGTGGTCGCAATAAATGGGTCACCGTATCTTCATCGATCGCGTGCTGGCACTCCTTGATCAGCCTTTGGGTACTACGGTTCAATCTAGCGGTCGGGTTATAATTTACCTTTTTATACGTGTTGACGTCACTTAGTAAATGACGCATTTTTTCGTCATATTCACTAACGTTAATGACTACCGTCGCGTTCCCTTTGTCAGCTTTTAGGACAAGTACGCTCTCATCTTCACGGAGTTCACGTAATGCGACACGTTCAGCCACGGTCGTGTTAGGCTGAGGAAGCTTTGCTCGACGTAAACAGACAGCAACGTCTTGTCGTAAAACTTCGGCCTCCTCGGACGGTATTTTATTCCGTCGGATAACCTCCTCAACTGTGCCGATCACTTTTTCGTAAGGAACATGACTAGGTGTTGGGGCGAAATTTAACCCTTTCTCTAATATATTGAGTGCAGCTTCCGTCAACGTTTTATCGGATAGATTTATAACTGTGCGTTCAATATTTGACTTTTCTTGGTGGGAGGTAGATGGATTTTGTTTCATCATTAAGAATTCAAACTTACGGTCTTGTTTCAAGGCACTAAGTTCTCGCGAACGCTGTGCCTGTAGATAGGTGATGCGATCACAGTTATCAAAATCATCTATTGTCAACACTTCACTGCACTTCAGATGTATTTTATACAACTCCGCTTGTATTTTGTCAAGTTTATAACGGGTGTTGGTGATCAACTTACGCAATAGTTTAACACTCGCATTACGTAGAATGTCCGCGGAACCGTGAATATCGTTTCGGGGTTTTATTTTGACACAAACCGGAATAATGTCCGCGTCACGACACTTCACTAAAAACACCAACGATTGCCGTAAACATTCACATTTCTTCCGCGCGCGTTCTAGTTGTTTAATTAATTTAGCACTTTCCGGCCCGTACCGCTGCACAATATAGGAATTTAAACTTTCGTGGTCATTTAAACTTGCTTTAAATTGTCTTTCGGGATATATACCACGTACCTTTGTTTGGAGTAACCGATATTTCGGCACTGTTGCAAGCGCCATGTTCACGGATGTACTGAGGGTATTGCGGGTGGATGAATGTTACGAGCAAGTATAACGGTCTACCCGCTTTCTTACTCGTTTTTTGCGTACAACACCACTGCCACTGTTTTCACTATCGCACTGTACCCGATCACGACATACTACACTCACTACGTCAGCTCGCGGTTTGAGTTTTTCCGTTTCACGGGTTTTACATAGACGCACCACTGGATGCCAGATACTCGACAGTTGAAACCCTTCCTCTCTATTGAAATTATTAAACTTTTTGATTTCAATAGCCTCCCTAACCATTCGAGGTATGTAGTGGCGTTCTGTCGAAAGCACCTGAGGGTTGTGTAACTCAATCCAGTGGTCGGTACCCGAGTCTAAAAGGTGTTGAGCTATGGCTGACTTATGTGGCTCGTTATTTTTGACTGCCCTGATGTGTTCCTTTATCCGGCAAGAGATGGTGCGTTTCGTTTGTCCTATATAGGAACTGCCACAGCTGCAGTCAACTTTGTATACACCTGGCTTTTCTAATGGAAGACTGTCTTTCGGCGTTCTTATATATTGAGACAGTTTCTTAAAAGGAGTGAAAATAGTCTTTACTGAAACTTTGTTAAGAATATTGGCGATCTTATCTGTCACTCCTTTGACGTACGGTAAGTACGCTGGGTGTCGTTCAACCTTGAAGTCCAGGTGTTTTTTAGTATGTCTGGGTGGTCTGATTCGCCTACTGTATCCGTTTTTGTGTAGAACGTCGCTTAAATGCGAAAGTTCCTTACCCAAATGTTCATCGTCACACAAGCTGTATGCCCGGTCGGTAAGCGACGTTATAACGGAATTCAGTTGACGTGGGTGATGATGTGAGTCGGCGTGTAGATAGCGATCTGTGTGTGTTGGCTTTCTGTATACAGAGTGGCTTAATGAACCGTCATCCCGTACGCCAATCATAACATCGAGGAACGCCATTCTTCTGTCCCTTTCGATTTCATAGGTAAAACTCATTTTACTGTGGATGCTGTTTAAATGTGCCAAGTACTCTTGAACCATCTCTTCATCGCCTTCCATAACACAGAAAATGTCGTCTACGTACCGTTTCCAAATTTTTACACTTAATGGGGCAGTAGCAATGGCTTGGTTTTCAAAATGTTCCATCCATAGGTTGGCTACCACTGGAGCTACCGGGCTGCCCATCGCTACGCCATCAATTTGTAGGTAGTACTCACCTCTGTATAAGAAGTAATTCGTGGTCAGGCAATGATGTACCAGGTCGGCATATACCTCAGCAATATGGTCCTCACTGATCCTACGTCTAATTACCTCCATGCAGTCTGTTATAGGTACGTTTGTGAAAAGCGATTCTACGTCGAAACTGACCATCACTTCTTTATCACTAACGTTACCCTGCCGTAGAATCTCAATGAAATGTCGGGAGTCTTTGACATACGATGTTGTTCTACCCACCAATGGTCGCAGGACCTTAGCTACATGTTTAGCTAGTTCATAAGTAGGTGAATCCACTTGACTGACTATAGGCCGTAAGGGAACGTTGTTTTTGTGCACCTTTGGCAAACCATACAGTTTAGGGGGTAGAACATTACGTGGTCGCAATAAATGGGTCACCGTATCTTCATCGATCGCGTGCTGGCACTCCTTGATCAGCCTTTGGGTACTACGGTTCAATCTAGCGGTCGGGTTATAATTTACCTTTTTATACGTGTTGACGTCACTTAGTAAATGACGCATTTTTTCGTCATATTCACTAACGTTAATGACTACCGTCGCGTTCCCTTTGTCAGCTTTTAGGACAAGTACGCTCTCATCTTCACGGAGTTCACGTAATGCGACACGTTCAGCCACGGTCGTGTTAGGCTGAGGAAGCTTTGCTCGACGTAAACAGACAGCAACGTCTTGTCGTAAAACTTCGGCCTCCTCGGACGGTATTTTATTCCGTCGGATAACCTCCTCAACTGTGCCGATCACTTTTTCGTAAGGAACATGACTAGGTGTTGGGGCGAAATTTAACCCTTTCTCTAATATATTGAGTGCAGCTTCCGTCAACGTTTTATCGGATAGATTTATAACTGTGCGTTCAATATTTGACTTTTCTTGGTGGGAGGTAGATGGATTTTGTTTCATCATTAAGAATTCAAACTTACGGTCTTGTTTCAAGGCACTAAGTTCTCGCGAACGCTGTGCCTGTAGATAGGTGATGCGATCACAGTTATCAAAATCATCTATTGTCAACACTTCACTGCACTTCAGATGTATTTTATACAACTCCGCTTGTATTTTGTCAAGTTTATAACGGGTGTTGGTGATCAACTTACGCAATAGTTTAACACTCGCATTACGTAGAATGCCCGCGGAACCGTGAATATCGTTTCGGGGTTTTATTTTGACACAAACCGGAATAATGTCCGCGTCACGACACTTCACTAAAAACACCAACGATTGCCGTAAACATTCACATTTCTTCCGCGCGCGTTCTAGTTGTTTAATTAATTTAGCACTTTCCGGCCCGTACCGCTGCACAATATAGGAATTTAAACTTTCGTGGTCATTTAAACTTGCTTTAAATTGTCTTTCGGGATATATACCACGTACCTTTGTTTGGAGTAACCGATATTTCGGCACTGTTGCAAGCGCCATGTTCACGGATGTACTGAGGGTATTGCGGGTGGATGAATGTTACGAGCAAGTATAACGGTCTACCCGCTTTCTTACTCGTTTTTTGCGTACAACACCACTGCCACTGTTTTCACTATCGCACTGTACCCGATCACGACATACTACACTCACTACGTCAGCTCGCGGTTTGAGTTTTTCCGTTTCACGGGTTTTACATAGACGCACCACTGGATGCCAGATACTCGACAGTTGAAACCCTTCCTCTCTATTGAAATTATTAAACTTTTTGATTTCAATAGCCTCCCTAACCATTCGAGGTATGTAGTGGCGTTCTGTCGAAAGCACCTGAGGGTTGTGTAACTCAATCCAGTGGTCGGTACCCGAGTCTAAAAGGTGTTGAGCTATGGCTGACTTATGTGGCTCGTTATTTTTGACTGCCCTGATGTGTTCCTTTATCCGGCAAGAGATGGTGCGTTTCGTTTGTCCTATATAGGAACTGCCACAGCTGCAGTCAACTTTGTATACACCTGGCTTTTCTAATGGAAGACTGTCTTTCGGCGTTCTTATATATTGAGACAGTTTCTTAAAAGGAGTGAAAATAGTCTTTACTGAAACTTTGTTAAGAATATTGGCGATCTTATCTGTCACTCCTTTGACGTACGGTAAGTACGCTGGGTGTCGTTCAACCTTGAAGTCCAGGTGTTTTTTAGTATGTCTGGGTGGTCTGATTCGCCTACTGTATCCGTTTTTGTGTAGAACGTCGCTTAAATGCGAAAGTTCCTTACCCAAATGTTCATCGTCACACAAGCTGTATGCCCGGTCGGTAAGCGACGTTATAACGGAATTCAGTTGACGTGGGTGATGATGTGAGTCGGCGTGTAGATAGCGATCTGTGTGTGTTGGCTTTCTGTATACAGAGTGGCTTAATGAACCGTCATCCCGTACGCCAATCATAACATCGAGGAACGCCATTCTTCTGTCCCTTTCGATTTCATAGGTAAAACTCATTTTACTGTGGATGCTGTTTAAATGTGCCAAGTACTCTTGAACCATCTCTTCATCGCCTTCCATAACACAGAAAATGTCGTCTACGTACCGTTTCCAAATTTTTACACTTAATGGGGCAGTAGCAATGGCTTGGTTTTCAAAATGTTCCATCCATAGGTTGGCTACCACTGGAGCTACCGGGCTGCCCATCGCTACGCCATCAATTTGTAGGTAGTACTCACCTCTGTATAAGAAGTAATTCGTGGTCAGGCAATGATGTACCAGGTCGGCATATACCTCAGCAATATGGTCCTCACTGATCCTACGTCTAATTACCTCCATGCAGTCTGTTATAGGTACGTTTGTGAAAAGCGATTCTACGTCGAAACTGACCATCACTTCTTTATCACTAACGTTACCCTGCCGTAGAATCTCAATGAAATGTCGGGAGTCTTTGACATACGATGTTGTTCTACCCACCAATGGTCGCAGGACCTTAGCTACATGACGACGGTTCATTAAGCCACTCTGTATACAGAAAGCCAACACACACAGATCGCTATCTACACGCCGACTCACATCATCACCCACGTCAACTGAATTCCGTTATAACGTCGCTTACCGACCGGGCATACAGCTTGTGTGACGATGAACATTTGGGTAAGGAACTTTCGCATTTAAGCGACGTTCTACACAAAAACGGATACAGTAGGCGAATCAGACCACCCAGACATACTAAAAAACACCTGGACTTCAAGGTTGAACGACACCCAGCGTACTTACCGTACGTCAAAGGAGTGACAGATAAGATCGCCAATATTCTTAACAAAGTTTCAGTAAAGACTATTTTCACTCCTTTTAAGAAACTGTCTCAATATATAAGAACGCCGAAAGACAGTCTTCCATTAGAAAAGCCAGGTGTATACAAAGTTGACTGCAGCTGTGGCAGTTCCTATATAGGACAAACGAAACGCACCATCTCTTGCCGGATAAAGGAACACATCAGGGCAGTCAAAAATAACGAGCCACATAAGTCAGCCATAGCTCAACACCTTTTAGACTCGGGTACCGACCACTGGATTGAGTTACACAACCCTCAGGTGCTTTCGACAGAACGCCACTACATACCTCGAATGGTTAGGGAGGCTATTGAAATCAAAAAGTTTAATAATTTCAATAGAGAGGAAGGGTTTCAACTGTCGAGTATCTGGCATCCAGTGGTGCGTCTATGTAAAACCCGTGAAACGGAAAAACTCAAACCGCGAGCTGACGTAGTGAGTGTAGTATGTCGTGATCGGGTACAGTGCGATAGTGAAAACAGTGGCAGTGGTGTTGTACGCAAAAAACGAGTAAGAAAGCGGGTAGACCGTTATACTTGCTCGTAACATTCATCCACCCGCAATACCCTCAGTACATCCGTGAACATGGCGCTTGCAACAGTGCCGAAATATCGGTTACTCCAAACAAAGGTACGTGGTATATATCCCGAAAGACAATTTAAAGCAAATGCTACGAAGAGGGTCCGGATTCGAATCCACGGCGCGCACCAATGACAATTTGGAGTTAAGTGCGTATTGAATTGTTAATTATCGCTTGCTAAACGGTGAAGGAAAACATCGTGAGGAAACCTGCATGTCTGAGAGTTCTCCATAATGTTCTCGAAAGACATGTGAAGTCTGCCAACCCGCACTTGGCCAGCGTGGTGGACTATGGCCTTACCATTCTCATAGTGAGAAGAGGCCTGTGCCCAGCAGTGGGACAGTTTATATACAGGGCTGATGATGATGATAATGTTATTTATTGTAAATGAATACGAAATAAATTAAGTGCCTGCTGACAGCTTCGGTGATTTTTTACTTTATTGCAGCCGCGACATACTTAATATAGAAGACATACTTCATCTAACAGCAAATGTACGGAGGTGGACTTAATGCCTAATAAGGCACTTAGGTACTGCTCCAAGTCTTACTTTTTGAAAGAGAAAACTTTGGCAACCACAAACATGAAAACTCCATTTACAAATATCTACCAACTGTCAAAGTTATTAAATAATATTGCTTCATCTAGCTCTCGTAAAACTTGGCCAAGAGTTACCTATCATCATCATTTCGTATGGCATTCTTTGCGTTGGATCCTATATGTCTATTTTTAGGTTTATTAACCAGTCTTTGGCCGCTGCAGAGAGCTGGTGCAACTCGGACATACCGCCAGGGAAGCGGTGGAGCGGACAATCATTCACGACGTGGGCTAGAGTTTGGTCGGGCTCTCCGCACTCGCAGGATGGCGACTCACTGAGACATTTGTGAAGATGATGGTTGGATCGTCCGTGTCCGGTTCTGAATCTGTTTAGTTTCACCCAGATTGAACGAGGAGCATCAAAACCAGAGGGTTTTGTGTTTGGGTCTGCGATCAGCTGTTTTTAGGGGTGGTCGAAGAGCTCCCAAGAGGCTCGGTATACCTATAAGATAGTACTGTAAATATAAGACGTTAGATTTCCTATCTAAAAGTCGTAGGCCGGTAGGTATACCTCACTCTTACAATAAATATAAAAATTATGCATTTGAAACCTAAATATTAAGAAATACCAATCATCGTTATTATTCTAATCATTAAAATATCATCATGCTTCGCAATGTTTACGAAGAAACAGTTCTTGCAAGTTTATTAACGAGTTTTCCATAAACAGGTATTTATAGAGCATAGAATAGAGATGGATGATCAGTCGGTGAAGCCTAGCCATCAATCACACTGACCTACGCGAACGTTTCTATAATATATTGTATAGCAACGAGAAATCACTGACGCAGCAAATAGGGCGCGAGATGATTGAGTGATAATGTTCAGTATAGATAGTAATAATAAGTAGAGCAATTTTAATAATTATTAGCCATAAAGGTCTTACAAGAAAACAAGGATTAAATGGCTAGGTTTAGACTATACAGCATACATAAGACCAGGCTAGGTTAGATAACTAGGAAGCGCTTTCCATTTATTCTTTATTATTTCATGATAAAACATGTTTTCCTAATTTTCTAGTTTGGTATCATAAACTACGTTTGCCGTTTCAGCTGTCAGCTAGTAATACTGTAAGAATAATTATTTGTTTGAATTGCAAATCTGGTAATTAATACTGACCTGGCTTTTACCAAGAATAGTACGGTTAAAAAGCTCGTGCCACGAAATAGGAAAACCTCTGGGCGTCGACGCGATCGTAGCTTATAAGACTGCCACGTTGGCACCCTAAACGAAAAATGGCGCAAAGGTTTACAGCTCGCTGTAAGATCCCGAGTTCGATAACTAGGTAAAAAGCGTTATCGAGATTTTCTCAAATTCGCAGTAGGATCACGTCGTGTGAAAATGGGTCCGGTAGATGGCTAGATACAAAGGAATAGTTACGACTTGTCCGTGGACAGGTATACGTGAAAGTAATTTAATGGTGTCTCAAGAATATCTCCCTAGGATCACCTTCAACGCTAGTTAGTTAATTGATACGTATCAATGCACGACTCAAAACTCAACTCACTCACTCGACTCAAACTCGAAGGTGTACAATTCACGTGGGCGGAGCCACGGGCGTTATAGTTGGTCGTGGGTTTTCCGCACTTAGCCATATATTTGGGCCATTGTGCGTATGTGGCGACTTGATTGACGCCGACTACTCATACCACCTTAGTTCCTTCCAGAAAGCCATTAATTGGCTGGTGTCGTTTAAAGCTTCACTCATGGTTCTGGGGTTGTTCAGCAGCTTTGCCCGTTGATCGCTCACACTTGCACAGTGCAGAATGACGTGAGCGGGTGTTTCTTCGGTTTCCATGCAGCCCCTGCACAGTGAGCTGTCCGTAACGCCTATGTTGAATAGGTGCTTGTTGAGTGGACAGTGGCCGGTTATTATGCCCGTCAGATGCTTAAGTGTTTTTCTATTAGAATGCAGCAGCTTGTGTGAGAGTCGCTTGTTCAAGCAGGGGATAGCATCTTTTGTTTGTCTGCATTCTTTTATGTTTGCCCACTGTTTTTCGTGTTCATGTGCGGTTGTCTCGCGTAGCCACGTTTTGAGTTGGCTTGCTAGTATCGGTACAATCGGAGCCACGGGCGTAGTCGTATTTAATAAAAATAATAAACTTGCCTACTTTTACTTTTTGACCCGACTCTGCGTAATTGAATTCAGACATACTGTCATATAATTAATTCAACTACTATATGAGGGTAACAAAACCAGGTATGGTTTTTTGGGTACAGGCTCCATACAGTTTTCTTTCTTCTTTCTTTCTTTTTATAAGACAACGCCCGCATTAGGACTAAATCCTGTGTCGCGGGGGAATTTACAAACATACAACTAACGGACACAATGAACACCCAGACTCGAAACAACACTTTGTGAATTACACAAAGTGTTGCCTCGTGTGGGGATCGAACCCACAACACTCGGCGCAGTGTCAAGCGGCGAGGCGGCTTCTTAAACCACTACACCAACCGTGCAGTTAAGTCAGTGTTATGGTTTTTGGGTACGGGCTCCATACAGTGTTACCCATTATCTTTTAGTACTTTGTTTACAATCAGCTTTATCAAAAAGAAAAAGTAAGCCACAGAATAAATTTACCTTATTATGTCTAAGTTGATTCACCCGTCATTTCTAGGACTCACACAGTTCCCTTGTGAACTACCACAGCTCCCTCAGGCAGCCCCGATATTAGAACGCAATATTTCCTCTAAAAATTTTCCAACAAATTACTTTGTTTCTCGGCACTTACAAAGTAATAAATATTTATCATGTCCGTGGATAGCATCATAAACCTTTTTCTTAAATTATTTCAGCTATATATACTTTAGGGAGTGATTTATGAAAACGAGACCATGTTTTTGTTTCGTTGTCAGTTTACAAATAGGAATACTTTTTATTCAAGTTTGCCCGAGAGAAATAATTATCAATTTGCTTTAGTGATTTAATTAAGACGAATAACGTAAATGAGTCTACCTAGCTAGGGATGTACCAAAGTGAAATAAGGGAAGAATTCGTGTCTTTTTCAGTCACGAAACGGACACAAAACACGCAGAGTCGGGACAAAAAATTGTGGATCACACACAGTATTGTTTCGTGTGGAATCAAGTTTTTCTCAAGTGAAACAACTAGACTTACTAAAGCTAAACTTTTCGCGCCGTAACAAATAGTACCTACATCTATTCCGTTTTGATACTACATTTATAACACTAAAATATATGACATTCTCATCAATTATTTCAAACAAAGCACAATGAGAAGTAGGCTAGGTATACTTTAATAAAAAATGACTTGCTTTGAATAACAAAGAGGGCTGGAGGCAATAGAATCTCATTCAAGTGTACAAAAGGGCGCGTACATGTATGAGTATAAAAACTCCGCGCTCCACATCAAAATGTCGGAGAAATTAATGAATAAGTGACGAGAACAAAATGTCAACCACTTCTATAGACAAAGCTTCCAGTTTAATTTAAAATATCGATCGCATCTAATAAATGGCTGCCGGTTTTAGATTTCAATTTGGCTAAAGTTATTGAAGGTTTAACCTTACTTGAAATTTGAAATAATGGATCCATTACGATAGGAATAAGGCCATTTTGTTCTAAAAGCTTTAAAATAAAAGGTTTGTCGAATAGCTTCTGCCCTCGGCTTTGCCCGCATGGATGTTGCTTATTGGTAGCCAATGTGCTTTTCAGATGAATTATATTAATGCGAGCTTTCATGAAAAACCTATAAGGTAGTAGAGCCTTGCTGATTTCAGCATGAATGGGCCGGCTCGACCGGGGAAGTACTACACTCTCACAGAAAATTGACTTAAAGTAACAGTATCTAAACTGTTGCGTTTCGTTCGTTAAGTGAGAGTACCGGAAGCCCTATCCCCTATTCCTTCTCCCTCACTCCACTCCTCATCCTATCCCTTTTCCCAACCCCAAAGGGCGCCAACGCACTTGTAACTCCTGTGGTGTTGCTTGTGTCCATGGGCGGCGGTAATTGCTTACCATCAGGCGAACCGTCTGCTCGTTTGCCGCCTATTACCATAAAAAAACCTTTAAATCTATTTGCATGAAAGAGTACCTAACAAACAACCACCCATCCTCACTTTTTCGTTTGTAATTAATAGTCAAATACTAATAAGTAAATCTTAGGCTCATTCCATGACTCGACCTGTTATACTTAAAGTAGTTAGTGACCCTGTTTGCTATGTAGGACGTCATGGATTCGATTACCACTCAGCACAAAATGATGTGTGACGAGTACTATAATTCATTACTTTTTAAATACACACGATCGATATAACTCTCCCTCAAAAATTGTAACATTACATTGCAACAGCGGAACATCGAATTTAAAGATCACATATACTCAAAACTGCTCAATAAATCATTTTATTTTTTTCAGGTTCGTAGTCAATACTAACAGGTCTAACAGGTTCTATGTTCTCATGGTTTGAATCATATTTAAAACAGCGCAGCTTCTATGTAGTACTTGAAGGTTATAAGTCAGAATCGCATGAAATAACATCCGGTGTACCACAAGGCTCACATCTCGGACCTATTTTATTTAACATTTTTATTAACGACTTGCCTTCGTGCTTTACAAACTCCATTCCTCATTTGTTTGCAGATGATCTAAAAATTGCCAAAGAAATAAGTTGTCCTGAGCATGTAGTTGAGCTTCAATGTGACCTAGACAATTTTGCTAATTGGTGTGCTTCCAATGGCATGCAACTTAATTATAAAAAATGTTCTCATATAACCTTTTCTCGAAAACTGAGTCCAATCATTGCTTCATACCATATTCAAGGTAATATTCTTTCCAAAGTTGAGACCGTAAGAGACCTTGGGGTATTGTTAGACAGAAAACTTACTTTTGTGCCACACATTGAACAAATAATTAATAAGGCTTCTAAGATGGTGGGATTTGTTATCCGTAATGGCAAAGATTTCCGCAGGCCAACAACAAAAATTTTATTATATAATACTCTAGTAAGGAGCATTCTAGAATATTGTAGCCAAATATGGAGACCACATTACGCTGTACATTCTCTTAGGTTGGAGAGAGTACAAAAGAGATTTTTATGGCATTTATGCTATAGTTCGAATCTCCATTATCAGCTGGTATCTTACGAGGATAGACTTAAACACTACAACATACAATCTCTCTCCAAACGAAGAGACATTTTGGATCTAGTGTTTTTGTTTAAAATAGTAAGAGGCCAAATTAACTGCCCGCAATTATTGAATAAAATCACTATAAACGTACCATCTAAATACCCACGTAAGCCAATAGTACCACTCAAAGCTCCCTTCAGGAGGACCGAGTTCGGCAAATGGTCCTTGATTCCCCGTATGAGCCGATTGTTGAACAATTGCAGTGAAACAGTTGATATCCACTTCGACTCCTTAGACGCATTCCGCAAGGAACTCAGGAAATAAATTATATGTGTCATTAATTATTGTATTAATTTTTGTAATAATTTTCGTGCTGCATTTTCGGACTCAATTGATGTTTTTTTTTTATGTTTAATTATTTTTTTTGTATTTGACATTCATACTTATTACTTACCTATGCAATTTCAAAATCTAATTTGTTATTTTCTATATATTTAATTAGCTTAATTATTATTTCCATAATTGTGTCTTATAATTTAATTTTTATTTAAATGTTATTATGCTATTATTATGTGTCCTTGTAGTTTATGTACTTTTGACATAGTAATACTTATCACTAAATTAATTGGTTGGTTGCATTGTCTTTATAAATCATTATTTGCATTTTATTTAAATTTCATATTCTGACAATTACTTCTCAAGCTCATTTAATTAGTGCATGCAGTGGCTACCTTAAAAGACTATACAACCAATATAATGTCAAACCTGTTGTGTATGTTATTAATGTATTGTTGTATAGTCACTGGTGGTCCTCAAATAAAAAAAAAAAAAAAAAAAAACACATCACTCGACGAACTGACACGTTGTTCATCACTACAGTGATCAATCATACAGCTAGACAGCATACACTAACTATGACGCTATCCTGCTAGCGATATCCCAATTGCAGCCCGGGGTCAGCTTACTAGTCTAAACGAATTTGACTGAATATTAGAAGCTTTTCCACAGACCGGCTGCCTGTCTGATCTCCGCAAACCCAAATATGTAAACGCTAACCAGGCCTATATAAGGTCGCTAAAAATATCAAACAATACTACATTTAAATCTAAAATGTCTTAATAAGGCTCCATTTAATATACACCGAAATAAACAGTCCGCTAACATTGAAATCAGAGTAGAATTTAATTAAATCTCTCTCAGGGCTGCAAGTTAGC
Organism: Euclidia mi; assembly: GCA_944739405.2. Lineage (NCBI taxonomy): Eukaryota > Metazoa > Arthropoda > Insecta > Lepidoptera > Erebidae > Euclidia > Euclidia mi. Next base: position 3,134,875 of record OX123189.2, read on the forward strand.
TGTTACCGTCTGCCAGATAATAACTAGCCAAATTATGTATTTCTCATATTCGTACCATTTATAATTTATGAAAGTAAAAAGGCAATGATAATTAACTATACGAAATTAACCCAGCTACCTTTAAATATGGTGGGGAGCCTAACAGACCGCTACGCATATAGTCATGTGTCAAACCCAAGATTCAGTGGTTCAGTCAGTTATCAAAGTATTGTGCATATTTTTCAAATAATTATCAAAGCATTTTTATTATCGCTTGCTAAACATTGAAGGAAACCATTTTTAGCCACCATGAACTTTTCTCTTGGTGAGAAGAGGCCTACGCACATCATAGAGACGATGAGCAGTTTCATTGTTTCCTTCCTTTTTGACTATATTTTAAAGTTACGGGAAGCAGAAATTTACGCATTACTTTTACGTATAAGATTAATGGTGGTCGTAAAATGGGAAATAGACGAGAATGTTTCCTATCTGATCGAGAAACATACGAATATATGTTTGCAAATAAATCTCAGCAGCCAAAACTGCTACGTGTTCACCATGTATAGATAACAACACGTATAAGACGGACTATTTATTACTTAGCTTTGAAACTTGCTGATAAAGATTTTTACAAACAAACTCATAAACAGAATTCAATATACAACTATTCTTTTCGTATTCAAAGCGGCTTTTTCGAACAAAATATTAAAACTTGTAAATTATAAGGGGTGTCGAGTTATTTTTCCCAAATAGTATGTATACCTACCTACCTATATTATTTTATTTTAACGACAATTAATTCAATTTATAAGCTAAAACCTACAACTTTTAATATGGTATAATTCATTTACCATAAATATCAAATCGAGCGTCTTAACAAATAACATGATTACAAAATGAGTCACCAAAACTTTCACAATAACAAAAATGCCATCGCCCGAATGACACAAATGTTCGATAAACTTTATCGAACTATAAAATCAGACTGGATTTCCATTATAGCCATTTTAGATTTACGATCCTTGGAATGTTATGGACTCAGTAGTTTTTAGAGCAAACATGCAAAGACGCGCACCGTCGACTTTGATGGACTTAAAGCTGTAATCGGAGACGAACCAACTAGAACAGGAAGTTGGAGATAGTAAAACTACGAGTTTATGTGGATATATAACTTGAGAACTTTTTTATTTACATAGTTCTCTATGTTTGTGCCAGATTTTTGTAGATACTCTTAAATAGAGAATAATCAAATGAAAATAATGTACCGCCGTACGGTATGTAGCTACGCCGTAAATTACGGACCTAAACTTTTCTCTGAGAAAACCGTATGAAAATTAGTTCAATACTTCTTGAGTTTTTTGCGAACGGACAAATGCGGCGGAGATTCTGATTTACTTATTACATGAAAAGAAGAGAACATTTTTTTACACACATAAAATAAAACATTTCATATCACAAAATATCTTATACAAATATATAAAGCTCAAGAGTTTGTTTGTTTGTTTGTAGACTATATAACATCACGCTATGAGCGACGGGAGCAGAGCAGTAGCCTTAAATAACGCGGTGGTAACCGCGGGCATCGTCTAGTGAGGAAATAAAGTTAAACTCCCGAATAAACAACATAAAACAATTTGATAATAAGTAAATCCCATTTTCATGTTAACAATATAATCAACTTAGCGAACGTTTTCGATACGAAATTTTTAGTGCGAGGCGTCGACCGAATATCGATAGGAATAAAAGCACCCGGTAAACCCCTCTAGCGCTTCTAAGCCATCTTAATGAACCTGTCGAAACGGCCAGCTCGCTCGGCAAATGCGATTTTTGCGCCGATGACCAATTTTTGTTGCCGCCAGACCTTTTCAAGGCTTTTGATTGGAGCGGTTTTATAGTATTCCGTGTTCATTTTATTTTCTAAAGTGTTTTATCCCGGTAAAGGAACCAAAAAATCCCTTTAAGAAACGAACCACTCTTATTGGAAAGCCTTCTAAAGATCAAACAATTGAGTGCAAGTATAGCGAATCATTTCTGAACTACAGTTCAGAAACAACTTTTCAAAGTATTTTATGAGGCAATGAAAATTTAATCTGGAAGTGGGAGAGAGCATAATGAGCAACAGCGGATCGCAATTAAAGGCAGGAACGAGCTCCGACCTTTCGCTGCGTACACAATTTAACGTTAAAAATACTCACTACAGCAATCGCAGGGTTGAAATAACTTTTGTATCATTTTCAGTGAGTCGGCCGGGTCCTTCATTAGTGGCTATTCTTCTGCTAATGGGTTCAACCACGCTTTGTGCCCATTATTTACGTATTCGGTCATATTTCACCGTTGACCTATACTATATAAAGAGGAGGGGACCCAGGTCAACACTGTAACGTATTATTTTCTTACATTTACGAGAACGGTGAACAATAAAACTCTATTTACGAGAGGTTACTTTTTGTGAAGTATCTGAATTGATTCGTTCACGTCCATTAATAATCCGAGCGCCAGTCTTTCTTCAAATTGTTTACGTGAAAGTAAAGAAAATATATAACGGCCCTTAATGTGGCGTCAACAAGGGGTCACGGGCCACTGGAGAGCTATCAATAAGCCTCTATTACCGACACTATTACGAGATCAAATGGACTGACCGACAAACAGACAGGTCATTCTATTAACTCAATAGCGTGATTCTTTTTATATAACGATTCTCTATTTTTTTCGTCAAATATCGTGTGTTGAGCAAAACTTGTTTTAAAAGAGTCATTCTACAGAAGGATGTTTGAAGAAGAACTGTCGAGCAAACGTGGTTGAGAAAGCGATGTTTGAAACAATTTCAAAACTTAGTGAAAATGTTTTAATGTGTTTTCAGATTCTTTGAAAACAAGAGCAAATGAACATAGATTTGTCTGTATGAAATGAGTTTGCTCTATATAAAATGCACAGAACAGAGTAAAAGTTGTATTTAGATTCTTACTGGACAAAAATATCAAGAGGTCAGTAGATTTTGCGTTAGATTTTTAGTCGTGAAGGACCACTGATATTTTTGGAAATGAGGACATTACATGTTGTTGTGTATTCTTTAATTTGATTAAAAATCAAGTGACGAACAAAAACCAACCAACCAAAACGCCATAACAATCAATTCAATCTCTTGAAGCGGTAAGCAAGCCTCTGTATTCTTTATATCACAAAAGTGCCCTCCTTCTTCAAACTAAACACGAAGGTCAAGGATCCATCAAACACCTTAGTCCATAATATTCCGTCGTTTACACGATAGGGACCGTATTCGATGGGCTATAAATAACGGGCTCAGGCAGGTGAGGTGCGAATGGTTGCCTCCAGCTCAACCCTTGGGGATGAAAAGTGACGCCGTCAGATGATACCGTGTGGTCGTTACGGTACGAAGGTGCTTTAGATTTATATTTATAGTTGTTCTGTACAGCTAATAAGGCTGTAACTAAGCTCAGTAGTGATTCATACGCCGATTGGGTTATGTTCAACGTCGAGAGATCCTTTCATGACATTATTACGTGGAGAGCTTCGATAGAGCTTTTGCGGATGTTGAAATGGTTATAACATTTCCATTTTGGATTTTACTTTATTAACAACGCGTAGATAAAATTGACTTATTATCTAATAACTTCGCAAGTGGTTGAAATTTATTCTGACATCGAATTATCTAATCCAATAATAATAATGGTGCATAGGGTTCCCACCAAGAACTTAGGGTCCCAAGCCAACCTCATGTGCAAGTGGTGCACCTGCCGATCAACGGACGAGGCTCTGGCAAACAAAATGTCCCAATAAGCGGCAATAGGCTCGCCACCTATTTACGTGGGATCAAAACACTGGCGAAAAGTGGGCGTTTAATATGCCTCTGCCTACCCCTTCGGGGAAACAGGCGTGAGTCTATGTATGTATGTATGTTATCTAATCCAATTTTGGTAATCAGTATGTTGAAACGCAGTAATTTAATCGGTATACCTAAATTACTTGGAACATCAAAAAGAACAAACCTATTCACTTCTTCGAACTCAATTCATATGTAATAATCTAAATAGAAAATAAATTAACGCGGATATAGTTGGTCAGCGGCGCCATTTTCAGAGGATGCATATGCGCATACGATTCCTTCTGTAAACTTAGCAGCCGACATCACACACTGAATTTTACCTCTACTAAAATCATCCAGCCTTCGCCTAAGTACCGTAGGCATAAACTTCCCCCTAGCATATAATAGTGTGGCGTACCTGGAAGGAGGTGACGGCGAGCTGCGACAGTCCGTCGACGTAGGGCCCGAGCACGGCGTGTTCGCGCACGCGCAGTGAGCGCCGCGTCGTCTCGGGGTCCAGCAGGTCGTGCACGCGCTCGTTGTATATCTCCATGTATGATACTTCCACCTGCACAACAAAATAAAGTATGGATTCATCATCATCATCATGTCAGCCTAGAGACGTCCGCTGCTGGACATAGGCTTCCCCCAAGGTTCTCCACACGGACCGATTTTGACCCGTCCGCATCCAACCGCTTCCCGCGATCTTAACCAGATCGTCAGTCCACCTTGCGGGAGGCCTAACCCTGCTGCGTCGTCCAGTACGTGGTTGTCACTCTAGAACCCGCCTGCCCCAACGGCCATTAGTTCTTCGAGCTAAGTAATGGATTAGGAATGATAAAATACACATACATTTGTCGGCGAGAAAAACTTCGTGTGGTACCTACAAAGGGTCACTAGTCAAGAGGCAAAAAAAAAAATTATTCCTATTGGCCTACAATGCTACTTTGCGCAAATAAGAAGCTGCCTATGACCAGCAGTGAACTGCGAAAGGCTATATTATGATGATAAAAAGTCCACAGATTCAACGAGCAAAGCTGCAATCGTCCAATTTGTATGGATTACTGTGTAAGTTTATATTTTTACACACCTACGGAACTGCACCTGGCAATGGTGTGTTTACTAGCTTTTCACGGCAATAAGTCGTCGTCTGGACTAAGTTCTAAGGTAAGTCATAGTCGAACGTCGTGACCGATATATACTAATATAATTTTTGTTTGGTCACCTCACTCACATGCCAGCACGGAGATCCAACAGGATATCAGTGAATTTTAATGCATCATAAGCATAACCATAAAAAACTACTATTCCCTCAATAGGTACCCAATAAAATAAAGTAAAAGTCCTTCTAACTAATTACTAAAACTTCCAATTAACTCAAACCACATGGTTGGGTAAAATTAGTCCACTCTAAGAACGATCCTACAGTTAATGTGTGAGATCGTAGGTACATTACATCAATTTGGTCGAGTCAAGTCAGCAGTTCTGTTAATATCACCTATAAAAAACGCAGAGGGACAGATTGCGAGGCCATTACCTGAGACCTCCGTAATAACACGTGGCTATTAGCTGGCCACTCCACTTGACACACGATATCGCCAATTAATGAAGAGGGGACCGAAATGACCAGCGGAAGCTAATTATTATGGCGCCGGACCACACATTAACAGTATACACTTATTAAACGTTATTATTATAGCATTATCTGAATATTTCTGGCAATAATTAGTATTTTAAACCCACACACAATTTGTCTCTCAAATGTAAACAGCTTTTAAATTAGTTCCAGCCAGCGTGGAACGGTTTAATTTCAACAATATTATGCAGGGAAAATTAATTTAAATTTATAGAATTTTACCAAGCCCAAGTTTCAGCGCCTCTCGATAGACATTATCTGCCAGATACTAACTTATCAGACAATTTGATATTCTGACATATCTGCAAAACCAGTAAGCGGACCTCGGGCTCCAAAGCATGTACGTCTAGGATGCAACCGGGATAATGATGGAGGAGCAGATGGAGGATAGGACCATGATGATTAACTTATCAGACAGCGATGGAACTGTCCGTAAAAATAGATAATAACTAATAACCAGTTTTAAATCAACCATTAAAATCGATGCAGGTAAGACAACCCATACCAAAATAAACTAAAATACCAACACAAATTTACTTTTATAAAAACATACTATAGATCACTACAAATCTACTGTAAACTTTTTAGTACAAAAACAGTACGTTACCTTATAAGTAAGTGCAGGAGGGGACTGCTGCTTAGCAATTCTCTCAAACAAGGAATCGCACAGCCGGGGTATGATGCCGCCTTCATCAGCCCCCGGCGAACCCATCATCGTGTAGGACTTCCCTGAACCTGCAGACAAAAAATAAAAAGTTAATATCGTTCATCTTTTAGAACTGCGGGCACTTTTCAAGGATTTGATTTGGTTCTTACGTAGGAAACTATACGCCATCTAGTATAACAGTTTAATGGTAATAGGCTTGCTAGACTGGAAGCCATTTAATTGCTCGATTTCCTAAGCCCCATCGCTCTATTATATAAATAGATCGGACGGGGTTTAGGGTCGTTCGATCGATCGAATCGTTGTATGATTATATGTCTTCATATACCTACTCCGCGTATATTCAAATTGGCAATATAAATTTAAGATGGCAAAATGACACCAATCTTGACTTCACTTTAAATGTACCTTTTGCAATATACGCTATTCAACTCAAGAGCAATTTGATCAGATTAAGAACGTGAAACAATAATCTCTGACCGTGCACGACAGAAGACCATGAAGTTATATTAAAATATTTAACTAGCGAGCTTCTTTCTATTTCATCGTGAAAATAGGAACATTTTTATCCATCCAGCTTGACACAGTCTCTCAGTTTTACTAGCACTTCTTCGGTGCATTTATTTCTAATTTAATCCAGTGCAGTTAGCAGTGTCGTTCCGTAGAGCTCAGTTCTTACCAGTGGGACCGTATACTAGTGTTTATTGCGTAGAACTGGCGAGATATAAAACGTACTACATGTCTGCGACTCCGAACCAAGCACGACACTGAATGTACCAATAAAGTGAACATTAAATCAAATTTTATCGGTACTTTACAATTATACTTCTTTTTACGGAGTTCAAAGCGGTTTATCGTATTTTCGGCATCTATCTAGGAGGTTCTTTAAACATTTCAAGCAAAAAGAAAATGGACTTAAGTGATTAAATGCTTTTAGCTTGTCATAATAACTAGCAGCAACCCGGCATTAAATGGATATGGATGGAGGTTGACGTCCGTATATAGGTACACTTGAACCTCAGTCTCAGTACATAAAATTCGGGCATTGATTGAACTGACTTTACCACACGGGTACTTTGGACACAATAAGAATCATAGATGACGACTGAATTCGAATAGCCTAATAAAACCAGGCAGAAGACATGATATACGTGATATGAAACCCTCTAGCACGACCAGCGTTTATACCAAGAGCAACACCAAAAACAAGCGATGACAAAAAGAGACAAACAACATTTTAAATACTCAATTAATGTCGCCCAATCATGCCATGTACACAGTAACCATATTATATGCACGTTTTAACTAGCAACAGCAGGTAAATACAGTTTGGAAACCCAATTTGTTTCTTCCAATCAATTCGAAACGATTCGCGCGGCGCACGTGAAAGCGACGCGTTGGTAAACAGAAGCGCACGTAACACCATTTTACGTTTTATATTTAACTAATTTGGAATCATAAAACCAGGTATTAAGGTGCAAATTTTATTGTACAGTACCTTTGGAATCATTACATTAGGTCTCTAAGGTGCAATTTTCAGTGTACAGTCCTTATTAAAGGGTAAAAGAATAGGTAAATAACATTTTTATGTATGGCTAGTCTTGTGTCTACTAGATTTCCCAGGGGTAACATTTCAAGAACTCTTACAAGTAAGATTACTAGTGGTACGTAATAGTTATATTACTGGGCTCTCACTGATCTCACACACTGGCATCTAAACCCTAACTAGGTAGATCCTGTAACCAGACAACTGATGAATAAACATAGCGATATAATATAAAAAACCCACACAAAGTCCGCTTCGTACAAAGATCCTTCCTGGAGAGGAAACAAATCCAAGATTTCTAAGCCAACAGCGAGAGAGATATATAAGATAAGATTCATATGGGACTGCCCATATGAATCCCTACTGTAGATTTCATGCATGAGTGCATGAATAGACCCGTGGCCAATTAGTTTATACGGACTGTCTATGCACTGTCACTTAAGCAGCGGTGCGCTTTATAAATCTAAATACACCGTATCGGAGATGGACAATGGTACAAAGCGTGACAAAGTTTTGTTGCCTAACTATAAATAACATGTGTGTAACTTTGTATCCGTACCTTACAGTATTAATGACCGGCCACAATATATGATTTATCTATGAGATTTCGAGATTAGAGATACTTATCTTAATATATTATCTTAATATATAAAATCTTTGCGTTACTGACTGACTGACAGAGCTGCAGCCAAAACTATTGGACGCAGGAAGCTGAAATTTGGCATGTATGTTCCTTGGGGACCGTAGGGGTGCACCAAGAAGGGATTTCTCGAAATATCCACGGGATCGGTCAAAACAGATAAATTAAGAAAAATGTGCAGGCGTGGCTGCTGTCAAATTAGAGGATAGTTTGACATATTTTGTGTGGAACTTATGTCAAATATGCATCTCTTATTGCTAAATCCATGGATAGATCGGATATTGAACTCGGCGGTAAGTGGACCTCCATAAATAAGTCTGGATGCTTAATAGAATTACTAGGTTTAGTATTATTCACTTATCTCATACATTCATACCGTGTGACGCCTTATGTTTAAAATATTCAAGAAAAGCAAGAGCATAAAGTGTGTAGGTACACATCTAGCAAGAAATTAGCTGCCGACCCTTAGTCCGTAAATAATACTATTCCAGTAAAGAGCATTACACATTATATGAATCTTTGGACTACGCAGGTGGATATAAGAACTCCCTTTATAGACCGTCCGTAACAAAAAATTGACCACTTAGGACATACGACAAAACATTTTCGATTTTGAGAAACGGCTCCAAAAACACTGAACCAAATAGTAATACAACGAAATTAGTAAAATCTAACCAACCGTTTCGAACAACTGCCAACTCAGAGCATGGCCTACTAAAACATTAGTTAGGCAGAATCTAAAACAGACATAATTGAAACTAATAACAGACGAACTAATAAATCATTGTTTGACTAGTTCAATGGCTAACGTTTGTACTTGAATGGCGTTTGAATCTGTTTGAAAGCAAGTTTAGAATTATTCAGCAGAATTCGTCTATAGGTAGTAGATAACAATCTGGGGCCCAATTCTGCTAAATGAATATAGTCTCGATATCATGTCAGTGTCATACTTACGTCACAAAAAGCGCATTCTTCTAAATTATCTGATATTTGAATGAAATTGTAACGAGATCGTATGTGTCAACGACTAACTGTTTCTTTTAAATTATACGATAATGACATTAGGTTATCAGAATATCGCTTTTAAATCCATTCAAAATATAATATGTCATATAAAAATTGCAGAATTGGCCCCCAGGTCATAACTTTAGGTTTAGAGACGGGTAAGGGGATATACGATGTCCATGTTGCGTTGTATTCTCTGGCGGCTGACTAGAGTCCGACATAACATCAACATCTCAGATATATTACATCGATATCGCATTGAACTCGTATCAATATTGCGCCAACATCGCACCTACTTCGCACCAACATCGAGCTGACAGCACACCAGCATTGCATCAAAATCGCATCACATCCTTCTTCGCGAATGCGCTGCCAGTTACTATCGCGCGTGGCATTGTCCACCGCTAAAGTTATTCCCGTGCAATTAGGTACATGCAGTACGTAGAACAATACGAAGCTAGCTTTGTTGTCAGCCGAGTTCAGAACTTGTTGTTTGTCCGCATTATTGTATATCAACATAAACTTCACGACAACTTTGATGTACTTCGGCGCGCAAATAATAGGAATGTAATTAAGACTGGGAGAAAAGGAGTTGCGAATACTAGCTTTATTCTTCAAATTTTATAAAGACCGCAGTATAATACGAATGAATGATCTGCCCGTCACGGATAATTGGCTGGGGAAAGAAATATACCAATTACACCTTATATTATCTTATATAGCAATGTATCCAAAATGTTAGTAATATCTTAGTGTGTTGCATGCCTATGGTCCTATCATATTAGTAATTGTACAGATACTTGCTTGTACACTTAACTTGATATAGGCGAAATGATAAACTTTGTATGTAGGTTTAAGTACTGTATTGTCCAAAATATTATCCAAAGAACACTTGATATTAATGACTGATAGATGAGAACGCGCGGAATGCTTGATGACCGAATGCGTACTTAACTTATTACTAATTATTTTAAAGTTTCAAAGTAAACAAAATGATGATGATGCAGTTTGACGCCGTTTCGCAATTATGTCGAGCGTAGCTCGTACAGTAATATTACATTCGGTTATCGTTTGTATTCCAAAGATTTTAGTATTCGTACAATTTCTTACCCTTAGATATTTTTTTATTTTATTTTTTACTTATAGTCTCACGCCTGTATCCCCTAAGGGGTAGGCAGAAGTGTAAATATTACACCCAAATGTGGGTGATAATACCCCATGAATTTTTAGGTCCCACGTAATAGGGTGCGAGCCTATTGCCGTTACCGGGCACATCACCAGACTCCGGGTTGCTACTGAGTATTCGGAAAAACCCAGTAACACTTTTGCCCGACCCGGGAATCGAACCCGGGACCTCTGATCAGCAGTTGCATACGCTATCCACTGGACCACAGAGGCAGTCTTAGATAAATTGTGTGCAGACACTATGACACTAGACTTCAGCCTGAAGACTTAAAAGCTTATTATCTTAAATAATAATACCTCAGATGCGAGACACTGACAAGTATCATGGCACCAATATAAAAACACTTTCCCTAAGCACAAGATTAAAACTTACCCTGTCTTATCAAAAGTCCGACATAGCTACGAGTAAATAACTAATGTCATATCGCAAGTAAATAAGTTTCGCCCATGATATTGGCTACCGCTTCTAGGAAGCAAACTTCGAGAACATTACACATATATCTCGACTGACAGCAAAAAAAGACGTAACAGAGACTATCGGTGTATTGGCTGGAAGTAATTTGTTGGCTATCACTGATCTAAAGAGTTATTGACCAAAAATAATGTCCTGTGTTTAGGTGAAAAAGAGTTTAGTGTCTCTGAGATGAAGTAAAAGCGAGCTCTAAGACATGACTACGATCTTATTAGGACATCAAAAAATAAATGATCGAATTACATTCCAGCATTCGTCTGAAGCAATCCTCAGGCAGATAGGTTGTCGAACACTAAACTTATTCTCTTATTACCTATAGTATAATATTCTACATACATTTGCTATTGATACAAATCAAATTTCAGTAACAAGTATCTACAGCTAGGCATTGATATCCTTAATTAAACGACAATTACCATTTCAGAGAAGCGCTCGCAAAAAACACGCAATTTCTCATTCACGCAAGGAGTCAGTCATATCAATGTCGCCTACGTATGACAAGTCATTTCTGCACGCGAGTCATTCTATATTTATCATTTCTCTGTGATACTATAATAGGAAACTTCACAAGTATCGGAGTTTCGCCATGTTATTTTCTGCACCCTTAGCTTCATGCGCAGAGTTTTTCACTGTCACTCATAATATGATACGGGGGCGGGGAAAAGTTTGCAAACTATGAGCGTCCCCCTTTCTTGATAAAGCGACTGTGTACTTCAGGTAGAATGGCAGGAGGAAATGAGAACAAATCTTGGAGAAATAAAGTGTTCCCTGAAATGTAATGAGTTTATTACAAAGGCGACAACCAAGACAAGACTGATAATAGGTATATAGGGTAGCGCAAAACTCTAACAATACCAGGAACATCAGTTACATGAAGAATGGTGATAAGGAACAACAACTTTAGAGACTATAGAATCTCAAAATGAGCGGTAAACGCCAATAGGTATTTCTCCCTACGTAAAACCGTGTGACTGATACAAATATAGCTACACGTTGCCTCCTATATTAAAAAAATAGTGCTTCTTTACCTGGGCATCAGCCATCCCCCACACACATTCAAATTTGGTGTCGCAACAATTGTCGTAAAATCCGTTCTTAACTGATGTCTCATATCTATAAACTACCCAATTGCCAAATGTAGCCTATAAATGTGTATAAACATGCAAAACAGATTATCTGCGCACAATCTGTTGACAATAAAAGCACGTTCAACAGCAAGCCTCATAAGCGTGCCGTGAATATTAACCGCATGTGCATAGATGCGTTACAAAGGGCATACTGAATGGTGAATCAAAGGACGCTGGGGGACCGAACAAACCGCATACTATAGCGCCCGTGACGTCGGCTGTTGTCCAGTAATTACAACTAGCGGCAAAGATTAAGGTCTATCCATAAGGAGATGAGATGCGCGGGATGACTAGAAAAATATACACCAATAGCTAAGTTAGGCTGGAATCAGTGATACAGAAGGTAGCTGTTGCTTTCAAGCTCAATTTGGCTGCTAAGTATATCTTCAAATAATAAAATAAGAAATCAATTTATTTCACCATCACAAATAATATAAAAATAGGTGTATTTTCTGGCGACAAGAAGTTTGGCTAAAATAGTAATTTATGGGTGATCTGGCGTCTAAACTCTTGAAACTTTGAAATATTCAGGGGCTCATGTACGCTTTTTTATCTGTTTATTACAATATACAATCCTCAAGCGTATAATATTCTGATAACAAATATTTTTTGCAATGTAGAGAAATACGAGTTTGTTGTTTGAGACTGTTTATGTACAAGCTGCTGAATTATAGAAGACGTGCCTCGCTTTGTAAAAATCACATCTCAGCTGATTTAAGGAACTGGTTTATGTTATGTAGAAATATCATTTAACTTTGTAGTTATTTAGTGGCTATAAATGCGCAGTTAACGAAAACATTGGTCTCATAACATAAGTTTGTGCTAATGTTTGATGTAAAGCCATGTTTTGTGAAACAAAGAGCTGTTTTGTTACTTTTTGACAAAAACATCGTTTTATTGCCCTTTATGAACGTTATACAAACAAATAAATATACACACTTTAATGTAATTGAAAGAACGTGGCGCAATCCCTATTGTCAAAGGGGCTTGATTTCTATTGCTTTGACAATTGAATGTGACGCGAAAGTTAGTAAAAAAACGGGGGAAGTGGACACGTATAATGAAATGTAACTTTCATAGACTCGTAGTATCTATAGTTTGTTCAAGATACGAAAAAATAACATGTAAACAAACCATAAAATGGTTCGTTTAATGTCGCCTTCGCAACAAAAGTAGATTTAAGTTAAATACTCCAAGCGAAAGATTCAGTTAGTTTTTAAAAAATACGCCTGTATACGCCCGTATTGTTCATAATTATTATAACAAATATATTTTTAAATGTATTAGTAATACTAATAAACTATTTTACATGATAAAGAACCTAAAAAGCCAATGATTCTAAAATGTCAATGTATTTGTTATCCTGTCAACTTATGCATTACACCCAAAGTAACCATTTCGCATGAAAGGCGGCCATTTTTAATTAGGTCGGGTTATCCCGATCGGTTGTCTATCTATTGCTCCATTGTGAGTGTAGAGTACCTATTACCGTACTTTGTGAAAACTGAAAAGAAAATAAAAAGGCTTCAATACTTTTCTCCTGTCGACGGAAAATTGCCTGCGTCTAAATCTCAGGCCTAAGCCCGTCCTCTTTTATAGGAAGAACGTTTTGTAGGTAAAATAAAATGTGGCCGGCGCATTTTACTCGTCGTCCTAGTAGTTGAATTGTGAATATGTATTGTGAAAAGGTGAGACATTTATGATACCGTAGAGCTCGGCATGGAAATGAAAGTAATGTGAAGTAACTGTAAATAAAAATACAATATAAATTCGGCTTATCACTAAAACGACTTTTCTAAATTTCGTGTATTATCTTTGCCAACGTTTTCCGTGTATTATTTAGACTCAAATCATAAAACGCCACCACAGAACTTAAGGAAAAGTGAAAAGAAAAGGAAAGGAAAGGCATCTGGCATTTAAGATTAGACAAGAAAAATCAGATTTTACTCCCGCGGAAGACGTTATAGGACACATTCACCAATTCTTCCAATGTTTCAGTCTGCCTTTTCAAGCGAGTCGCTGCATAAAATTAAAGGGCATGTTTTGACCAAATCCTTTTTTCATCAACATCATCAAGCTTTGATAATGCGACAAGGCACATCCTTGACCTAAAATAACATGTAACAAAACGCGCACCGAACAAACACAGCACGCGCCGCTTATCACAAATTCGGCATCAGAGCAAAGAACACCACAGGAACCTCTCACATAAATCACAAAACAACAAAAGGACGCTACACCATGGATTACGGTGTTGAAGCCACTGAAACATAGCACCGCCATAACTCTCCCGGACCATTCTCTATAGGGATGTCAACTTTTATTACTGCGCCGCCTCGTATGCGACAAGAGCCATTTTGTTGGAATACACGCAACTGCTGCCCTTTATTGGTGTCCTGGTATTTTTTTTATATTTACAAATATATGGGTCAAGCTACGTGGACATTTATTAATCCTGTCCCGGTATCTTCAATAAAAGGATATTGGTAAAGGTGTATTGTATGAAATAAAGGAGAACATAGGAATGCTGTTTTTATGTCGCTGCAGACTTCGGACGTCTTACCAACTTGAATATTGGATTGACAAAATGTGGCTTAATGTTCTTTTGGCAAGCACTAATGCAATGAATTATGCAAAAACCAAGTAGTCGCTTCAGACTGCTTTAATTTCTCCGTTTTGCATGATTTATTTTACTTTTGAATTTGGACTTAATGAGTTTAACGTACAACACGCTAACGAAATTAACAAGAAAGAAAATGTGAATTTTGGTCTTTATGAATGTCTAAAATATTTTTACGACAGTTGAGGAAAAGTTACTTGCGAGCTTTTAAATTAATTTACTTTGATATTAAGTACCTATTTAGTTACTATAGCTTTTCTAATAACTTGATTGACTTGACTAGACGGATCCAAAATCGTTCGATAACTGTCAGCATGGTATTAGGTCAGTATCAAAAGAAAATTTGATATACCAACTCCTAATAATGGGTGTAATATTACACCTCTGCCTACCCCTTCGGGGATACAGGCTATAAAAAAATCTATAAAAAATAAAAATACTAATTCCTAATTTAGTATAATTTTATTATATAATCATATTATTAAATTGGTATCTTCAGATTCGATGCAACGAAGGACGAGTCCTTCAAACAATAATAATAAACCTAGAGCATATTGTAACTTATTGCCAATACTATCAAAAGCATATCTCCAGGTATCATTACGTGACTTAACATAAAAAATAATGTTCCGCGTGTTCTCCCAATCACATTGTTATACGCACATTTGATTTTATTAAAGCTATTTTTGTATGCTTTACTCATTCATGCTAAAATTACTATATTGAAGGGATATCGTAATCCTTACAACGTACGACTGTATATCGAGCAAGGGTTAAGCAGAAGTTCACATTAGATTATTGACAACTGTATAAAACGTGAATATCGCCAGGTTATCTAAATACTTGATAGTTCTCCAGAATGTTCCCGAAAGGCATGATAATATATATCTGCCAACCCCATTGTGGCAGTATGATCATAGCTAAAAGAAGCCTATGGGACTGTTCATAAACGGGCCTGATATCATTATTATTGTCGTTTATGCTGAAGGATATAGACTGTGAAAAGGTTCTCAAGACTCACTTACTAAGAAAACTTAAAAAACTTTTGATTGATATGAACTTTCATACCATTGTTCAAATAAATCATCCACTTAATAAACTGTAGCAGTTAGATTTACCTTCAATCTATACAGTACAACCAATATTCAAATCGCCAAATCAATATTTTGATTGGTTCGTCAGTGAGTTGCCACAGTTCGTGTTAAATTATAATTTGCATGCTACCGTACACAAATTAATTAACTTGTATTGTATAACTTTGATTTCTGAATTATACACATAATATGTTTCAAGTTTATTTAGTTAAAGCGTGATAGTTTAATAAACTTTGGCCAATCAAAATCAATTTCGTGAAAGGAAGGATTATACATTTTGTAGGTCATTAAGTTTGGTATTTATATAAATACAACATTGGTTTTGTAGTCTTCAGCTCAACAGAATTTATTTCAGTCATCCTGAAGATTCAATGTTCTATATGTTATCAATTCTTATTGCACAAATAGAAGCGGAGAAACAAAAGGAAAATATTTGTGTAGATTAATTGACGGTGTTATTGAGATGCAGAATCAAATGGCGTACGCAACAATGTGCCAGCGACAACTATTGAAATACAACACACAAAGTAGCTATCGAATTTAATAATTGCGAGAAATAATGATAAGTAGTGTTGATATTTTCTAAAGTTTCTTTGGTAACACTTTCGTACAACGAAGTTTTGAACCCTCTTAATCGTCTTGAAAAGCCCCGTCTTAAAACCAAAATAGACACACCAGCTTAAATCACAGCTTATCAACTCTGAAAAGTAATCTAAAAAGTTGGCAAAGCAAGGCTGCATCGTGACTGTAGCACAACCCTAGGGATGATGCTCTGGCGACCTTCCAACACACAAATATGACGTGTCAGCGTCATTTTCTCCGTCATTCTACGTAACCACTCCGAATATTAAAATTCCGCAAGGGACCCATTCTTTGGTGGGCATTTCTTTATTAAAGTGAGATGACATCGACAGCCTGTATGGTGCAAATGTTGTAGTAGTATCATTGTCAGTAAACCAAGTGACATTGTTTAGATCTCTGTTAGATAATATGTTAGTGTACACCAGCTGCAAGTTCATGATTATTTATTTTTTTTATTTATAGACTCACGCCTGTAATCCCCGAAGGGATAGGCAGAGGTATTACACCCACATTTCGCCATGAATTTTTAGGTCCCACGTAATAGGGGGCGGGCCTATTGCCGTTACCGGGCACATCACCAGACTCCGTGCTGCTACTGAGAATTCGGAAAAACCCAGTAACACATTTGCCCGACCCGGGGATCGAACCCGGGACCTCCGATCAGCAGTCGCATACGCTATCCACTGGACCACGGAGGCAGTCATTCATGATTATAAAGGCACAATAAGAAATAAACAAAAGGCTGCCTTATCGCTTAAAGGAAGCTAAATCTTCCAAGCAAGTTCTAGTGGTGTAGGTTTTCGATAACTGGGTCAAAGTTGCCTGGTTACAGGCAGTAATAGAATTTTCTTTATTAAAAGAATAAAGTAGCCTGTAAAATGTACAAAGCACAAAACGCACTCAACACACATTGTAATTATCTGCGTGGCCGGGTGCGACTGAAAGCAAAGTAATGTGCGGAACACCACAGAAGCTTATTAAATATAACCTACATATGGTACGATGAACGCTTTCAACTATATTTAGTATTTCAATAGAAATCGTTAAAGAATAGAGAGAATAAAGCTTTATTTTCACATTTCAAAGCACTTGAATAGTCCTACTGTTATAATTGGGTCGAGGATTTTCGTGTCAAAATATTATATCGAAGGCATCATTACCAACCAAGAATACGTGAATAAAATACGTATACATACATAGTCTCACGTCTATATCCCCGAAGAGGTAGGCAGGGTATATTGCAACACCCACTTTTCGCCAGATTTATTTTAGTCCCACGTAATAGGGGGGCGAGCCTATTGCCGTACCGGGCACATTACCAGACTCCGTGTTGCTACTGAGAATTTCCTAACGGAAAAACCCAATAACACTTTGCCAGACCCGGGGATCGAACCCGA
The DNA here is from genome assembly GCA_944739405.2 of Euclidia mi. Taxonomy (NCBI): domain Eukaryota; kingdom Metazoa; phylum Arthropoda; class Insecta; order Lepidoptera; family Erebidae; genus Euclidia; species Euclidia mi. Next base: position 3,152,645 of record OX123189.2, read on the forward strand.
GACCTCCTAATCCCACGCGTACATTTATGCCGCGAGACCAACGAGGCAGACCACCATCAATAAAATACGCACTGATTCATTAATTAATATATATATTTATATTGATATACAAACACTAATTATACGGTCCATCACAGGCCATAAACTGCTAAAGCTAGACACACAGAATTTCGGCAGCAGGTCCCATTTATGACACAAGCACCCTATCCGTAATGCATCTTTTTAATGAAGTCTTTTTAAATTACCCCTAAGAGGATATAACGGGGCTTGAAAATCAATTTGATATTTTCCGCTAGTTCTTAAGTCAGCACTACGAAAATTCGCATAACATCTAGTTCTATACAATCAAACTTGAATTAGTCTAACAGAATACAGCTTAGCATACGGCGTAGCAAAGTGAAACATAACAATAGTTAATTCGCCGGCACTGGCCGGCCGCCAAGCCGTCGATACGATTCGTCAGCGTTATTGAGAGCCATTCGTCAAGCACGCGACCGACTATATACTTAACAATATGGCTTCCATCACTGTGAGAGTGTCTTCATTTCAAACCTAATTTGCGAGAATACTTTATAATTGTGAATATCTATAGACATATAATAAAACTAGAGGACGCAAGCAGCTACGCCTGCATTTTTTTTTAATTTACCCGTTTTGGTCGATCCCGTGGGAATTTCGAGAAATCCCTTCTTAGTGCACCCCTACGGTCCCCAAGGAATATACATGCCAAATTTCAGCTTCCTGCACCCAATAGTTTCGGTTGTAGCGTGTCTGTCAGTCAGTCAGTAACGCAAGGATTTTATATATTAAGATAAAGTTCCCGCCGCGTCCCGTTTGTCTGTATTAACGCGATAAACTCAAAAATCCCGAACGGATTTTTGTACGGTTTTCAGAAATAGATAGTATACTATTCTTGAGGAAGGTTTGGTAAAATTCTCGCGGCCGGAACCGCGAACAATGTCTAGTATAGAAATATAGCAAATTTTATTGCCATCGGGAAGAATACAATGTTTAGCTGTTACCTATTTATTGTTGACGACCGATTGGCGTAGCGGTAGTGTAAGCGACTGCCATGCCGGAGGTTGCGAGTTCGATTCCCGCACATGTCAAACATTTGTGTGCGTGAATATGGATGTTTGTCTTGGTCAGGGTGTTTCTATGTATAATATGTATGTATTTACAAAACTTATATATGTATGTATATCCATTGTCTAGTACCCATAGAACAAGCTCTGCTTAGTTTGGGACTAGACGGTGTTGTGTGAATGTGGTAGAATATTATTATCATTTATTGTATTGTGTTTTTGACAGTCTCCAGAGGTAAACTAGTTTATTATACTTAATGTTTTTCTATACAATGACTCTAACTCAAATTTCCAATACCTTGTATCCACTTTCAGCAGCAGTAACCATTGAAGGCAACGAAAATTGGCTTGGCAACGTACAGGGGAACAATTTAATCAGAAATAATTATGCTGGAGGAGTTGGAAATTAATTACACATGATCCTTTGTTTATACTCTTAATTTCTGCCTTATATTGGCGCCATACAATGTTGATAAAAGTTTGCCACGTGTATGCGCAAGTATTTTTTACCTGTACAACTTTGGCCACTCTCCAAGCCCTCGTTTTATATATTTTATTTTTATTTTATGATGGTTAGACCGAGGTATCGCAGGCTTTCTAATGGTAACAAAACATTTGAGACGCCCACTAATGTTTGCACCATAAGAATTACGTTATTTACACGGGTTTCAATAAAGTATTCACTCTTAGATGATTCCCGCTAGATCTTTCAAAAACTTAGCTCTTTCTTCTTCTTTTTCTTCTAACTTGACTAAATAGAAAACAATGTGTTCTGTAACGCTATATTTTCTAATGCTAAAGATTTTGTTGTAGATGGTGACGGATTAAGAATACGGATTGTCACCACCCCATATCATCCCATGGGTGTCGTAAGAGCCCACAGAGGGAGCATATCATGCAGAGAACAGCACTGTAAAAGAAGGAAAACTTGATATAAACCCTATGCCAACCTGTTTGGTCAGCATGGTATAGTAGGCCAATTCCTTATTCAAAGAGGCCTAGTCCAGCAGTGGACTGTTACAGGCTGATGATGATACAAGATTTTACTACCGATTTAAGCCATGCTGCTCTGCAAAGAAGATCCGAATTTCCTCGTATAAATACCACGAATGACGCGTTCAAATATTCAATTAATAAAGGAAAAGCCCCTTTCATTCACGTAGTACATTACACGTACCAAAACAGCCCGTCATTCATCCCAACAAAGAACACGATGACATCACACATTACGTACATAAAAAAGTCATGAGACAATTTGTGTGTGCACATGTGAACGTACGAGAGGAAAGGAGGATATAATCGTACCCTTTCCCACATCAATCATAGCCGATGCAATCACAATAGGATCGGGTAACACGTGGTGTCACCGAAGCAATCACATCGTTTGAGAACCTGACATTATAGATGACTGACATTGAACATTATGATTTAGATTTATGCCAAGATTTTGTAATTCATCAAAATACGAATTCGTTTGATAACTAATCCTTAAAACATACTGAATCTGAACGTCTACGCCGACTATCTCGTACACTCAATACACCCACAAATAAAATCGAACCAGCCGTTTAGGAGACAATATACAGCAGTAACATACACGCATATAGCAGCATTATATACTTACATATAAATATAATATTTAAATGAATATCTAACTAAGTGTCTAAATTATCCAGCTTCAAATTACCTAAGTAGGTACTACTTAACATTATAACACTCGAGCTACGCGAAAATTACATTGCATGTGCCGAGTGCTTGAGACGTCTCCCTCGATATTCGTGCTTTTAGTGGTACTACTGATCGTATAATAATCTGTACGAGTATGTGCTTATCTCGTATCGATCGATTCGGGCCGCACCTCGACAATTAACGAGCGCAAACATTGAATAGTTAAAACTTGGCCCACGTTACATCATTAAGGCACGAACTTCTAGCGACTTAATTAGTGCTAAGAACTATTTTAGAGTTTGTAATGAGTACTAAATCGAGTATTTGGTTACTTAACTACCTTCAGTTTCAGTTTTAGCAATTCCAAATCAGTAAATTGGGATTGAAACTTTGAAGCCATTAAAAGTGTCATTCGGGATGTGTACCACCTTTGTTTCTAGTATCCACATTTAGGCACTGTCGTAAACTTATTGCGATTGTAGTGACTTATAAATTGTTTAAACAGTTTTGGCCACATCAAATTAAAACCTTTTCAAAACTTGGGAATGATTGCCAACATTGTTGAAGTATATGAGTATAATTTTGTATGTACCACTTGATGTGACGAAAGTAGCCAACAATACAAAGACTTGGTATTCCGGGGACGGACGGACGGATTCAAAGAACACCAAGTGGCTATTTCCTCCATAATTGTAGTTTTCACAGAAAACATTTACTTTATCCGGTCTGAGCGTTTGTGGAGTATGTTATCCGCATAGCAATCAAAGGGTTTTGATGCTTTTACTAAAATACCTAGCAATAAAGTTTATTGAACAAAGATATAGGTACGAAAAATCATATTCGTCGAGCATCTAGGAACTTCAGAGTTTCCTCAATTCTCACAAAAGCATCAAGTTTGATACCAATGCCAAGCTTCCTTAAGATTTTTATATCGGCCATAAGATATACATATTTTCGATTCAAGGTTCAATTTATTTCAAAACATTTTCTCCTTCAACCTTTTAAATAGGTACTCAATATTAAGGCAGATTACAGTCCCGATAAAAAATGTATTATCGATAACCAGCTGTTATGTTACGGGGACAATATCTGGAATGCCTACAAGACGTCGTTTAAGGGAAGCTCGTCATCTGTGAAGTAGAATCTTTCCATCTGGACGGAGTTCAAAGCGAAGGAAATGGGCGGGAACGACTCGCGCGGATCCAATCTTTTACATCGTAAATACCGACGCAAATTCTTTTATCATTACACTATACGCAAGATATTCTTAGGGCCTAGGAATATCTTAGATATCAAGGTTCGTTTTATTTCCATCTGTTAAGTTAAAACTAGTCTTAGCTTCGCGACTCAGGTAAAATACAGGGTAAAGTTAAAGCGTCTTCTAACTATCTACTCATTAGACTTCTCTAAATTGTATAATTGTCTTATATTTAATAACGTGTTGCAGCCACGATTGTTCAGGACCTATAAAAAATCTTGCGAAGCGAATTAATTTACAAGCAATCAACAGACACAAAAAAATCCAGATTTGTAACAATTAAAAAAAAAGAAAGGTCATAAAATATAACCCTATCCTAATCAAAATAACTTGTAATTGTACCTTGCTAAAGCTGAACAATATTCTCGTCGCCTCTCGTTACTCAACACCTCAATATTGATCATCGTTTGTCTCTTGACCTTGACAAAGTCTCCTGTGTAGGCGAAACGGGTCGAATATCAATATTTAATAAATTCCCTTTATTTAAGGCTTCTGGGTATTATCCGTGAACATGATACAACGTGATCTCAAACATTTTTGAAAACGAACTTTTTCCTATTTCGTGCTACGGCGTTTGTTTCGGAGTTTATGAGTAATAATATCATACTGGCTCATTAGGATCGCAATCACATCAAATAGAATTTAAATTATTTTTATTTTTTTCGAAGAAAACTTGTAGTTGTTTTCAATATGCCAAGTACCCATTTTATATCGAGACAGCTCAACCCGGCCACGAAGTAAACACGGAAATATCTTGCATGAATGCACCACATTCAGTGATCTCTTCATCCCATCACACAACCTACATTATCACCGCACAAAATCGCTGTCAGCCTAAACTTTACGGTATAAAACCGACGCGAGCTGGCACCTGCAGTTTTAGGTCACTCGGACGCGACACCTGCCCAGCCTCTTTGTTCTTATTCCTGTGCCATTTATACGTAGGTGCAGTCGCGGGACCAGCTAAGTGCTCGCACTCGTCTACCCTAATTATACGGTAAAAGGTTCCAGTTTGGAACAATAACATTAAGCTCCTGTTGCTTTATTTTCCTTTTTTATTTGAGGGCTACCCTCAAATATAGCTTCTAGGGCTACTCTCAAGTTATCTGTGGCTTCCCCAGTTCTTATTATTTGAAAAGAGAACCCATTTCGAGAATGACTGTAAATAGTGTTTACATATTATTATGTCAATTTAATATTAATACAGTTGCTCTGTTACCTCCTCGAGACTTCGAATGGCAGTTACTAAAATGTCCGCGACAATTTATTTGACACTGCTTAATACGCTTTAATATGTAGCCTAAAATACACCACGATAAAATTCACTTATTTTTAAAGATTTTTTCGTATTTCAATGCATGAATATTCCCATGGTTCAAAGGTATGTCAGCATGTTGCTACCAAGAATTTAATATGGGTAATTTTACGTAACCCTTTTTATGTGAACATATGTTGTAACGTCCAAATTTTGTCTTCTAAGGGATTCTTGCCATGGTAGAAACGACATCGTCCAAGATTTTATGACTTCATTTAATTGTATGTACCTACTGCCGGCGTAGCTGGGGCGTAGAGGTGCGTAGCAAGTTTTCATGGCTACAAATAATTTTCATCTACGTAATGATGGAGTTTTAGGTATAAACCAACAGTTGCTTATTTGGTGTAACAATATAAATTCCGAATGAAAATTTATGTGTAGAGTTTGAGCAATAAGCCAGGGTTGAAAGCTCGTTGGGCTAAGTTTGAGCGCGGGCGCCAATAGGTACCTACATACCGGGTCCCTTGCAAATTCACGACGGTAACTTAGCGTTTGTATTTGCATTGCTAAATACTTCTAGAATGTAAATTGTATATTAAATGGCGTAAATAAAGCCAACTGTGAAACACGTCGCAATGTTATGTGTGAACATATTTTGTTTCAGGGAATGTTTATTAAAATATTCTGTTTGATTTCTGGACCGTGTAGGTTTTGTCTTTGCTTCTGATAGATATAATATTTTTCGCTGCGATATAAAAAGGTATCGATTCAAAAAAAATATAGCGCTTTTGTAATATTCAAGTGGTCACGATTCTGAATTAAATGAATATTTTACCGATGCCAATATACCTATAGATACATTTCTGTCATCAGAGAAATAAATAGAGAAAGAGAACATTATACAAGTGTTATCTTTTTATTTTTTCATAATAATGTCAAATTAATAAACTACCTAAGAATGCCCAAGAGATAATAGGATCAGTCCTAGTATTATAATTTATACAAACAGGTACATCAAAACTGTTTGCCCTCTAGGACGGACATCTTTCGCAATTAATATGTTTGTGACAAACACGTGCACACATTATGTGCATTGCACTAAAAACCAAGGTTGTTGCACACAGCTCGGTATAAAAGAACAACAATAAAAGAAATAAAACATTTCCCAGTAATATGTTACTTTACTTCAGTCAGACATTGTTTGTTAAGACAATATGACTACGAATACTAGATGAAGTGAAAGTCTGAAGTTACTATGCGTGGGTTGGGTGGATTGTCATTTACATATTTTGCTGGAAGGAATTCAAGTTGATCAAAAGAAGCTTTGTTATTTAAATTATACTTCATCATTAGTACCATAACTATAAAACAGTATTTTAAGTTTGCATAATGTTGCCTGCCTATTTACTATGTAGGCAATAGAGACCCGCATGAATTATTAACCTGTAAGGGGATTATTGTTGGTTATACTTATAATAGTGGAGCTGTAATCCGATTACCTTTGCTGCATTGCTGGGTTATCAAGTCGTAAGCCAATCTATTCGCCTAGGCTTTCAGATATCTGATAACTGAACTGAACTTCCTCTGATCAGGGAATTGTATGTAATGTAGTCATGTTACGTCAAATATTTATCCTTGTTTACTAGTTACGGACGAGATTGAGATTTATAACCGAATCGAACGTCAACTAAACTATCGAGCAATTTCGAATCGCACTACCAGCCAAAAAAGTAGAATACCAGACCAAGTAATGCATACGGAAGTAGACACACAAAGATGCGTTTGTGATCTAGCCACACATATTTCAGCAAGAACAAAAGGCCATAACATAACTCATATAGAACTCGTGCTTATATTTCTTTATATAGTCCATTCAGTCCATGATTAGCTGCCATGGGAGATAAAAGCACACACCGTAAGTAAGAAAGAACAAAGAAATGAATATATCAGTATGATTACAGGCAGGGTCCCGGGAGAGCCGTCCTTTTGCTATACCTCAATATCGAACAAGGAGCGAGCTCTAAGTCCGCCCCTGGGACTCGTTCCCGCCACCAACATCAGCTAGAACATCGAACCAAGGTAATGGATGGTTTTATTCTTGATTCAAACTTTAAACCGTTATTTTACTTTAAAAATTTTGTGCGCGGTACCTAGATGAGAAAGAGGGAGGCTTTTCTGTACTCAAAAACCTTTAATCCGCTTACTTGTTTGCCATGTTAGTAAATTCAACTGAAGTAGCAAACAGTAAACAACAAAGCGATCACTAAGATTCGGTAGCCTATACTACGTTGTGAAATCTGATAAACACTCATCGAAAGCTCTAGACTGTTCAAATAACACTCAAGTTCAAGATCAAAACTTGTTTAGTATATTATCAAAGCAAAACTTATCAACATAGAAGTTAATCTATCTTTATTTGTATAAACGTGATCAGTACTCGAACACTCAACTCAATCGAATAGTAAACAAATTATGCATGAAAGAAAGCCTACATAAATCTGTTAGACATTGATCTATATAAAATAAATTCTATAAAAGCACGTGGACGCTATAGTAAAGCTGGAATATATCCAATGCGAGTCAATTTGAAGCGACGACGTGTCCAAAAATCCGTCGGAGCCGTATAACCGAGGGACTCAGGAAGTAATATTCTGGAGGTTCAGCCATTATGCATGGCGCCTTGCCAAGTTTTGTGCGTAAAGTATTATTTACAAACGTACCAACAGTAATGCCAGTTGAGAAAAATACTATTCAGTTTTCTCGTAGACGCCGATTCACTTTATCTGCCAGTGCAATGACTCGGGAATAGATGCCAGTATCTGTGAATCTGCACGCTATTCAGCTGAGGATCATTATGCTTTGTTTTATACATTTATATAACATGTGTATTCTTATTTTGTTTCCACTGTATGAATACGTAAATGTTTGAGATAGGAGTAGAAACGTGAGGCTGACGGCAAAGATATTTTCTACGTTAATCTAATTCGTACGGTACTACGGTACGACTTTTTGAATTGGGTTTAGAATTTCACTATCATACGAAGATTCTTCTCTGTAACGATACACGTCTGGATTTGCATTATTTGCTTGCATTAATAAGTGAATAGAAAGCTTCGGCTCGAGATTATTTTTCTAACTTCATTTCGAGTGGTAATTTATGTGCACGCTCCTCAGTATAGTATATTACCTGGTCTTTCACTATTACTAAACAAATTATCAAAATAAGAGTAGTTCTAAACCTCTTCTACCTTGCGATATCGATATACACATCAAAAAGACATTGCATCACTGGCATTGGTTCAATCCGAAATAAAACTAAAATATATGCCGACGACTACAATAAACAATATTCAATACATTCAAATCACTACGTTCTCGAATACCCGATAATCATAAATCATATACCAGCTGAATATATTCAGTAATACAATACAATCATTTTAAACAAACAGCTCTATCAAACATCGTGTAGAGCAAATTCAAAGCCCTCGTCACAGACTGCTCACAATAAGATATTGAGAATGGCTCTATAAACAATACAGATGCATCGAACAACTGTAAAGGATTGCACACAGATCGTTATTGGAAAACGGGGAGACAAAGCCACCATATTGCCATCCCAATACATCGAGCGATATGATTTCCAATAGATTTCACAGACAGTTTATGATGGTGAAATTGTTCAAGCTCGATACAATGCTAGCTAATGATATTGACAAGCTTCCTATATTTGTTATGAAAATAGTTGCTAGTTTGATTTATGCAGTTTTGAATTTGAACCATTGTAAACGCTACGGAATTTCGTATGAGATTTAAACGGAAAACGGAATATTGCTTTAGCTAGCTGCAATAATTTAGTTAGCTAGACAGTTGTTCCTAGTTTTGGGTTACTATTAATTAGTCTGCAGGTAACTCAAGCGGTCAGTCAGTTATCTTCCAGCTTAATTAGGCTTAAGAACGTCCGCATTATCTGACCAGATTTGTAAACTACACAGGCTATAATATATAGTATCATGTAACTTGCTAGTATTGCCACCCATGAAGTAAAACTTACCACAGATCTATAATATGTAGATGGCTTAACTTAGGCAACGTGGGAGGAGGGTAAGTGTATTATCGCACAGAGATGTAGTCAGGAGCCTAGGTTATGTTAATGTCTTCATTATGTCAAAACTCTCAAAGGCACACATACATAAGTCACTCAATCTAAAAGAACTTCTATACTCCACTTAGGTAAGGCCTTACACTTTCACAAAAACAGTATCAGATACTATTAACTTTAATATAATTTTATCAGATAAACAAAGAGATGAAATATAATGAAAAGACAAAAAAAAGCAATGACTCTGAGTTTGTTTCGGCCTTTCTTCTCAAGAAGTCATTTAGATAGGAAAAGCCGGCATCATCTAGAATAGGGTTTTGACTTGTATAAGTGTTGTAAACAACCAAAATGCAGAAATAAATATGTATTTATGTCTTTAGATGAATATTGATTCACCTAAAGGAAAACAGTACAGTTTGTTAATTGGCAAGAGAACTTTGGCGATAAATATTCATTAATAGCATAAAAATAACATAAAAAGTTGTACTCATTTCAAGTTTCCCTAATTTCCAGCTGTGTAAGATAGACTTTCTCGTAATTTTCAATTATTTTCTGTTCTATTTTTTTTTTAGCTTGCAAGTTCTGTAATAATTCGCCCGGGAAAAAATATTTGGCAGTCATGAAGTTCAAACAATGTTAAGTTCATACTTCCAATAAAAATCCCTTATGTATGTATCGAAGAATGTCCTGTAGGTATGTATTTAAGAATGCTTAGAATTCTGATATAAGTAGACAGACACCAACTTAAATCATAAAATATTGTAAAATTAATAATTGATGTGCCCAATTTCAATTTTTTTAGCCGTCTGACATGCTTTCATACGCTACGCCTCACAAATTTCGTATAATGCTCTGTTTATTCGAATACTTACTAAAAACGTATACACTGTATTTAACGAGTAAACATTTTATATAAGAGGAGTTTTATGAGCGGGCTGTAAACACCAGGTGTACATTTCATGTACTCTACTGCCCCAGTCAGATCTGCCTACCCTTTGGGATACAGGCTATGTATTTATGAATATAATGCTCCAGTAAGATATGACTCTTTGTGAACGCCGCGCCACGTGTGTTTGACTATACTGCTGATTTCGCCAAACAATTACCCACATGTCGAGTGCATAGTATACTGCTCGCTTTCTGTGTGCTATGTAGTCTTGCAACACCTTATTAAACAGCGATTACTCTTGCTCCCTAATTAGAAGACGGAATAAAGCTAGTGTAAATAATTTCATTTGAAATACAAACAAGTTTATGAGACATATAATAATTTTCAGGCTTTTATTTGCTGTATCAGTATGACCAGTTTATTTCAGTTATACCTGAAAACGTTAAACGAAAACTTCGTTGTAGACGACTTCCTACCATGTAATTCAATAGCAAGACGCAATGTTAATGTTTTCGATGGACATTGATCATTCCCCATCTGAAAACATAGCAACCGAAAAATCGTAATCGAACACCCCTACGGCTATATTTAGCCTATGGCTATCAAAATATAGTAATATACCACTCCAACCTAGCCTGCCATTCTACCTTGTTACGTTTAAAAACCTAAGCTCCAATCAATACAGCCTAACACATTAGACACAATACATGTAGTAGGTACACTTTCATTTAATTTTAACGAGGTTTCGATCGAGCGACCACGGGCGCTAAACAAACCTTACAAAGAGGTTCGTCCCAAGCACCTGGACACATTGAATGGTGCACAATGTATCGCGTGAACCGATGGGAAACACAAAAGCACAACTGACGTAACTGGGTTACTAGCCCACGCCATAACACACGATGGCTTTTGTTACCCACATAATGCAACTTGATAATTTTCATTAACGATTTTTTATATTACAACTAGCTGTTTCCCGCGGTTCCACTCGCGTCCTGAGGGAGCTTCTTCGCGTACCCGGTTAATTTATAGCCTAAGTTACTCCTTGGTACATCAGCTATCCGCCAGTGAAAATCCTGTGAAAATCGGTCCAGCCGTTCCAGAGATTAGCGAGAACAAACAGACAGACAGACAAAACTTTCAGACAATCCAATTTTATTAAGGTAATATGTGTAGGTAGTAGTTATTTGGAATACTGTGATAGTAGTCAAACGGCCGGTTTCTGAATTGAGAATTTCAGCTTTCATCAGTTGAAAAATTCTGAACTAGTTGCAGTCAACTTAAGTTTTTTCTGTTTCACAGGTCAGAGTGATATTTTTTCAAAGCACTTTCAACTGAGTTTTCTTCAAATCATGAATAACTTAAACCGAACGATACTAGTACGTTCCGATACAAGTAAAAAAACCGGTACTAATCATAAATTCGTATTAATTAACATTTTACAAAGAAGCACACTTGTCAGTTAATTATTTTTATACGGAAACAAATAAAAAGTCGAAATAAAGTTGTATTTAAAATTATTTCAACGATTATTTTATTTTAATGAACAGTTTGTTGAATTTGTTCATTTCGGTATCTTAGTGAAAACGGAACGTGTATGTTATGTCAAAGTCAGTTAGTTTTATTTTTAATACAAAATATTTGTGGCCAGGTATATTTGAGGTATAATTCTATATACCTCCATGGTGGTCACCATGTAGGTATATAGAATTATACCTCCATGGAGGCCACAACGTAATTATTTGGATTGATTTAACACGGAAATCTCTTATTTATATTTTCTAACCCTTCAATTTGTATAGATTACAACATTATTATGTTGTAATCTATTTTTTTTCAAATATTGAATAGTCTTTGAACCTTTTTTCTATAAATTCTGTTTAACGACCTTCTTGTTGTGTAGACGTCAGTATGAAGTAACCGCTGCTTAGCAACCGTAGTGTAGACAGTTTGACATACTGGCTGTCATATTACTCGTGATCACGGGTTAAAAGACCAAAGTTGTTTAATTAATTTTTTCTCAATTTATCAGTGCTAAGTGAGGTTTGACAAATGTCAAATGTTTTCAGAAACGCGAATATAGAGTTGATATGGAGTTGATCATGAGTTGATCATATGTTGTGTCAAATTTTAGATTTTACAAGCACGAATACTCAAAATGTGTCAAAACAATTTTTTGTGAAACAGAAAATTGATTAAGTAGTATATAATTAGTGTTTAAATTGTTCTCAACGCGAAATTCTCAATTCAGAAACCGGCCGTAATGCTAATTACCAACTATCAAAATATTTATCTATTAAGTTCTTATATTTTCTCGATTTGGGTGACAGTTTTGGCAAAGGCATGGTATATAGGTAAAGTATAGAGCGTGATAACGACATGTCAAATAGATAATTAGTTTGAGGTCACTGACATAGCAGCGTATAGGTAAATTCACGAAAGTTGACCACAAATGGCGGCCGTCGCGCATATGTAAGTACATTCGTGCACCAATGGCGTTGCTCCATTCTTGACGCATTTAGGGAATGCGTCAAGAACGGAGCCACGCCATTGGCACTCCACCCGCGCCTCACCCCGCACCTCCACGGGGACCTAAAAAATGATTTCTGCGCAGTGGTCATCTTTCGTGAACCGACCTATACCACTGAGATTCGTTCACTGAAAAAGCGATGATAATCCGACGTATAATCGGTAGTTATGGTTTTCCTTACTTAAATCTAGTCGGATTGCTTCATTGGTTTTGTGGTATTACTTAGCGCTAATGCGTCAGATTATGAGATAAGTGGTGGTTGCGAGTTCAGGTTAAAGTGTAATTGGGACTTAGTTTATTTTTTTAACAAAAATGTCAGCGCTCTCCCATGAATTTCGACAGCGGTGAAACAATAATTGTCAGTGGCATCACAATCTAAAATTGTGTACCGAGAGCAGCTGTCATAATTACTGATTCGTTTTTTTTCTACTTATCCTGCGCGTAATCTCAGGTTCTCGATCTATGTAACCAAGTTTAGCAATGCTTTTTAGGTACGAATTTCTACTTACTACAAAATAATGTGTCGTTTTCGTCTTGTAAAAATAAATATAACAAATATACCAAACGGATTTTTAAAATATAACTAGAGGACGCCAGCAGCTACGCCTGCATTTTTTTTAAATTTATCCTTTTTTGGTCGAACCCGCGGGAATTTCGGGAAATCCCTTCTTAGTGCACCCCTACAAGGAACATTCATGCCAAATTTCAGCTTTCTGCCCTCAATAGTTTCGGCTGTAGCGTGTCTGTCAGTCAGTAAGGAACGCAAGGATTTTATATATTAAGATAATGATTTTAATTAAAGAATGAGTACCTACTCTATTTTACATGATTAGATATATTTTACAACACCGGGCTTTACAACGAAGATTCATTTAACATTGTTGATGGCTGCGGTTATCTGTTTTCAAACCATTTTCGAGGTAAACTGGCGCTTCGAGATAATAAAGGACGAAATCACGTATAATGTAAAACAATTTACCTACAATACAGTTTATGGTTATCGTTTTCGTGTCATTAATTTTCTACATTTACCGGGCTTTTTAATTTGAAAATGAAGGTATAAGTCTTAGCATCTCTCAATTGAAACGTATTTTTTTCTACAATTTTCAATATACTTTTTCAATTAATACAGTTGAGCGATAATAATCTATTTTGCGCCAATGTCAAATTCATCTTCGATATTTTCATTTGAAGCTTTTGTGGTCGGGTTTTTTGCTAAAAAATAATTATATGTACCTAGATATATTTTGACTCTTTTGGCATCGCTAACCAGTTCTTTCATAGAGCTGGATAAATATTTAACAAAAAGATGCTGTACCTGTGAAACCAACTTATTTAAATTCCTTATACTTTTAATTAGCAACTGACTGAATGATAAAAGACAGACACGACGAAACTAACGATTGCCTGTGTTTACTACGAAACCATAAAAACCTTCACGTAGTTTAGCGAAAAATACTATACACAAATATTCTCTGAACGCGAAGCACTCAGTTCCAGTGGACGGATAGGCGATAGTTATCCAGCTAATTGCTGCTTTATAACTCGAACTAAGTTAATAGCCCTTCAGGGAATAAAACCAGGGAAGGCCCACTAGTTAGGCCTGATATTGCGTTAGGCAGACGAACGCGCGGTTATACACAAGTTTATAAAAGTGCTCTGATGCGGGGCCTTGCGGGCACTTGACGAGAAGAGGCTTTCACGATATTCAAGAGCATGGCTGTATATGCACATTGTAAAAGATTAAAATAGTAGTAGCAGCATACAAGTGCTGTGTTTGCAATAGTGACTGTTGGTTTCCACGGATGTTATATTGGTGTCTACGCGTCGGTCTCTCGCTCAATGCAGTTTCAGCCTTATATCGTTACACTAACCGGTATTTGAGAGGTTTGAAGTGTTCATTGAAACTTTATGACTCAATAACACCCGTTATGTGAGTGTTAACAAATTTAATACACACATAACGGGATGTATAGAAAAATAAAGTACCTAAGAGGATCTAAGTAATGTTTTAAACTTTTTTTTACATTTTTTTTAAATATTCGTATATAACACAGGCTCACAATTCATATCTAAATATTATTTTATATTCCATTCGTGGACATTTACTATACCTACAGAAACGACGATCCTGTGAGCGTCTCACATAAGTGCACTTTCTGCCACAGCTCTAGACGCAGTAGGTATGTTACAACGCGTAGTACTAGTAACTTAATATAGTACTTAATTGTTATTACTTCTTTATTAAGCGAAATTAATTGGACATTGTTCATAATGTCCCGGCAATATGAATAAAAGCTAAATTAGGTTGTGACTTTATGAGTTCTCGCAAAAACAACCATTATAAACTGAAAATGTGCTCGGTACGTAACATTACTCGAGATCCTAAAGATTATTTTCATTTTGTTGTCGATAAGCAGACGCCTTATAGGCTGGACATTAAGAAAATTAGAAAAGCTTTATGACGACTGTTATCGATTTATCCATCAGATAAGACGAGTATTCATAAATACATATTACACAATCTAACAAAAAAGTTTCAATCTATATTTATCACATGGTTCATTTTGGACCGTTCATAATGTTCATACAGCCCGGGCATTATAAATAAAGTCTGGATTAATCACCTTTTCCATAACACATAGGAATATACTGTGAGAAGATTTATTTTTAATGGCCTATAAAAATGATATATTAACTTCTCACGTACTTAACTATCCGTATATTTTAAGAGTGTAAATCAACTCTACTAAGACGAGTTAAGATTGTAATCTATGAACAGTTTCTGAGCAATCATCATCATCAGCCTTTAACAATCCACTGCTGGACTAGGCCTCTCCTTTGAAAGGAGGAATTGGCCTACTATACCACGCTGGCCAAACTGGTTGGTACGAGGGTCAAACTGAAAGTTCTTAGAAAATCAAAAACTGATTACATTAGCCAGTTATTAGTTTTATTATATCTTTTCAAAATATTGTCCATTGACGTCAATACACCGCTGCATGCGATGGAACCACTGGGAAAAGCACTTTGCCCACTCGTCCTTAGGGGTCTCTTCAATGGCATCGCGATACGCAGCCACCGCTTCTTCAGCATTCATAAACCGCTTTCCTTTAAGTTTTTCTTTAATTTTTGGAAATAAATAAAAATCACAAGGCGCGAGGTCGGGGCTATACGGCGGGTGACCCAGTAATTCAACGTTTGATGTCGCCAAATAGTCGATCGTTCGCTTGGCGGTGTGCGACGAGGCGTTGTCGTGGTGAAGGAGGATCCTACTGCGAGGTCGTTTCTCTCGAACTTTTTCCAAGACAAGTGGCAAACAATTGGTAGTGTACCATTCTGCAGAAACTGTTTTTTGATCCTCTAACACAATTGTTGCGAAATGACCTATCCTTCCAAAGAACGAGGCCACCATTTTTTTTCCCGCACTTCGATCTCTCTTCACTTTAGTTGGCAACTCCTCGAAAGGAAACACCCACTGAGCAGATTGTCTTTTGGTTTCAGGATCATAACAGTAAATCCAGCTTTCGTCACCTGTTAGTATGTCGAACACAGCATTTGAGTCACCTCCGTTAAATCTTTCAATCATTTTACGGCACCAATCCACACGATGGAGTTTTTGAGCCTTAGTCAAATTATGAGGTATCCACCGGGCGCAAAGCTTCCTGACCGCTAAATGTTCGTGGAGGATTTTGTGCACTTGACTCATACCGATGCCTAAACTTGTCCGAATCTGCTGATAGGTCACTCTTTTGTCAGTCTCTATCATACGCCGCACAACACAGATGTCATTTTCAGTCGTCGCCGTAGAAGGCCGTCCCTCACGTACATCATCAGTGAGATTAGTGCGACCACGTTTAAACTCATTAAACCAGTTGTAAACAGTCGCACGAGATGGGGCTTCATCGTGAAAGGCCAATCGTAGTCTATCATAACTTTCTTGTTGACTTAAATGACATCGAAAGTCATAAAAAATCATTGCACGAAAATTTTCTCGTGTTAAATTCATGTTGACGTGACACAGACAATTTTCAATTTGCCGCCAAATCGTAAAACAAATGACAAATGAATGAAATATATACTCAGTAATATTGGCAAAGAGTTCTATTTTCAAATTTTAGAATATTTTTTTTATTATATTGTTTATAAGTGGCCAGTTCTAAGAACTTTCAGTTTGACCCTCGTATAGGGTTTGTATCAAGTTTTCCTTCTCTCACAGTGCTGTTCTCTGCATATTATGCTCCCTCTGTCGGCTCTTACGACACCCATGGGATGATATGGGGTGGTGACAATCCGTATTCTTAATCCGTCACCACACGGACTGAGCAATAACATGTATTAAGTTTGCTTTTAACTCAAATAATGGTATAGTTGTTTTGTTTTTATGAGATTTGCGCAGTGACGTAATTTACTGTTGTTATTGGTCTTTTTCTTAAACTCCTGCCTCGCTAAGTATAATTACTGCGTCGCAGATAATTTTATAAACATTCAATTAACGGACACAAAGACACTCTGAACTCAAAACAACTTTTTGGTGCCGCAGTCTGATGTTGTTTGTTTTACAAACTTTTTTGTTTGTCGTAGGCCCCCACAAAACGTCATAACTTCTCTACACTACAACCCAGCTACTATACAAATACGTCAGGTAAATATAAACGTACAGTTTTTCAGGCAACATGCCGCGAGAGATTTCGTCCAGACCGAATATCCAATTCATAGAGCCGCTAACAGTTTGCGGGCAAAAACCACGGGACGAAAACGGGTTTTTACACGAGTACTCGAATATTCTAGCGGTGTAAATAGGGCTGCCAGAGCTCTTGATATACTGCAGCGTATATTATTGCCAATATAAATAAGAGTGCCCCGCTGTAACTGTGGCATATTCGCAGTTAGGTACCGAGTGCTGGGTTTAATTGAGAAAGTGGTTCTAGAGTGTTTTTGTTAGGCAAATTGACGATAGGAACACGCAGTTACAGATAGTTACGGTTTATTGCTTTCACGATATAAAAAAAAACGTAGTTAAAAGAACGAAAAGATTACTCAGTTACTAAAATATTGTTTTGATTTTTGAGGCTTCGAGACTTCTCCTTTAGCAACACAGGCGTGGGAGTATACTTATAAACGAACTCGAACATAAATCAAAATGCCAATCGTTTTCCTTACTCGAATTGCGCTCTAAGCTCTTGGACTAGACTCGTAGAGCTGGGGTCTTGTCCAGTAAATTACGGCTTAACTGAGAAGCCGGCCTTAAGGGCCGACGATTTGACCGCCATAGAACTAACGTTAGGCCTCGTCAATGTGCCTACTATACAAGTAATGTGAGAGCTCTTGGTAATTACGTAGAATGGTATCCCTAAAAGCTTGAGCGCAGTTATTGAGTATAAATATTCAAAGTTATTCGGCAAACGTTCGGTGCGTGCCCGTGAGGATTCGGACGCATGGGATTCTTGTAATGAAATTTTGAGATCGAATGAATATCTGACGGAACGGACGGAATCGGTAAATAAATTTAGTGGGCGAGGTCAGTTATTGGGTAAAGGCGATAATCGAGGTTAAGTTACGCATGATATAGCTCTTTTGCTTTCTGTTATATGTATGTATGCGAGGGTTGAACCAAAATTCAACAAACTTTTCATTTGAATAGAACGTGTTTTTAATGTTGGAAAATAATTTCGATAAAAATCATTCAGAATATTCGCACTCTTGAACACGTCCATGACTTTCTATATTTTCTACATTTTATAATTATTTACAATTTACGTTAAACCATATAAATGTTAAATAACATCACAACTGCGTCATCATTACAGCTGAAACTTACTCGTGATACTCGACTAAGTACGCTTACAAATTGTTTCAAGTCCTTCAACTTGAGATGGCGAACACGAAAATGCACTCGCGCAATATGTGCTCCCACACCACTTGGATAGATGTACTTTACTTCGGATTAACGTCCGGCTAAAGCTTATAAGTGAAAATTAGTACTGATTCAAAGAAAACTTATTTAACCTTTCGGTGTGAATCGAATGTATCTGCTGGATATTCTGGAGGTTTTCATGGCCACAAAATCACGAAAAAAATATAACGAAACGAATAATTTCACCATTAACGTGTATTAATAATACTAACCAAAAATAATGCCTGGGAAACAATTTTTTTTTAAGTTTCACATTTTTTAAACCGCAATTAAAAGCGCGCGCGTGCAATGCTCGAAATACCTACTTATTCATGAGGTCAAAGGGCATCTAAAGAACATATTGGCGAGTTAAATGCATCGACTTTGTACCTAATTAGAAAAATTCCATACTATCTTTGAGCCTCAATATCTCCTGAACCATTAATTTCCCAGGTATGGTGCCGAAGAAAAAAATGTTCGTAGAGATTGGTACAACATGGGATTTCAGTTTTCGTTAAGGGTCTTTTTACACTCTGTATAAAGTTAAGAAATAAATAAAGAGGTATGAACACACCAAGCGTATACAGGTGGACTGCGTAGTGCGTATACTTAATAAAATATTTCACATCGGTATTCTATAGAATACCCTTCTATATATTATTTACTAATAATTAATTCAACACAAAGTTATTTTACATCTCAAAGTAAGCAACATCACGATACGGTCAAACTAAAACACATGTCCCAATTACATAACGCGAAAGCCATTAACATCAAAAGCGCCTCCCGAGGGCAAAGGAGACAAAGGCGACAAAAGGTGGAAATTAATTAATGTTGTCGTCAAAAGACGCTGTTTAGTCAGGACCGCCATGTTTGAGGTGCACGTAATTGGCTCGAAACGTTTCAACGAGAGCTGTTTCTAGATCAATTGTTACCTTTGCATGTACCTACGCATGCCTGATTTATAAAGCCAGCTTATGTATAGCTCATTAGACTGAATTTTAATGGCTAGTCCAGTCTATCTGATTGATTCAACTATCCGTCAATTAAAAAAAAATGTTTATATACATTTGGTTAATATGCAAACATCTTAAAATCTAGTGTTAGTAGTCAGTTACTACATTAAATCAGTAGGTATATGTTTTTCTCTTTTTCTGAAAAGTCATTGCTCACACATAGGTAACTGAGGATATTTATAAACATACCTAATTAAAATCATCATTTTCCTCGTATTCATTTCATTTTCCATAAAATCATTTTATACAGCAAACAAATCGTTTCAAACCAATTACGCCCGCACTACCACGTCAAGAAAAGCCATTCCGAGTAAAGCGAAATCAAAATTTATTACAAAATTGTACGAAGCAAAAATAAAGCGTAACTCAAAGATAAACCATCCAATTATGAGCAGGCGCAAACAAAATTAGAGATGTTTAATAAGGTAATACATTCAGTAAGCTTTACGTAACTCCCCACCCGCCAACGAAATGCAATTTAAAAGGTGTCATTGTCATTAACTGTGGAACACCCGAAAAGGGGCAGCCTCAATTTATAGACGTAAAGGAACTAATTAGGTTGCCGGGGTACTTGCTGAATTGCATTCACAATTTACAAGTATAACTTCTTAAACGTGGCTCTAGAGATAGACGTTGAAATCGAATGGTAATTACAATGCGGTGCTTTAAAACTTCGTGATAGGAAAATTTCGTTTTCAATTTGAGCAGCCATATTAGAGATGTAGGAGGGTAACATAACCAGAGTAAGCAAATAGCCTTGTTGTATGTTTGTACAGTAAGCAAACGCTTCATTAGAGCCCAGGACTGTGTATATGATCATTAGATGTAATTGTTTCAGTTGCCAGTAGTCAATAGTAGCTCAGTTTTTACAAAATTCAGGGGTTTTCACAAAACCTTTAGATCTTGCAAACGAATTTTATAATATTGGTTATGGTACTCGTCCGACAGACGGTTTACTTGCTATAGTTACATCATGCGCCAATTCAAATTTATTTATTCATTTAGGTTGCATGGTAACACTTATTAAAGTAAAAACCAATTAAGAATATGTGAATATGTTATTTGTGAAGACACGCGATACTAACTTCCAGCTATGCATGTATATCATATGTATAAGTACAGAAGATATTTCTTGCCCAACTGAAAATTTTTAATTTCCACGAATGATACTAATGTAGGCCGACCAATATACAATCGATCAAAAAGGTCACATGCAACATAAGCCAGACAGATGACGGCCTCCAAAACAGGTCACTACTCATTATAGCTAGGCATTAATTAAATTATTGCCGGGTCACCGCTCCCGCTTATCGCTTGCGCCGCGATGAGATGAGCGGAGCGATGCTATCCGTCGAACGTTCAGCACCCAACGACTGCATTAACGGTTCAAAATCAATTTCCCGAATGGCAGACAAGCCCGCCGTCAGGAAATTATCAAAAATCACTTTGTATTATCTACGTACAACTTTAGTTATTGGAAAATGAATTTTTATAGAATTTTTATAGTAGATACATTTATACAAGTACAATTATTATTTATCTGTATTGACTTATTCGATTTCGATATTTCATGCAGATTTAATGTGGTACCTACCTTGTGGAGAAGAAACCTTTTAAAGCATATTATAAGAAGTGAATTTAATACGTTTTGAAGGAAACTAGAAGACTATAGCAAAATTTTCACGGAACATCAGATCTGTTTCTAGAATTTGTTGCACTAAATACCGCATTGAAAATTGGTTAGTCATAAGGTAGGTATAATATTTCTTGGTAGATCATGTTGATACTGGTAGTAGAAATTTAAATTCGCATGCAAATAAGCAAATGCAACTTAGTTCATTCTGCGCTTGTACTTGTATTCTGTTTATATGACAACACACATTCGATTCCAATAATCCATTTTAGTGATGGATTTTTATTTTGCATTCGTACTATTTTAGCGATGGATTTTTATTCTGTATTTTGATTCGTACCGATACGCAGTTCTACTCGTAAAACGCAATACGTGTTGCACAATTTTAATTGGATCAATGCGCATAAAACTCTTTGTAGTAGGATGTCACGTTAATTAACGTGAAGCTGGATTAACAGGTATCATAAAAGTCTTTTAAAATTATTGACGAGGTTCAACTCAAAAAAGGATTAGGCTAGTTGACGAAAAAAAATTTATAAGTCCGTCCTTTAGATTATTCAAAAATAAGCGCTACGTATTTTTTTATTTGTAAATTAAACCAAAAATAACCAAGATGTAGCTCATTAAAGTTACGTATAACGTCACGCCGTGCAGCATTTTTTCGCACTAGGTGCCGTCACACGTAAGTTTAATGGGCTATATCTTTATTATTTTTTATTTAATCGAAAATTTAAAAAATACGTGTCCAATATTTTTTTATAATCTAAAATACGGACTAAATAAAATGTAATTATTTTGACCCTGGAAACTACCCTATTGAAGCAGAATTTACCCATTACATGTCATGCAAAGTTTACACTGCATCGACATTATTTATAATTAAATTACAGCCATACTATTTTGAAGTGGTGGCGATACATTATTTTTTACATAAAATATAATTATTATGCCTGTTCTATATCTTGCTTCATAGTACCATCCAATTTTCATGCTTTTTGTAAATAATTGTAATATTCAAATGATCAGCTCACTCTTATTTAGCAAGCATAGAAAGTGTAGGCATCCCTAACACTGACTAGACCAGTTTCTAGATATTTACGACCAGGTAACCTATCCAGAATCGCTCCTGAACCTCACACAAATCTCCAGCTACGCGCTTAAAACGTTTCCTATAAAATCAATTACCCCACCACCGCTGGTTCATTACCGTTATACAAACACTTATTCTGTTTAATTACTCGATAAATTAGCAGCAAAAGACAGACGAACACACGTTCGCGGGTAAATGAGGTGAGCGAGAGACCAGATGCAGTGAGCGAGAGAACAGATGCAGTGAGCGAGAGAACAGATACAGTGTGCTCTGTCTACTAGGCATGATGCTGAAAGTTGAAACTTGGAAGTGCCTTAGTGAGGCTTTATGGCCATCGTATGAAGTTCATGTGAAATAACGCTCCGGTTGTTTCTGAGGTTATCTTCGTGTGACGCTGTTTGATATGTAGGTCCATCGTCCGTCACCATAAAGTCACTATTATAAGTATATCGACAGATGACGAAATTTTGTTGTCAGTTTTATAAGTCTCTCATACGCAATTGGACCACCGCACCGGGAAGGTTAAATGCGTTTATATTATATACTCGTAACGAGTATTGTAGGTAATACACAACGTAATCCCACTTTATACCTATATAAATAAAAAACGTAGCTTCCACATCTATTTCCTGAGGGAGCCTCAGGTTTTTTCAGAGCGTACGGCGAGTACCTAAAAAATAAAATACAAAACAATGCCTTGGGGCTTAGCTTTAACCGAAATAAAATGAATTATGGATACACACGTTAAAATAGAAGTATAGAAAGGAACTTATCCTCTTTAAGAGGTTTAACTGGACGAAAATATTGTAGCATCTCTTAAAGGGTAGCTCAGGGTCGAGCGAAGGGTAGGTGGATGTGTGGTATGTATACATTTAATTAGAAATGTCAAGTTCCATTTTGCGAGTGTACAGTGTAAATTAGTAACAGAACTGCCTCCGTGGTCCAGTGGATAGCGACTGCTGATCGGAGGTCTCGGGTTCAATTCCCGAGTCGGGGAAAGTGTTACTGGGTTTGTCCGAATTCTCAGTAGCAGCACGGAGTCCGGTGATGTGCCCGTAGGCTCTCCCCCTATTACGTGGGACCTAAAAATTCATAGCGAAATGTGGGTGTAATATTACACTTCTGCCTACCCCTTCGGGGATACAGGTCTATAAATAGTAACAGAACAAACGATAACACTTTTCCCGAACCAGCTCAGAAGCGTCAATGAACAGTACATTTATATATACAATTCAAGTCAAACATGATCGTCTGTGCGTAGCTATTACTTTGCCATGTTAAGTAAAATTTTCTAATCGTCCTAGATTCTCCATAGCCAGTATACCAATACGAGGATGAACTATTGCCTAAAAATGCAATGTCTCTTATAATCGTTTATTGAATACAGCATCCATTTATCCTTAGCAACCGTTTAGCAGAACTTACAACAAACATACACTAATGCATCGAAACAATCGGCACATTCAGTTCCAAAGAAAGATTTACGTTACAAGCGATCGCACAGCTGCGCGTAGTTCTCCAAGAAATACTGGCTATCCAAAGAAACACTAACAAATAACGTTCGTCGGCAGCGAATTGATCGCAGCGAGAATTCACCGCACATCCTGATTCGGCTCGTGAGCAGGCACCCAACACTTTTGGCGATGCCAAAATGTACCCGAATCGCGTGAATAAGATTAATTGGAATGGTCGTAGGAGGCAGACCGTGAAATTTCTCAGTGACTCTTGGGTCAGATGTATAGATAACAGCGCAAATTGTTGAGGTCCTCTTCTGACATACTGCCGCTATTTATGGAGCGAGACTACGATTTACACTTGAACTATGCGACCTAGACTAAATATGTTTTGGTATTTCGAGTTTAGATCGGGTTGGAGATAGAGAAGGCGGCATGGGAATGGATTTTAATAGATTTAGCATTGTTTTACTAAGATTTCATCTGTGTAATACCGGGTAGACTCGCTTATGTAGAGCGGAAATACGCTTGCAAAAAAATTATGTGTATTCTGTTATATGCAAAAAAAAAAAACAAAGCAAAAATAGATTCTAATGATACGACTCGTCAACTACGAGACTGTTATTATACCACACAATTATCTTTATAAAGAAACTTTAAGTTTGAAATAGTATCAATAATATCAACACAACCAAAATAATATTTCAATCATCGTGTCATAAACAAAGAGATCTTGTCTTTTGAAAGGAGGTGTAATCTCTCAAAGACATTTAATCAAGCAAAGTATACATTGAAATTAGCAACTTAATGCTGAACGAAAACAAATAAATCAAAAGCTGCGAGGTAGCTAGACAAAGAGCGCCGTGAGGGGTAAACGATAAATCTGTTGGAAGGTGACAAACGCGCGTCTTAAGCGACACACGCTAATGTATGAGGAGCGCTGAGACGACTTAATAGCCCCCGAACATCTTCATTTTGAGCTTAATCTACTCATTATGAAGCTACGGTTCGAACAAGTTAGTCTGCTCTTCCTGGAGAGAACACCCATTTACAAGAGTCATCCTGTAAGCGTAGCTACAGTGTAGTTTGACACTACAATTCAGCCATAGCAAGGTGAAGAACACCTATGTATGATGTAATTACAGTAACTATTTTACGTAATAGAGACACCACTTTTTTCTTCTTATTACAAGGACAACTTAACTGACCAAAACAGCGTGTATCCATCTACAAAGTAGTTGAATATGAAGTATTATTGATTTGTACATTACTAATACGTTGGTACGTTACTCGTCAATTTTAGACTACAAAGAAAGTTACCCTTGAGGTAGAACTAGGGCCTGCAACCTTCGACAAACCGTGTCAGAGCTGTATTAGCTGCACCATTAAAGATCGCAGTTTGAAATCCTGCCTCAACGATGACTACATAAAGCTTGGTACGCTTTTTAAAAAAGAAAGGACAATGCGTTGCTGTAGAGAACATCTAAACAGATGATCAGAAAAATGTTTCTTAATCAACCTCACATACTCTATTCGGCCATCTTTTTCGATTCTTAATCACAGGCCAACTATACCAGTAACGTCTAAATAGAAGCCTAGACAAACCTAATTATGTCCAAAGCACCTCATTTAATCGGCTAGTCCCTTGTTACGTGGCGGCTAAACAAACGTCCTCAGAAACGCGGCCGTAAAACCACGTGACGCAACGTTTGCGCGCATAATTCGCGTTGTATAACTTCAGCCAGAGAAACAGAAATACGAGATGAAATTATTAAATAACGCAAATCCTTTGCGTACTATAAAGTTTACAACGGACAAAACCCCCGCACTCCATAATCCGGCGAACATAAAATAAACAGTGGTGAACAACAGTAACTTCTCTTTTCAGCCAAATTAAAATGGCGTAATAATTTTTTGAATACCCAACACGAATGAAAGTATTACTAAGCATCTAATGGCCGATCGTCTGTTTGTCTGTCATCGAGCTATATTTTAACAGTATTTTCATATTCTGACCGGTTTTGAGTGCAGCTAGGCTCACCTTTAGTTATAAAATAAGAAACCAGATTTATCATGCACTCGACTTCACCCGCAGGAGATTTTTAGCCACGACGCGGTAAGAAATTCATTTTATGATATTTATAGAGAAACTAGAGGAAGCCAGCAGCAACGCCTGCAATTTTTAGTTTTAGCCGATCCCGTGGGAATTTCGGGAAATCCCTTCTTAGTGCACCCCTACGGTCCCCAAGGCACATACATGCCAAATTTGAGCTCTCCTGCGCCTAATAGTTTCGGCAGTGTAGCGTGTCTGTCAGTCAGTCAGTAACACAAGGATTTTATATATTAAGATTACAAACTATCAGGCTTGTGTTGAAACTATAGACTGCTTTAGTACGTTTTGTCCAACCGAGAACTCGAATCGAAGATCCCGCAGACATTAAGAGGAAACACTACGGGCGAGAGAATTGAAAAATAGGTATATGTAAAATCTATTGCTGTCGCGCAGCCTCAAGCCTCCAGAGCGCGATAGAGACATCTGCAGCTTGGACCAAAAATACCTATTAAATGTACACAATATCAACGATTCGTATTCCCTTGATTGCTTCTCCAAAACTTCATCAATTTAACTAGTTTTTTCATATCAAAATTAAAGAAAGGCTTTGGCCGTGTTCCTATGTTTTCCTTTTTTTAAATAATCTAGCCAAATTAGTTATTTGGATGTTTGAACACAGCGAAAAATCTGGCCAATTTTTGAGGTATTTGAAGGTTCATATCTTTTTTTATATTTAATTTATGAGAAACATAGGGACAAGCCAATCGGGGCCATACATCTTTTGGAAAAAAATAATTGCTCTACTGGCATTATCCAGGGAGAAAACAGGAGACTACGTTTGTATGGAAAAACAGCCGTTGTGATTAGTCAAATGTTACACTGCTGGCCAATAAACTCTTTTGCATATAATTCACATTTGAATCCGTAAAAAGCCACACAGCATAAACCGTCTGTGCATAATTATCTAAATGTACAGAATAATAACGTGGGAGTTTTTATTAATTTAGCGGGTATAACTCGGTCAGCGCAGTAGTCCGTTAATCCGAGTACCGTTTGTACGAGGTCGTACGAGGATGAGCAATACGCTGCTCAGACATGACCTACATGCTGTTTGGCTTAAAATTCGGTTATTATAACTCGCGGTTTTGTAGCTAAATCGCGATCGAGAGTCATAATGTTAATAGAATGGCTAGGGCGATGAATGCATATGATCGTAGCCGATTGCTCGGAATGTGATTCGAGCGTTTTAGTTAGGTACTACTCTATAACTAACAAATTCATTGTTAAGGAAGAGCCTTATTGCACCATAATCTAATCAACTGACGAACGCCATCGGTTGTGCCAATAGCGAGAATAGACTTGCTGTTAATATTTTTTATTTATAGACTCACGCCTGTATCCCCGACAGGGTAGGCAGAGGTGTAATATTACGCCCACATTTCACCATGAATCTTAAGGTCCCACGTAATAGGGGGCGAGCCTATTGCCTTTACCGGGCACATCACCAGACACCGTGCTGCTACTGAGAATTCGGAAAAACCTGTTAATAATATATCGACAAAATTAAACAACGTTTCCAGATATCACAACTTGGATGACATGGATGCCTTTAGAAGACGCAGTCCTAATTTTAGTTTTAAGACAAAAATCGTTTGGCTATGTCGAAAGCCCTCGGGCGACAAAAAGCTATCTAACTACCGTCTGCACTTTTAATTAAGTAAGTAGAAAACAAAAAGGTTGCTAGGCTTCTGTTATCAGATCGCTTACTTAGCGACTTATCAAGACACAAGATCGCAAGATATAAGCTTCAAACTAAGATCCCGCAATACCTTATTTCTTGTCATGCCGACGATGCCGTCTGGCAGGTGTGGTTAGTCGCAAAAAAACAACAAAGATGTTTTAAACTTTACAGCGTGAAGATACGAAATCCGCTTATACTCATTCATAGCTATTTATTTTTACGAGTGATATCTGTTCGTGACCACGAGCTGTAAAACGTTGAGCAAGTAAAAACAAACGCCGCTTAATTCACTATGATACTTAAATTTGGATTAAGCTTTAAAGTAGTTCTTTAAAATGCGCGGAGATTTTTACTTAGCAACATTGTTTGTGCTATAAATATACGGGCGAGGTTTAACCAGGATTTTCAAAGTTTTGTTATTTATACAGTAAGAGAAATTTGGTTCTTTTTTCAAATATAAAATTAAACTATAGTCCATCTCTTCTGATTTTACACTATAATACTGCTTTACCTACTTAATTTACAGGTATATTCCGAGCTGGCAAAGGCTATTATTTTATCAGTAATTCAATTCTTTTTTCTAAAGTTGAAATAAATTTCGGCGTAAAAGGTGTCATAACGACATTGGCGGTAATTTTATAAGTCGATAAATACTGTCGTTCTCAATTACCGAAGGCCTATTTTCAGTACTGTTCTGTCAGTCTATTTCAGGCTTCAATACGTTTAAATATTTGATTTGCTAAATTGAATCTACTTCGGTAACGAGATATTGTATACACGTATTCACGTGTTATTATAAAAGGAACAGTAATAAAAAGGCTTTGTTTGTTCTTTAATTTCACTTACAAGCAGTTTCAGTAGTCAAGCACTTACAAAAAGGTTTTTTTATATGCAATGAAGTAATGCCTCCGTGGTCCAGTGGATAGCGTTTGTGACTACTGATGGGGTTCGATTCCCAGGTCGGGCAAAAATTGTTACTGGGTTTTTCCAGATTCTCAGTAGCAGCACGGAGTCTGGTGATGTGCCTGGTAACGGCAATAGGCTCGCCCCCTATTACGTGGGGCCTAAAGGTTCGTGGCGAAATGTGGGTATAGTATTACACCTCTGCCTACCCCTTCGGGGATACAGGCGTGAGTCAATAAATAAATGAAGTCATATTCCGTTACGTAACAAAAGAGATGATTGTGAGGGCGATCACAGTGTCTCTCAAGCAAATAGGTAAACAGGTCTCAAACAAATCAAGTAGATAACCTAGTCCACCTATTTAGGATTTAAAACGTTCAATCTTGTCTCTAGTCTAGTTTCGATAAAAAAAAAACAACTTACTAGAAATGTTTTATATTTTCATTTGTACACGTGGTTACGAGTGTGGGAAGTACTATATGTACGCTGTTACAACGTTAGAGCAGGACACGTGTAAGACGGATGAGTTGCAGCACGAGAGCTGACTTATAAAAGAAAAATTGATAACAATCATATCTGAGAGTTTCACTGCATACAAATGTATATTACAAAGGGTCAAATTGATAACAATCATATCTGAGAGTTTCACTGCATACAAATGTATATTACAAAGGGTCAAGCAAAACGGATATTTTTTTCTCGTTCTCACTTACCAGCGTAATACATGCCCTATGACAAACCAAAATCTTATAATTTATAGTTCCTGTCGACGTATAAATAAACATAAATAGTAACAAGAGATTAGGCCATTTAAATTTAAATTATATGCCAGATTTAAACGTATCGTAAACAGCTTTGAATAATTGTATTCAATACTGAATACAATTGTTCAAAGCTGTTTACGATATCATAATTTATATCTCGACTTTACCCAGCGTTGTATTGTGAAATAACTCGGAATATTGTTCTCTCGACGACAGTTCTGACAAGTGATTCTGATTTCTATTAAATCTGAAATGAAATAAACAGATTTGTTTTATAAAAGCTTAAGATTTTTTTGTAGGTCTACAGCAGCCTGGTGGAAGACGAAAGAAGGCCTAATTGAAAAACATTATTTATTTTCCTGACTGTGTAGCCTAATGAGCATTTTTTTTTCACTTAAGAATTAAATTGTTTTATCGTATAAAGAACGAAAAGTAAGAACGTATAAAACAAATAGTAACAATGGTTTGAGAAAATATATTATGTACAAGATTTTTAAATAGAAAAAGCAAGTTATGATGGCTCCATAGCATTTTTACGTATATAATATTTTCACACCAACTACGTAATTGTTAGCTAAATTCCGACAAGATCTCTCAACTAAGGCTCGCGATACACAACTCGTGCGATCAATTAGCACTGTTAGACAGACTATGAATGAACGCTACTGATATGTTTATTATCTGAAGTTGATGGAAAACGGAGTGATAATTTTATATCAGTAATTTTCCATCTAGCGTCACAGAGTTATGTACATACTCAAATAAATTTATAATTTGAAACTGGCATGTTTAATGCACTGTCGATCCTTCTCTTTTAGGTACCGCATTTTATTTTACTTCAAATCCGTAGTAACGTAGACTATACCTGCCTTAATAACTGGGCTATCAAAACCAAACATTAATTTCTAAATACATTTAGTACTTTACTGACTTGAGCGTGTCCAAAAAATACTCTTATACGATTAGATTAAATAGATTTGACAAATAAAAATTCCACCCTCGAAACTAAGGGCAATCTTTGCTCAGGGACAGACAAGTATATGACTCACACTAAGTTTTCAGTAAAACTACTTATCAAGAAACCAAGTCTGGTATATGGCTTGCAAAATCGTTAAGCAGTGAATCAAATTAAGCCGTAGCTACAAATAAAAGACCTTGAAGATAAATCTTAATAGCTTTGATAATGTAGAGCGTGTTACGTGAAAACGAGTTTGAAAATTGCACACCAGTGGGCCGGAAATATTACAACTTGTAAATTGTTGTTTGTAATCAATGTATAAATATTGTAAACACTGAGTTTTATGTTCTTGGTACAGGCTGCTTTTTGTCTTGTCAAAGTGTTCGTATAAAGCAAGCCGCGTTCATATAAAGCAAGGCTGGTCTGACGGTCTAATAGTTGGTTAATCTGACAACTGAGCCGAACGACGAAGGTTTGAATCTAAACCAAGGCATATCGTTTTGTGATGATCACTACTAAGACATTAAAGAAATAATCGTGATATTTGTTCAATGTTTTAATATAATAAAATTAACAGAAACGCTCGCAATTGAACAGTATTCATTGGTAAACCTACAGCTTGGTTTGGAATCTACCAATGGGCGATAAATAAGTAAATATAACCGAGCTTGTCCCAGAATTCATCTTAATATTATGATAAAATATCAAATCGAAAGTACGCCATACATCAGGATATCCTCAGATCGTAAACCGAGGCATAATTCCGAGCACTCGTACCAATAACAATTTCTATTAGGCTTACTGGCTCCATCAGATGGCGACAACGCCTCAAAAATTTTAATATCGCACTCCGCTTACATTTTTACGCGAATTTACTTGATACATTACACGTAAATTGCACATTTTGTTACCCCAAAATTACCTCGGCGTCGTTCGCGTGCTAATATATTTTGTACTTTAATACAAAAATGTTTGCAGAAGTGCGCATAAGTGTTTATGTAGGTGTCTTGGCGTATAATATTCCGTACCTATCAGCTTTACAAATGGGTGGCACTTATGTTAAACGCATGCAATCCTATTAATATCGTTCAATGATGCTTTGAATGGCTTGGAGTTTACACGAGTGGGAAGGTAAGTAAGGTAATGCAGTCGACGTCGGTTCTGTGGGGTAAAAGCTAATAAATATTCGGCTATCCAGTCGTTACTGAATGGCTGTTACTGGACCGTTATAAAAGCACTGTCGATTTTATGACCCGTAAACAGTGCAAGCGGGCTGTTCTTCGGACGATATTTTTATTGAACGGTGTGGATTATAGCAATCATTGTAATAGCTTTGTAAAATGTACGTAAACAGCGACTGCTGATTAACCCTAAATTGGGAAGAAGCCAAGATAAGGAAGATGTCTACTAAAAATGCGCACGGCACAGCACGGCATGCCAACACTTCGTTCACTAACGCATATACAAAAGTAGTTATACTTTTTATTCATGGGTCTTCCATTTTCAACTCTCCTCGCAATTTAGGGCGTGTTACACGTAATTTTCTACCTGATCTGAGGTAGCGTAAAATATTTTAATCAAAATCATTAAATAAATGTGCTATAAAATGTTCCATTATTAAGGTTTACTGAGTAAGATAACGGGCTGAGCCCTTGACTCATACGAGGGTCAAACTGAAAGTTCTTAGAACTGGCCACTTATAAACAATATAATAAAAAAAATATTCTAAAATTTGAAAATAGAACTCTTTGCCAATATTACTGAGTATATATTTCATTCATTTGTCATTTGTTTTACGATTTGGCGGCAAATTGAAAATTGTCTGTGTCACGTCAACATGAATTTAACACGAGAAAATTTTCGTGCAATGATTTTTTATGACTTTCGATGTCATTTAAGTCAACAAGAAAGTTATGATAGACTACGATTGGCCTTTCACGATGAAGCCCCATCTCGTGCGACTGTTTACAACTGGTTTAATGAGTTTAAACGTGGTCGCACTAATCTCACTGATGATGTACGTGAGGGACGGCCTTCTACGGCGACGACTGAAAATAACATCTGTGTTGTGCGGCGTATGATAGAGACTGACAAAAGAGTGACCTATCAGCAGATTCGGACAAGCTTAGGCATCGGTATGAGTCAAGTGCACAAAATCCTCCACGAACATTTAGCGGTCAGGAAGCTTTGCGCCCGGTGGATACCTCATAATTTGACTAAGGCTCAAAAACTCCATCGTGTGGATTGGTGCCGTAAAATGATTGAAAGATTTAACGGAGGTGACTCAAATGCTGTGTTCGACATACTAACAGGTGACGAAAGCTGGATTTACTGTTATGATCCTGAAACCAAAAGACAATCTGCTCAGTGGGTGTTTCCTTTCGAGGAGTTGCCAACTAAAGTGAAGAGAGATCGAAGTGCGGGAAAAAAAATGGTGGCCTCGTTCTTTGGAAGGATAGGTCATTTCGCAACAATTGTGTTAGAGGATCAAAAAACAGTTTCTGCAGAATGGTACACTACCAATTGTTTGCCACTTGTCTTGGAAAAAGTTCTAGAGAAACGACCTCGCAGTAGGATCCTCCTTCACCACGACAACGCCTCGTCGCACACCGCCAAGCGAACGATCGACTATTTGGCGACATCAAACGTTGAATTACTGGGTCACCCGCCGTATAGCCCCGACCTCGCGCCTTGTGATTTTTATTTATTTCCAAAAATTAAAGAAAAACTTAAAGGAAAGCGGTTTATGAATGCTGAAGAAGCGGTGGCTGCGTATCGCGATGCCATTGAAGAGACCCCTAAGGACGAGTGGGCAAAGTGCTTTTCCCAGTGGTTCCATCGCATGCAGCGGTGTATTGACGTCAATGGACAATATTTTGAAAAGATATAATAAAACTAATAACTGGCTAATGTAATCAGTTTTTGATTTTCTAAGAACTTTCAGTTTGACCCTCGTATCAATGCTATTTCTATCGCGATAATGTTCTTGTTACAGGCGATTCTATTTATCACTGATTAACATTAAACACTGATTAAACAATAAGACAGACGGACTGATAACCTATATTTGTATGTTAAGTTTGAATATCACTTCTTCGTATTAAATATGCAATATTGAATTATAATAGATAAAGACATAAAGACATATTTATTTCTGCATTTTGGTTGTTTACAACACTTATACATGTCAAAACCCTATTCTAGATGATGCCGGCTTTTCCTAGCTAAATGACTTCTTGAGAAGAAAGGCCGAAACAAACTCAGAGTCATTGTTTTTTTTGTCACTTCAATTTCTTTAGTCTTTTCTTCATCTTTTAAAGTCCAGACAAAAAAAGGGTTTAGTATGCAAGTACAATGCAGGAAATTATCTGACGCTTTTGACTGACTCGGCCCACTGATGGCCCGCATTCAACAGCAATCGTACCTACGGCTCAACCTTAATTGAGGGAGCCAGCACGATCTGTATCACTATGCCTCCACGCCATCAGAAGGTGTATGCATAAGCATGTCAGTCTAAGCCATCGGACAGGTTGCCACAACTATTTGTTTATATGTTTAATAATGCCCACATCGTACTCACAACTTTACATGCTAATACACAGTAAAATACATGTTGCAAACAATAAGTAAAAATAATAAAAAATTTAACAATAAAATGTCATATATTTAAAATGTCAGAAAATATTATTAAATGTCAGAAAATATTATTGAATGTCAATTTATGAATAATAATATATTACTTAAGTAATTTTAAACGTCAAAAGAAAATAAATAAGGGCTCTTGTCACAAAAAAATGTGGATTTATCCAGTGTAATCTATGGTCAACACAGCTGAAAGGAGCACAATGGTAGCTTATCTTACGTGCATGGCTTGTATTGAATTTTTTTAAAGTCAGTTTTCGTAAGGGGTTATAATTACTGGCTTAGTTTTGACTGCCTCGTCTTGGTCTCGCGGCATAAATGTGCGCGTCCGATTGGGAGGTCTTGGGTTCGATTCCCGGGTAGGGCAAAGTGTTATTGGGTTTTGCAGCACGGAGTCTAGTAATGTGCCCGGTACGGCAATAGGCTCGCCCCCTATTACGTGGGACCTAAAAATTCATGGCGAAATGTGGGAGTAATATCACACCTCAGCCTACCCCTTCGGTGATACAGGCGTGAGCCTATAAATAAAAAAAAATATAAGTAATGGCTTAGTTTTAAAATCAATGTAGCACAGGAATAATCAATGATTTTACCTCAAGCTCTTGAACTGCAGCTAATCATATGTTTTATGGTATTTTATTTCATGTGTAAAACATGTGACAAGGCACGTCGGGCTCGCGTCACGAGTTAAAAACTCTATCGTGGAGAGTCCTATTGCTTTGACTACCAGCCAATGGCCTATCATATATCCAGCATAAAATAGAACATTCTTTCACCACCTAACAATAAGAACTATCAAACAGACGTCAAGCCTCCGAATAGAAGCTACGCTAGCTGACATCGCGATTACCATATATTATGCACGATAAGGGAACAAAATATCGATCGGCGATAAGTTTGACGACGGCCTGTCGTATGCGGACGTTGACGATGAAGATACGGTATCCCTTATTCTTTTTCTACGTCGTCAGTAGGGTTACCATTGTACTACGTGAGAAATGGAAATGTCTTAGAATATGTCGTGTTTCAATTGAATAAGCCGGACGTTTTGAGGTGACAGCGGTTGAGCCGGCAGTAACGTGTTGTTGAAACTTCTTGGTATAATCGATAGACGGTTTTCAGCTTTGTGAGACGTTATTTCTAGTGTATAGGCATATGTACGAGTAAAGCTAGTACCTACTGGGACACAGGATTTGTGTTTTTTCTGTTCAAATACTATAAATGATCTTTAGTGCGCTTTATATATTTGTGCTTTATTTATTTTATTTTTTTTTCAATGCTCGATTATGTTAATATATTCATTTAAAGTTACTTTTTTATTTTTATTTGTATGAACTGTCGTGTCCAAAAAATTTAAACATTTTTATCGAAATAAACATATTTGAGTTTGAGTTTATTGTTTGACTGGACTGTCTATTTTTATGCTTTGAAGGACAAAAACGTCCGATATCGCTCTTGAATATAGGCATGTTAAATTTTACCTCATATACTGGTATGAATGGGTACAGTACCTGTAAAAGATAAAGTTTATTAATTAGACCAATAATTCACATTTATCCAAAATAAATAAAAACAAGATATTATTAGCAAAAAGTTTACAACAGCATTTAAAGATATTTGAACACTGAGGCTGGGCTGGGCTTGAAATTGGGGTAAGCCTACATTTATGTCTAGCAGAGGACGTCACTAGGCATGCGGATAAAAAATTACATATCCTAGCTCGTATATTTCAAATTCTCAACCCATGGTCACCCTAAACGCAAATGATTGATTGCAGAGCTTTAGACGTGGGCATTATATTATCCAAACACAAAATACACGTAGCTTTTGCGAAACTTTACAAACGGTGCTGCATACACGGATTTAAGTTTGCAAAGTAGCGGCAGTATTTTTAAAACTAGTAAGAGTACTTTCAAGTAATATTTCTTGGAGAACAGCGGCACCAAAGTGTAAGTGGGTCAGTTAAATGTGGGTAGTATATTATTCAAAACTGCAGAGTAACGGGTACTGGCTACGTATGTCACTATTAGTGTGACATAAACCACTGAAAACTATGACCAACCCCGTTGGGATTTAATTTCAAGATACTGGTCGAACTAGGGTTGCAAAATATATAGTGGTAATTCCTACTAGTATTTCTCAACGAAAAAACTTGGCAGAAGCCCGTAGCTTCTCGTGTGAAGTAATGGCATAAAATATCTTCGTAAATATATGATACTAGAGGATACCCGCGGTTACGCCCGCGTTATTTAAGGCTACTGGTCCGCTCCCGTCGCTCATAGCGCGATGTTATATAGCCTTCCTCGATAAATGGGCTATCTAACAGTGAAAGAATTTTTCAAATCGGACCAGTAGTTCCTGAGATTAGCGCGTTCAACAAAACAAACAAACAAACAAACAAACTCTTCAGCTTTATATATTAGTATAAGATATAAGAGTTGTTGATGAGTCTCAATTGCGTTTATACTTACGTAAATAATGCTTTTTCACCAAGTCTACAAATATATGTAGTATACTAAATATATACGAGAAGGGAAAGTTTTTCAATGATGCATTCATTGTTAAGATTTCAATAATCAAATAGAAAGTAGGAGCCTTTATTTGCAATTTTCTATGCTCATAAACCCCTCCATTTGTATCACGACCCGACACGAAGATAGAACAATATTCCCTCCTAATAAGAAACCTTAAATATATTGAGACAACACTACCCTAATATCGTTGCGGGTTATTTACGTTATCTATTTGTTTACATCTAAGGCGATAGCCGCCGCCTACAAAAATAGCCTTCGTAAACATTTACATAACTCCTCTTGTTCGTCTAAGAAGTTTAGCCGTCAACGTAATACAATAACAATGATGAAACGACTAAAAATAAAGGTGAGATTTACTTTATACATTGCAAGTATACTTTGTAATAAGAAACACGTGCTCATTGACTGAAATATTTACTACCCGTAACTTGCTTTTATGTTACACTTAGAACAATAAATTTAGTAAATACTTATAGACTTTAGCGATTTGTATTATTGTAGTAACTTAAAGGTCTGGCCTGGCACTCATGATCATGAGTGTCAGACACGTCGCGCGTCGCGCGAAGTGATCAGGGCTGGTGTAACCCATGCTTAAACGACGTGCCGAGGCGAATATAAGTTATCTTTATTTATAAATATTTATGCCATTGAGACCCGTTACATAAATATAGCGGCGATAGCCTAGTGGAGAGACCGACGGACTGCCACGCAGAGGGTCTCGGGTTCGAATCCACGGCGCGCACCAATGACTTTTCGAAGTTATGTGCGTACTTATGCATGTCTGAGAGTTCTCCATAATGTTCTCGAAAGACATGTAAAGTCTGCCAACCCGCATTTGGCCAGCGTGGTGGATTATGGCCTTACCCTTCTCATGGTGAGAAGAGGCCCGTGCCCAGCAGTGGGACAGTTTATATACAGGGCCGATGATGATGACATAAATATAGGTAATAATGATAAGTATCTTAATAAGCTGGTCTTGGAATTATAACAACAACTATTTGTTAAACCATTAGTACAGCGCCGTCATTTGAAATGATACAATCCACTCAAATTATTCTTCAACTCTTTAATAATAAGCTATCTCTCCAAAATGAATTAAAATAGCTCTAGTAATACTGACGAAAAGCCATACAAAATCAAACACCTCTCTAGTACAACACTACAGACTTACTACGTACAAGTCTCTATACGTATCTGCTGTATTGGTTCCAGGAATAATACCTCCATATTGGATGTATTGGTTAGGTCGAACAATGTATCATTCGGCACTGAGCACCAGATTAGAACCATCTCAATATGCTCTCATACGGAATAAACATGTTTAGTTCACTTCAACCATTTAACTTTGGATTCTACTGCAGTTACAGCGTCGTATCGCCGAAATAGTTACACGATTGCATTTAGTTTCCTAACTGAGGATTGCTAAGTTTTAATTGCAATTAAAAATATTTCAGTATTTGGCAATAAAAATGTGAAAGTTGCTCTTGCTGTCTTTTATCTCGCTTAGCACACGAATTTAATTGTTTTTTTAATGGATATTGATGAAATAATAGCTGATAATTAAACAAGGCCGCAGTGACAGTACTAGCAACGAAAATTCCGTACCGAAGTTCACGGTGCAATAATTTCATGTAGCTGGTGGTTCCGAGACGAAAGCAGAGACAAAGAAGAGGTTTTATAATTACGTGACGATGTCTTGACGAGGAAGATTATAGGTGTAACTGGGAAAATGTTGTAGAGCACAGACTGGTATTAGCAAGTAGGTACACAGAATCTTCAATATAATTATGATGTCCACACACACACACACGGTTGTATTACAGACTAATATTTCACTAAGAACTTTGCCAGGCTCTGCATAAGGAGGCAAGACATAAAGACATGGTAATTCCTTCACTTCTTATAAATAAACTTAAAGCAAAACAAAATATTCCTTAATTCAATACCCAACCACTGGCACTGTACTCAACATTGTCCTAGGTAAGTATAGCAAAGCAGATGGTAGGTATATGAGAATTTGTTGTAATACATGTTTAAAAGTAAATCTGTGCCTGCCAGCAATTTGGGATAATAATATGAACTGTTTGTTTTGTTTTTTTTTGTTTTTCGTGTGAGTGTGTGGATAATATGAACTAGAAGAAAATTATGTAACTCTACCTCCTATTGCAAATCCCATACTTTATTCATCGGACGGAACTTACACAACAAATTAATAATAAATCAGAGACCCGCCAACACCGTCAAAGGACATTCATACATAAAATAAACACGTGTAACATTTCAAACGGCTTTTCACATTAAGTTTTAATGTGGAGTATAATTCGTAAGCACCTCTAGGCGTGCTCCAAACGTCGCCGCTTCAGTTTCGTTTCAACTCGGCGTAGTAATGATTATTATATGAACGAGTCGAATGCTCTACATGGAAAACGTTTTAATCTGTTTATACTTTGTAAAACTGTGTTAAATGTATCTACGAAGCGTATTAATGCCGTAGTGTATCTACTTGTGAATAGCGCTATTGTGTGATTGAGGAGAATATAGATACGAAGCAAGTTGTATCTTTCGGAAGAGGTGGATAACTCGGCCTCAAATCCTCTTCCAACTCGTGTGACCTACGCTACTAATAGCGTGGTGTAATAGGCCTATCTAATCCCCTTATTGGCTTACATGCTATTGTGACGCAAATTAGAAGAGGCCTATTTTTGCCTATGAATGAATAATGTACTTGGAATTGTTTGAACTAAGAGACCCAATTCTCCTAAATAAATTGGTTCAAAACTCAGGTCCGATATAATGTCAGTGTCATACTTACGTCACGAAAATCGTATTCTTCTAAATTATCTGATATTTGAATGAAATTGTAACTTGAAACAAGTGTCAAATATGTGTCAACGACGAACTGTTTATTTCAAACTATACGATAATGACATTAGGTTAGCAGAATACGGCTTCTGAGTCGATTCTAAGTATAATTTCAATGTCATATTAAAATACGAGAATTGGCCTGCTGGTATTCAGATATAGGTATGTATACGTTAAGTGCTGAACTACCAGGTGGGACAGTTAGGGTTTATTGTTATGTCCAATAGTCAACATTTGGGCAATAAACAATTTATATGTTAGATAGTCGCAAAGTGTTTAACCGTCATAACATAAACAAAACCTGATGAAGCTGATGATTGAATAAAGAAATGGTTTACAATCAGACATGTCGGGCTCGTTGCTAATGGTCATCCGTAGTCTGTGCCTGCCCCTTCGAAAACCAGGCGTTGAATATTCATTCAACATGAAGACTAGCCAAATGCACGTAAAGGTATAGCTTTGCAGTAGTAGCAAATGGTTCGTCACAAACTATTTGCCTTACAGAACACGTGTCCACACGTCACCGTACTACGCACCTATACGTACGGCATCGGACACGCCCAGAATTTTTGTCCTCACGTAAGATATGGGAATTTATTTTGGCGTACACATCTTCCCTTCGCCTGCAGCCAGCATACAAATTTCAATATTTGAATACTTATTTCACGTGTTTATTACTTCATTTTCAAAAGGGAACTTTCTGAATACCATTACTTGCTGAATTTTATAAACATCGGCTCAAATGGACAAATAAATGAATTTTTATATTAACTCATAATATTTGACTTCATATTATCGGTAGAGTCGCGGTAACTATGCTAACCCCAGCCATTAAAGGCTACGTTTCCACCAGAGATGTGCCAGGGAAATGTGACGTACGAGGATGTCTAGCTGTGCTGTGAAAATATGAGGGGGTTTCCACCAAGCTGTGCGAGGAAAATGTGTCGTACGGGGATGTGTTGCGGAGCTGTGAATAATGTGCGGTGCGAGGATGCTTTGCGAAGCTGTGAAATGTGTCGACGGGGGTGCAGTGTAGTGGGAGCGGACGCGAACGCCTGCCTGCCACTTTGCTGTCGATAGCGCTTGTAGTCGCTTAAATATACCTAAAAGTATCTTCTATTTCCAATTATCCATATCTATTTTGCGCAATTCAACTTCCTACAAACTCCGTCTATGGACTGGCCGGTACAGTATGTCGCAAACCTCGCAACACATTCCTCGCACAAATCTCTCGCACACATCCCTCGCTTGTTTTGTATGTGCAAAAATGTGGCTCCGCTGAGCCGTTTCCACCAGTGCTGTGCTGACCGAGGCGAGGTAAATGAAGCGATAGTATTGATTCTTTACAAACACATCCCTCGCTACGTATCCTCGCACATCTCTGGTGGAAAAGCAGCCTAAGGCTAGGACTAGTATGTAGGCCTCACATTTCTCCGCCTGAGCCTGACTCAACCTATGGAGCCAAGGCAAACGCACAACAAAAACGCGTCAGTAGTTTCTGCCTCAATATACGTACTACCTCGCCAAATTACTATGGGTATCAAGCTACAGTCTCGTACGAGAATCAAATCTAAAATATTCGGTCGATTGCTGTGATTCCAGCCCCGCCACTGCACCCTCGGTGCCGTTAAACAATATTATAACGTGTTTTTTCATCGTAATAAAAACACTTGTCGGATGAATGTTAGAATATTAACATTGTCCACACAATTTTATTCTGAGTGTAAAAATATTTTTAGAGGGCTGTTCTAGTCCGGCAGATTGAATTTTTCACGGAAAATATGCCATGAATGTTGCGAATTTGTACTTTTCAGTAAAGCCAGTTCACTGGAAACAAAATGTTTGTAAACATTGTTAATAAACAGATCTATGTGCTACCATGAAAGCACAGACATCAGCGAAACATTAAAAACTGTTTTGGTAACAAGAGTTGTTTGTCGACATATTTCTGAAAAGCTATTTGGCAGTTATCGTCCATACAAAACATACGACGGAGTTATGCAAACTGTTTAGTAATCGCGTATTAGAAAGAGTTTTGCAGTGTACCTAACATATAACCGTATAACCCATAGGAGTGTTTCGACGGTACTTTTAATATTATATTTTTTTAAATATCCTAGCAGGAATATCCACGAGTTGTTTCTGCTAACGTTATGCAAATTGACAAGACTGTCGCGATATTAACATCACCAGTATCTACCAGACTCTTTCTTGTTCGTGGCGTTAAGAGCCCAATAGATCTATCAAATTAATACACGATTTGAAAGTGCTCACATTTCTATACAAACTCCATTTTAGTAATGCAAAACAATATCACAGTCTAGATATCAAATCGACCAAAAAACTTTAAAGGGCTCTCAGTAAAATAATACTAAATTATTTGAGTGCTAAATTAACATAATGGCGTACGTCTCAAGGCATTTTGACCCATGTTATACCGTCTATACAGCTTAGACTAGCGCTAGCCAGTTCACTTTGTGTAGTAAATACAATCAACAGTTCCAAACTAAAATTTGTTTAAATGTGACAACTTAAACAATTTCTCTAAAGCACACACTCGTGAACCGTGCGAATAATTAAGTGCGAGTTTGTAATTAAGGCCCATACAAGTGCGCCACTATTTGCACTAGCTATGTACGAAATAGTTTACACTACACTTTCATATACGTATATTATTTTATACAAGTTATATTTCAAGCAACGCTCTTGATTAATTTGATACCAAGAACTTGTTATACTAATTACATGTTTAATTAATATGAATCCTTAAAATATCAAGTGTCTGTACATGTCTACATATATGAAATAAACCATCATAGGATCAACCATTTTTAATCGCCTACGCGTAAAACTTGACGATTTTGTGTCTTGGCAAGCTGTCAATAAGTCTATGACAGTGATGAGTGATGAATACAGATGATCCCAATGACAAATAGTTATCTTATAAGAAAAAAGTTGTCATTTTTAAACATTTTGCAATGTTATTAATTGGCAGCTTTCGAAAGAGTGGTAATTACTACTGCTACGTGTACTATGCACCGAACAAGCTTCATAACAAATAATTATGCATGTGAACCAACAACAATTATAACATGTCTGAGTGTTTTTTTTTTTTTTTTTTTTTATGTAAATAAGCGGCAAACGAGCAGACGGATTGCCTGATGGTAAGCAATTACCGCCGCCCATGGACACAAGCAACACCACAGGAGTCACAAGTGCGTTGCCGCCCCTTGGGGTTGGGAAAAAGGATGAGGAGTGGGATGAGGGAGAAGGAATAGGGAATAGGAGTGTTTATAATATCCATATGCAAATTAGTTTAACCACGTTAGAGATTCTTAGTAAATACAACGCAAATTATGACAAATATTCAATTTAGTAAAAATCTAAAAATAATTGTAAGTTGTTTACATCCAATTAGCAAAGAAACACATAAAAAATAATAAACACATTAACAATTAAACAATAAATAAATACTAACATAAAAAGAATTATGCAAATATTTAACCTGTTAACTGTCTAATATACGAGCTCTATTTTCGCATAAACGAAATACGGGCACCACTGAAAATTACAACTACCACAGACTTCTTATTTTTTGTGTCAAGAGTGCAACGTGTTGCACTACGCCGCCTCAAAGGAGGCTGCCACTATAGAGAATTTACATATTACAAGAACATAAATATTTAACCATCTTGAAGAGAGTCTAAGGTGTCATCGTATCTACTTCAAGCTTCAGAACAAACGTATACTAAACTGATACTAGTCTGTATAATTTGCATCAGTGGATTAGTGGTCGCCTTGTTGCTACTGGTGCGCTGCGTTTCGCAGATTCGAATCCCACCCGATACAGCGCTATGTGTGAGGTAATTGTGGCTCTGTGGCCTGTGGCTGTAGTGCATTCATGCAACTACCGCATAAACAATATCTGATAATGAGTCCGTGAAATATGGGCGGGCATGAGCATAACGAACGTATACCTTCAGGTATTTTGAATGTAAAGGAAGCGCGTGAGGTTTGTAAGGATAGATGCAAGTGGCATTCCGTTGTCTTTGCCTACCTCGACGGCAAAAAGGCGTGAGTATATATATATTTTGTAACTATGTATTTTGAAACTACTATCTTCTGCCACGACTATCTAACTTCATATTTCAAAGTCGTTTATTGCAAAGATAGTCACTGTAGTGGAGAAAAACTGTACCTACAGAACAGTTGTGAAATGGTTCCTCCATAAATCTGCCCGAATCCGCATGCAATTTAAAAGGCAAGGGACGTTTCAGATTAAACTTCAAAGTGCCAGTCTCAAAGCTAAAATAGTTTCTATCAAATAACTAAAGCTCGATGACAATCCCATAACC
The DNA here is from genome assembly GCA_944739405.2 of Euclidia mi. Classification (NCBI taxonomy): domain Eukaryota; kingdom Metazoa; phylum Arthropoda; class Insecta; order Lepidoptera; family Erebidae; genus Euclidia; species Euclidia mi. Next base: position 3,196,333 of record OX123189.2, read on the forward strand.
TAAAAGATAAAATCAAGCTGAGTGAATCGGTAGTATTTTAGTGCCATTATTCTCTTCATGACTGTAAGTTTCGAAGGCAATAAAACCTAAAAGAAAGGACCTTAGGCTTTACTTGCATTTATATTTGTTTGTTTTCTTTATTTTCTTCTTGTTTCTCGAGAAAGCAAAGGTAATACAAAAATGTCTTCTACAGCAGCCGGGCAACAGAACAACTTGCACTTATACTCAACCAAGATACATACATAAACATATTTAATAACAAGCTGTGGGTGTAATATTTACACCTCTGCCTACCCATTCGGGGATACAGGCGTGAGACTATAAATAATAAAAAAAAAATAACAAGCTACATTTAATAGAATCCATCATCAAGTGTGGTCTAACTGTCTAACACGTGACGTCACGTATATCGTGTACAAAGCCTTACACGGTCGCGAGGCGCCGGCGCACGTGCCTCTTGCCCTCCGTGACTACGGGACGGAATTTTTAATACGACCAACTGTGGAAGTGAATCACCCTAATGTGATACAAGGCTTTATAATTTGCATGGATGAGGTAGTCCCCTTGTAGCTACTAGTGCGCTGCAACAAGGCAACAACTTGTATTCTGCCAAGATCTATGCAATGACAACCTACATTTAATAGAACCCATCATCAAGTGTGGTCTAACCGTCTGACACGTGACGTCACATATGTTGTGTACAAATCCCTCCACGGCGCCCGCGCACGTGCCACTTCGCCCTCCGCGGCCCATTTGTGACCACGCGACGGAATTTTTAATACGACCGGCCGCGACACTGTGGAAGTGAATCACTCTAATGTGATACAAGACTGCACATGGGTGGCGTACTGGCTATTATGTGGGATCGTTTATGTTTTTTATTAACCGTCAGTTTTATAGGGAAGGAACGATATTTAGTCAAATATGCCATACCAGATGAGCCCGCGGTTAAACCCGCGTTATTTAAGGCTACTACTCCGCTCCCGTGGCGCATAGCGTGATGTTATATAGCCTATACCCTTCCTCGATAAATAGGCTAACTAACACTGAAAGAATTTTTCAAATCGGACCAGTAGTTCCTGAGATTAGCGCGTTCAACCAAACAAACAAACTCATCAGCTTTATATATTAGTATAGGATTGTTGCTTTGTAAACGTCACTTTTGTGAAGAAGAACGATCTTTGGTGAAATAAACTCAGAAAAACAAAACCGAATTGAAAAGAGTGAAAATAATGAAAAAAATATATGGCATCTATTAAAATAAGCGTAGTCATCTTCTTAAATAAATATATACACATGCCGGTTTCTTATTCAAAAGTTAAACGAGTCGAATTTAACCAAACAATAAACAAATTGTTGCTTAAAATTGCGATCGTCTAAATCGGATTTTGTGAACACAAATCCAATAGCTGAACGGTATAATGGCATCGGCAAATCCAATTTGGCTATTGTATTCTAAATCTGCGTGAATAATGCTCCGACTAACAATACCACATAGGTATACCTACTTACGTATTACCCATTCGTCGTTCACACAACATAAACTTTATCCTTTACACGCAGGTGTAGTAAAACTTTGGCAGAAATGACAGATAAAGGGAGATAACTTGAGAAACGAGGGCACAAAATACTAAATTCCTACATAAATAATTCAACAGCCAACGGATTCCGGGAAAAGAGGAAACAAAACGAATTTTCTAGTGAAAGAAAAGAATTATGGAGATAATTTCTCAAAATTGGAATTAATCTGTAATATAAGTACGTACATTTCGGGCGACCTAAAGCGATAAACAAGATTAAAATTACACGAGCGAAGTGGGCGAGGCGGTTATAAATCTGTTAGGAAAGCTGCCGAGTTGAACGGCTACCCTTATCGTACAACCAACAAGGTACCAACAACTAGAAACAATGAAATAGCTCCACCGCTTTGCGCTTTGAATATCTAATGAAAGTGAAAATGATACTCCATAAAGGGATAAACATAAAACGGTCGTAGAACGCGGTCTTAAGTTCAAGGACGCAAACAAAGCCTGGATTACACAGGTAGGGACATGTGCCATACTAAACGTTACTTTCATATTCCCTCGTAAAAGTTAATACCCGTAGACAGTCGTAAACATGGGTATGATCCGGACAAGCGAACTGTGAATATATTTTCTTATCGTTTTGTTCTCAAAACACAGGTGCTTTGAGAAATTCTGGCTTAAACCTGCCGTTGGAAGAGCCTTCAAGCTACAAAAGCTTGCGAATATGATAATAATAATAAGAACCTACTGTAACGTTCCCTCGTCTCGTTGATCCCGTTGTATACGTTTGCGCTTATGTTTGGAGAGATCCTAAAATCCATGGCCAGGAAGTTTCATTGTTTGCTTTAATATTCTATAGCTGTCTATTCACATGAATGTGTAGCCAAATCGTGTGTCGCAGCTTAAAGGCCGCCCGAAGGCCTCCAACATGCGTTGACAGATTGTTTACATTCTTGTATACTACTTTATCTACAACTCATCATCATCAGCCTTTAACCCATTTACAGCGACCGATCGTTATAACGATCACAAAAATGTATATAAAATACCCTCAATTAAAAAATATGTATGACTGTAATATTTTAGCTTATTGTCTTTTATTCGTCGATGTGATCATTTAGCTGTATTTTAGCGTGCGCTTCAATATCTTATAGTACTAATTTTGAATTATACTTGCATTTTGATTAGTATAAGTGGAAATAACTTTCATTATGTCTGCAAAACAGTTAGTTTTCACTAATTTTAATTTAATTGAAATGAATTTTATGTTTGTTTTTTATAAATTTGTAATGTTACTAACAAGACAAGAATTAAATCATGACTTATTAGTACCCAAATCTAAAAAAAAAATAAGCTATATATGTGATGATCGTTATAACGATCAGTAGTAATTTGGGGATGCATTTTAACTTTCAGATCATTACGTACACTATGTCTCAATGAAATCATTGACGAATTGGAAAACTTAGATGACGATTCTCCATTTCCAAGAAGTAAAACCATTTTACCACCAGATAACGCTAATGCTGATCTCACAGATGAAGATTCTGGTGATGAAGAGATTGTAACCTTGAACAATCTTTTTCTAGTACGACGAGTTATTGTGATATGTTTATACCTATTATTTATTCTAGGTTCTCAGCTAAGAGCTCCTGCAGAAGTAGTATTCAATTCATCCGACAGTGATGAAGATAGTATACCGTTGTCTTCTTTAGCAAAAAGACAGAGGATCATCGAAGATTCCCTGATTGAAAAAGTTCATCATTCTGAGCCATCAACCTCTAGTTCTGGCCCAGTTATTTGTAGCGTGACAGCCGTTCCTTTTGTATACCCATCTGAACCAAAAAATCTGAAATATACTTGAAGAAATCGCACTAATCCCAATGACCGACCACAATGGCAAGAAAACCATGACCTAAAATATCTTCATACGCCTTCGTATTATGTTCACTGCATGTTTGATTTTGATGACAGTGTTGTGGAATAAATAGTGGAATAATAGTCGCTAAACGGTTATCGCAGCAGCAGAAAAAAAAAGTGCTCATTGATCAGCCGACAATCATAAAAACCTATAATCAAAACATGGGAGGAGTCGATAGGTCCGACCAAGACATTGGTATTTACTGTACATCTATTCGCGGCAAGAAATGGTATTTCTCATTATTTTCTCATTGCTCGGATATGGCTACTCACAATGCGTGGCAACTTTACAAGAATAGTGGGGGAGACTACGATCATCTTACATTTCGGAGAACTATTGCCAGAGGTATTTTGGAAACATATAAGCGAATGAAAAGCGTGGTTCTTGTCCCCACTCCCAGAAATTATAAGGAAACCTCTCACTACGACAGAGTTGATCATCTAGTGGAATACAATGACACACAGCTTCGGTGTCGGTTTGTAAAAAAAACACAAACTTCACTTATCAGAAGGGTAAAGTCAATTTGCATCCTAAAATATGTTTTGTAACTTACCATACTTTTACATAAACTTACTAAGTGGTTAATTGTAAGCTTATTACAATAATAAAAACTTTCCGTTATACAAATAGTGCTTTTTATTGAAAATGTTAATGAAATGTATAAATTGCTACTTGTATTACCGTCAACCTACCCGCTTATTACTATTGATCGTTATAACGATCCTCATTTTCCGAGCTTTCCAAGAAACTCAGATTTTTTTGAATATTTTTCTGTGTTTACTCACGACACCAAGGCAACAATATCAAAAAATTTGCAAGATAACAGACAAAAATTAGTTTCAGTAACAACTGGGTTAACAGTCCACTGCTGGACTAGGCCTCTCCTTTGAAAGGAGGAATTGGCCTACTATACCACGCTGGCCAAACGGGTTGGTATAGGGTTTGTATCAAGTTTTCCTTCTCTTACAGTGCTTTTCTCTGCATAAAATGCTCCCTCTGTCGGCTCTTACGACACCCATGGGATGATATGGGGTGGTGACATGCCGTATTCTTAATCCGTCACCACATCTACAACTAGTAGAATGAAAATATTTACTGTATCATTAAACAACCAAAACGTAAATGCATGCTCAGACAGCTGCGGTCAATGATAGCTGAGGGTGTTCATATTACTAACAATATGAAATATATGTTATATTATAAAAGAGCACTTTGCTCACAAGTCTTTGTATCTCTAAAACACAAGATATTCCCTAAACCACACATCGCTAAAAGGTTTTAGTCCAGTTTGTTTTCCAATTTCTAAGTTGAGAATGAATTTTCATTTAACAGTATATTCTACGGGGCATTCAAGCTGTCATTTCTAAATCCTTTTAGTGAAATTACATTTAAATAAAAGTATGTTTGAAACTTACCCGGAAAATATGCGAATTTGAGTACCTACAGATAAAATAAGGGTAATGGTAACAAAAGCAGCTGACAGCAGCTGGGTTTGTAGGTAATATCTATATATTGTTATGTTGCCAGGTAAGCAGCAATCTCTTTGATTATACTAAGAAAATAAAAATATATTATATAATATACTGCCTCGTTGGTCTCGCGGCATAAATGTGCGCGTGGGATTGGTAGGTCTCGGGTTCGATTCCCGGGTCGGGCAGTGTTATTGGGTTTTTCCGTAAGGAAATTCTCAGTAACAGCACGGAGTCTGGTAATGTGCCCGGTGCGGCAATAGGCTCGCCCCCTATTACGTGGGACCTTAAAATTCATGGCGAAATGTGGGTGTAATATTACACCTCTGCCTACCCCTTCGGGGATACAGGCGTGAGTCTTTAAAAAAATAATTTAAAAAAAAGAAAATAATATTTTTACATACTAATCGAGACCCGACCCTCAACAAAATGGGCCATGTAACTTTGAGTGAACATACGGCTTAATTTAACCCTTAATCAAACAATGGTAGAATACATGCCACATTCGATCGATCGATATGTTTTCAGAAAAAAAATTAAAATTTGAATGCAACCTATAGTTATATTTGATTATCTGTTAGAACGATTAATAAACTTTTGAATGTTCAAACTGGCGGTAAAAGAAAAAAAGCTATCGTTTGTCGTTGACTGTCAAAATCAAAACGTGCGCGAAAATTTATAAATTTTGCACTGAAATTGTGATTTATTTATAAATATTTGATTTATGCCTGGAAAAAATCCGGTAAGTAAATAAGAGTTATTTATTTGTAAAGTGTATGATATTGTTAGGTGTTGAGTGTATAAAATTGGTTGCTTTGAGTAATAATTATATGTGAAATATGTTCATAAAGTATGTGGCTAATATATGACCATTGTACGTTAGCAGAAGTAAATGTTTCATATAACGAAAGTATTGCCGTGTGGTTGACGGCATAGAATACAAGTGTCGCCACCACCTATCTTCCCGTGGGTGTCGTAAGAGGCGACTAAGGGATAACACGATGCAAATACCATCTTTGCGTAGAGAGAGACGGAAAACTCGACATCAAACCCTATACGACTGCCTCATTGGTCCCACGGCATAAATGTGCGCGTGGGATCACGAGGTCCCGGGTTCGATTCCCGGGTCGGGCAGTGTTATTGAGTTTTTCTGGTAGGAAATTCTCAGTAGCAGCACTGAGTTTGGAAACGTGCTCGTTACGGCAATAGGCTCGCCCCCTATTGCGTGTGTCTAAAATATATCTGGCGAAAACTGGGTGTAGAAATACACCTCTGCCTACCTCTTCGGGGTTATAGGCGTGAGTCTTATGTAACTAAAGTATCGTTGTAGGAAATTTTCTCAACATAATATATAGTAATTTTCGTTTTTGTTGTTATTGACAAATTTTTTTTATAGGTCAAGATGTCATTCAGTAGGCCATTATCTGATGGTGCACTACGAGATTCGGCCCACCGGAAATTTCGTTTGCGTTTAGCAAGAGCACTGATTAGCAATTTCTCGTGCAAGAAGTAGAAACCTATTATATTCAAAAATAAGAAAAGCGGAAATTTCGGCGTTCCCGATGAAATTAGGCTTCAGAGCGTCGCAATTCACTTTCCAGAAGCTCGAGAGACTTATAAGCGCTGCAAGTTTTGTTGAACTCCGAAAGACGCCAAAAGATCTAATATAAAATATTCGCATTGTGGCGTGTCTCTATGTGTAAAAGGTTGTTTCAAAAAATTTCATTTAGCTCATAATTCAGAGGATTGCATATAAAAATAATAGGTACATCTCATTTTATACACTAATAAAATGGTTTTATTTTCCTAATCAGACAATGGTCATATAGCTGCCACATTCGAGAATCGTTATCAGACAACGGTCATATATTAGCCACCTAAAAAAAATACTGATCCCGTTATTATTATTTTTATTTTTTATTTTCCATATCTTAATTACAGTATAATTAACTAGAATTAACCAAATATCCCAACATATCGCCGCGAGTAGCTCGTATCCGATTAAGGGTTAATACACTAATCAAACCTAGAGAGAATTTTGGTGAATAAAACAGCTTTAGAAATATTTTATTTTAGCCGATGCTGAAAAATATGAAACAATTTATCACTTTTATTTGAAAGTAAACTACACCCCATGGCGATAAATTGGTCTACAACGCATAAATCGTCGTAAAGTATAGGAATCTTTGGCCATGTCTAGCGGAGCCCTGAGGGCAACAGTTTGTCTGACCATATGCTGACCATCGCCGGGACATTGCTCCGGCGACTTTAAATAACATTAGCTAGACATGTACACACTCACTTAGACTGTTATACCTATTCTTTAACTTGGATATGTTTGCATCCCTTTGTTATTTTTCTCATGGATGATACATTGTTGGTAATAACTATTATTAATTGCTTAAATATTCGTATGTTAGTAATCATTAAATATTATTGTAAATAGGTACCTACGCTGATGTTTATCCGACCGTTATTTAATTATTGTTGCAGAATAAGCCTATCGGCGTGTTGAACACTAATTGAATCTAGGTGATCCATCGACACTGGGCCAAAGCCTACTGATATTAATTCCAGCTTCCCTAGCCGGTCAGATAAACCCAATAGTTAATATCGGTACTTATTCGTTATTCGATGTAAAGAATGTAAAGATAGAATTTCTCTTCGTTCAATTCAGCAAACACAAAATCTACTTATCCAGTACAACAAAGATCAAGTGCCACATGATCTTATTATCGTGTTCAAAATAGCAAAATATTTGAATTTTTTTTATAGTCTCACGCCTGTATCCCTGTAGGGGTAAGCAGAGGTGTAATATTACACCCACATTTCTCCATGAATTTTTTAGGTCCCAAGTAATAGGGGGCGAGCCTATTGCCGTTACCGGGCACATCACAAGACTCCGTGCTGCTACTGAGTATTCGAAAAAACCCAGTAACACTTTTGCACGACCCGGGAATCGAACGCGAGACCTCCCAATCCCACGCGCACATTTATGCCGCGTGACCTACGAGGCATTTGAATATTCATTCATAATTTATTTATTAAGCTATAAACCATGATTATTTATAATCGATACACTTGACTAAAAATCGAATTTAAATTAACAGTATAGCTATTCGTGTGCTTATCTCAACAAAAGTATACTTTAATGAAACAAGAGAAGCTTAACAGACTGTCTGACATATAGAATCTATAATATGTTCAGTCGGTCCGTAATTTCCGGGAAAATTGGGCATGGTTCCCAGAGTATCATAAGATTTACGGTAAAATAGTAGTTTGGGTATTTGCAGAAATATGTTAGTCGCCCACAAGGATTCGCAGACAATGTAGAAATGCAGAGTTACTTCCTACAGCCAATTTATGGGATTTAACGTTAAGGAGCTTTTGAATTATAATAACAATATTAAAAGGAAAAAGGTCAATGTCACTGCTTAAAATAAATTGCTTTATTATACTTCACATTTCAATTATATTTGAATATTACACACCGAGTCGTTTTCAAGAAAAGCTTTGTTATACTCAGGCAGGTTATTCACCTACTCAACAACGAATAATATCAAATTAGATTATACAGTATCTCTTTGTTTTTCTTCACATAAGAATACTCACTACAGAGCACTCTTTAAAATATCAGTTCTTTTTGTTATGTAATGGGCGCCAAAGAGCAGCCGGATTGGCTGTTGGTAATCGATTACCACCGCCCATGGACAGAATCACGGTAATATAATCTAAACCAGTGGAGTCACAAGTAGTGTTGTAAAAGAACTGAGTCTTTTAGTCCTCATTTTGCGTCTATGAGTTCTTTTGGCAGAACTCACGACTAATGAGTCTTCTGAGTCCTGAGTCTTGAGTTCTTTTGAGTCTTTTCAGTTCTTTCATACATACATACATAGACTCACGCCTGTTGCCCCGAAGGGGTAGGCAGAGGCATATTAAACACCCACCCTTCGCCAGTGTTTTGATCCCACGTAATAGGTGGCGAGCCTATAGCCGCTTATCGGGATATTTTGTTTGCCAGAGCCTCGTCCGTTGATCGGCAGGTGCACCACTTGCAGGTGAAGTTGGCTTGGGACCCTAAGTTCTTGGTGGGAACCCTATGCACCCAGTTCTTTCAGTCCTAAAATTTCTTGAATCGTGAGATTTATTTTAAGTCCTTTCTTTTTATTTTCAGTCCTTTGAGCTCTTTGAGTCCTTTACGTTCTTTCAAGTCTTAGGAGTCGTGAATTATACAGCAGGACTGCAGTCCAATCAAAAATACTCGTGTCATAAAGCCTTTGAGTTCTTTGAGTCGTGAACTATAAAGTAGAGGACTGCACCCAGCCCAATAAAAAAGACACGCATATTATGAAGTACCTATTTGAGTTAAGTTTAAGTAGAGGATTGCAGTCATAGTAATCACTTATTAAGTTCGAATAAACAAAAAAAGACACGCATATTATGAAGTATTTGAGTTAAGTTTAAGTAGAGGATTGCAGTCATAGTAATCACTTATTAAGTTCGAATAAACAATAAATATGGCTAAAAAAGACATGTAAATCATCGTCACGTTATTAACCTTTGAAAGAAATGACTCGGTCGTGAGTTCTTTTCGTAAGACTGAGCCCTTTTTTAAAAGGACTCAAGTTGTTAGTTCTTTTTAGGAAACCTATGTGTTTATTTAAATGACTTAGTCTTGAGTTATTTTTATAAAGAGTGAGCTGTTCTAAAAGACTGTCTCGAGTTCTATTTGGCAAGACTGGAGTCTATTTTAAGAAGACAAAAAATCAGAGAGGCTTGAGCTTTTACTTATTCTTTTTTGACTTGAGTCTTCAAAAAAAGATTCGAGTCTCAATATTAGGACTATAAAGACTCAGTTCTTTTACAACACTAGTCACAAGGGCTTTGCTGCTTTTGAATTGGAAAAGGGTTAGAAAGAGGAGTGGGATGAGGGTCAAGGAATATAGGATAGCGCCTACAGCATAGTATAACTACTTAAAACTATTAATATGATTCTTTACTGTATTTTTCGGGACAAAATTGAGTCTTGTCTTAGCTTACCTGTTTGGCCATACGCGAAGATACAGGCGTTGTACCCGTCGAAGGCATTGTCGAGTATATCCCTGCCGAGACATTCGAACACAGTCTTCTGCGAGGCAAAGTTCGGCAGGGATGAGTCCAGGGAGTAGAAGCAGTGGTCGAACGCAAATGTCTTTGGTTGTTTCCTGAAACAATACGAAAATACTATGTTAGGAAACACATGGTATAACTGCTATATCAGATTATTTATCTATCTTTCTTAAAAGACAACTCCTACAGTAGGAATACGCTGTATCGCGCTGTAGGCTTCACATATATCATAGAATTTTATTTAGGAGGTCTTACTCGCGATATTTAACAAATTTTAAGGTATAAATAGTTAATTATTATTATTACAAATCGCGAAAGTTTAAAATCTATTGCTTCACATAAATTAAATCAACGGGCACAAAGGAAAGGCAGACTTGGATCAACAATTAATGGATTCCGAATTTCATATTTGATCTATCCATGGATTTGGAGATTTGAGATAAATATTTGACACTAGCTGTTTCCCGCGGTTTCATCAGCGTCTTGAGGGTACTACCTCGCGTACCCGGTTAATTTATAGCCTAAGTTACTCCTTGGTACATCAGCTATCCGCCAGTGAACGTCCCTTCAAAATCGGTCCAGCCGTTCTAGAGATTAGCGAGAACAAACAGACAGACAGTCAGACAAAAAATTTAAAAAGTGTCATTTCGGTATATGTACCGTGTATACATCCATATGCATTAAGTCAAAAGCGGTTATTGTAATATTACAAACAGACACTCCAGTTTAATTAAGATGTATAGATAAGCTCCATACAACATAAGTACCTATGTCAAATACATACACCTATATGACTGTATCCAAATACATGAATAGATCAAATATTGAAACCGGCCGAATGTTGTTGGTCTTGCGTGAGGATCGAACCTCCACTATTGAGCATAGTATCTACTAAACGGCAAAATGGCCGCTGATATCCCTACACAATAGGGTTGTTTCCAACTAGTCAAATCAAGCACTTTTAATGAAATGTCAAAAACGACCTTTGCTAAGGGTTTTGTATGAAATAGGACGTAGTGACGTCATAGTGTTTTGCTGTAAAGTAGCATACTTATTATCAATAAATTGACGATAAAAAATGTTAAATTGATTTTGATTGAAACTACTATTATTTTGAATGTTTCACTAGATAAAAATACTTGTATCTAATTTATTTCACTTGCAGGCAACTTCCCTATTCTTAAAGTCAATCCTACATGAAATTACGCAATCTGATAATGAAGAGTACACTAAATACGCTTAATACCCAAGTGCCCTATACTTCATCATAGTTAGGCAGAGATCGACATATCTAATCAAGCCATATTATGATGAATTGAATCAGGCGTTCCGAACCAATTTAGCATAATCTGCTTCTATAATAAACTTTTAATGCGGCTCGCCAACTTGAGGTATTGTAGTAACTCATACATAATTTAGCAGCGAACTAAACATTATACCTATATACCTAATTCTGCAAATTAGGCAAACACTCAAGCCCTGCATTCGTCTTCAAGGATATGATGTCGATATAAGAACTTGTTAAGCATGTATTCGTTGGTCTTGACAATATTTTAGTTCCTTTTTGTGAACGGTATTTTGTAAAACATACATACATACATACATAGACTCACGCCTGTTTCCCGGAGGGGTAGGCAGAGACTACGGAACGCCATTTGAATGTTATGAAATCAAGTTTCTCATGCATGCTCTTCTGTTTAGGGTACTTCTGACCTGTCCTTTTCTTAGGATGTCTCCAATCTGGTCAGAGAACGTCCGCCTAGGTCTTCCCCTTCGTCCTGTCCCATTCATACTTGCCTTATATATCTTCTTTGTCAGTCTTTCGTCATCCATCCTCTCTATGTGCCCAAACCCATCTTAACATGCCTTTCTCGATGCTTGTCACTACATCTTATTTTACCCACACCACTCTCGTATCACACAATTCTTTACTCTGTCGGTCAAAGACACACCACACATACTTCTCAGTGCTCTCATTTCTACAGCATTTATTCTACTTTCAAGTCTCTTCTGCTATACCCAACTTTCACTACCATACATAAGGGTAGGCACTTATACCCCTCTATACACAGCCAAACGCGCCATTTTGGACACGTTTTGACTGTTCATAAACGCCTTCAGAGCTCCATTCACACTATTACCTGCATTAACTCTTCTTTCAATATCTTTTTCATTCTTACCATCTCTTGTAAACAACGTACCTACCTAAGTAAACAAACTCATTCACTTGTTCCATTCGCTGTCCATCGATCAAAACATTACAAGCCATAACGCATTCCTCCTTTTCAAAAACCATTACTTTCGTTTTACTTACATTCACTTTCATTCCTTTCCTCTCTAACGCACCATGCATGATTGTTACCATCTCCTGCAACTCCTCCGCTGAAGATGCAAGTATTACCTGATCATCAGCATAAAGGAGGCATTTGACGAGTAACCCATTCATCCTTAATCCGCAGTCATAGTGACTGCTTTAAATCTTGCAAACAACTGTCCATGAAGAGGTTAAACAGCCACGGCGACGCTACACATCCTTGTCTAACACCATACTCGATGATAAACCAGTCAGTGTATGCCCCGTTTATCCTCACACAGGCTCTAGAATCCTCATAAAGGGATTTCAGAGCTCGAATGAGGCTGTTTTTTTTCTGTTTTGAATTTGTAAAACATAAGTTATATTTTTAAACAACATCACATTCAGACCATAAATTAAATTCATTTTTAAACAAGGTACTAGTTTCAAAAGTAACCATGAAGATTGTCAAAAATAAATCAGTCAATAACAGGACTCGAACCATGACCTAGAAAAATAATCTTCAAGATTTACAAAGTATTCCGTTAATTTCTTTTAAGATATGATTTTTCATCCATGCTTCACCTACGAGATCTAATTAAGCTAAGATTTTAATTACCTCCAAAGAATATTAATTGTGTTTTTATCTAAAATGCGATTAAACATATTCAAGTCTCTTATATTCTACTATTACGATAGGTACAATAAACGTCACATAAAAACAAACTTCCAAAATGTAACTATAACCGCCGCATCGGTCGGACAGAGCAAACTATGTTCCGGTAATAAAAGTTTTAATTAATCGCATGTAGGACCGAACCGCACACACCCGTGTTAGCTAAACTAATAATATCACTAATACCTTCTATCTTATGGCTATTTAATTCGTTAGGGGCACCGGCACTTTCGCAGGACAGCCATAATTTAACCTTATCTAGAAAACGTGTGTGGTGTACGAATCTGTTAACGACTTCTATGTACTGAATTTCCTTTTACGGGTAATGGATGAGGTACCTTCCGTAGAAAATTAACCCAGTTTCTGTACCCAACAGTTTTGATTACAGGGAGAGAGCATTTTCTCGAGTTTTGCTGTTATTGGGAAAGGGTGGAATGAATTTCGAAGTGCACAAGTTTTGATGGAATTTGACATCATCCATAGAAATCCCAGAGATATGTTTTAGTTGTGTTTTAGATTACTGTATTTTGAAGTGGCACTGAACATATTCAGTTCCTAAGCCACTGTGTTAAGCGGGCAGTGGTTGTTTGAAGTATGATGTCGAGTATTGGCGCCACAAAACACCGAAATTAATGAAAATTATTAATATGTTCGATTTCCTGCTAAATATTATGAATATGGGGTAAAAGAAGATGTAGTGACAAGCATCGAGAAAGGTATGCTAAGATGGTTTGGGCACGTGGAGAGGATGGATGACGAAAGACTGACCAACTAGATATATAAGGCAAGTGTGGAAGGGACAGGACGAAGTGGAAGACCTAGGCGGACGTTCTCTGACCAGATTGCAGACATCCTAAAAACAGGACAGGTTAGATGTACCCTGAACAGAAGAGCATGCATGAGGAATCTGATAGGAGTGAATGAAGCAAGAGAGATATGTCAGGATCGTTGCAAATGGCGTTCCGTAGTCTCTGCCTACCCCTCCGGGAAACAAGCGTGAGTCTATGTATGTATGTTATGAAATCGTTAATTGAGACTTTGTTAGTTACTTTGTAATTGTTTTGTATATACGCATACTACCGCAATAAAATCATAACGAAATCTGGCATAATAATGATTTCTCAATAGAGAGTAAAATGAAAGCCCTTGGCATTTACCCACATAATAAACTTTTCTTTTAAAAGTAATTCTCTCAAGATAACTTTTTATAAAAGTAGAAAATATTTCTTGGAGTGGCCAGGGCAACAAGTAGACGTAGGTATAACGTCGTCACAATTTTTGTGTACTTTTTATCCCGCTAACAGGCACCGTGACCCAAAATACGTGAAAGAGGCGGAGTGCTTCGCAGCACTTCTCTGTAGCCCAACCCGCCCTTAGGCATTTCACATTACGAACATGTACATAATTTTCAACTTAGGTTCGCATAGGATTTTTTGTCAGGAGTAGGTACTCAAGAGAATACAGGTATACCTAGTGTAATAAATCACCTGAACAATAGAGACATTTAAGGAATGGTTTCGTAATCGCCAAGAATATAACAATCCATATTTCATAAACACCATAACACCCTATACCCTTATCGTTTCTTTTGCGTCGACCAGTCGCCAGTTGGGTAATTGAAGAATGGACTTACAGGCCTTAATATTATATGTCACCAAACATTATTCTTAATTTAAATCTCTTTTCTTCTACAAACAGAGCTACCAATTCCGAGCCAACTTTAAGCTCTCAGCTGAACTTGCTCTTCTATCCGATATGCGCTATCTCGATCACACTATCAGGGTTGGAACGGGACAAGAAAATATATAAATTCCCTCAATACTTTTCGCTTGGATTGGATACGGGTAGCGTGCCAAAAGATAATGTTATTGCTTCGATTTAATGACCTAATTGTTGTGTCCTAAAGATTTTGCGCAGGGTGACTGTTAATTTTGAGTACATTTGTATTTTCGGACCATTAGCGCCGCGACTTCATCTAAAGTTTAATGTTCATCATAAAGTTCAACGGCCTCAGTATTTTGATGCGGTTACTCACATTACTAAGTTTCGCTAATGTTGTGCTGTGCTAATTTCAGTCAATTAGGTTGAGTGTTTTAATGGAGTCCCGTTACGTCATATTCTTAGATCGCCAGGCATCAGTTTATTTCGCACTACAAATACAAACGGAAAAGTCAGTATTATAAACGAAAATAAGGAATATAAATTTATTTCTTCAGTTTATTCTTAGCTCACAATTTGCATTAACGTTCTTAGCCAATATTGCGACAAAAGCGTAAAAAGGAACCTGACTGAGGGTCGCTGACCTTAACGTAGCAACTTAGAGGAACCCACCGTCGACGTCGCGTGTTAATAAGATATTTAGCACGCGCTCAGTGGAAGAGGCCTTAACACTGGAATAGGAAATGCTTAGGTAACTACTATTTGATTTCGAAACCTGCATAACTTATAATTCTCATTTTTGGCAAGCATGCTAATGGCAATGACCTCTTGAATTACGACACAAAGCCTTTCGTGGCATAACGACAGGACGAATAAGTATAAACTTTTAGATAGATTAATTTGTGGCTGTTTGGATGAAACTTTATTTGAACTTTCTCGGTACAATAGTGCAGAGCATTGGCCTCGTCGTTCGAGAACACTCGAACCCTTTTTGCGTTAGTATCTCGAAATTTACTTTGTACCACATTATATTACTAAAAAAATAATATTGTGGGATAAAAGCATTTAAGAATACATTGCTTTTCAGAAACAAATATTGGCTTATGCTTACATGTTACGTAGCTACTAAATAAAATTGTGAACTTTGAACCCAGCTTACATATTTTGCTATTGAAAATAAAGTACACAAAACAGATTTTAAATACACATTTATAATATACACATCCGTGAAGAACATTTTAACTAAGCAAGCTGGACGTTTGAGCCACTTTAATATACATGTTTATATACACTTTTCGGAGTTATCTGTTACAAGAATAATAAATCGCTATACCTATTAGGTGCTTGCTGAGTGCCGCGGCGCCCAAAGCAATCCTTTTGTCTTGGAGCTTTCTACTGTTGCACAGCTTACATTGGCCATAGCGTGATGTTAAATTACAATAACCACTATTGACAAAGTATAATAGCTTAGGTTATAAAGCCGACTTCTTTAAGTAACAGTCGTTCGTATCTGACTCTAATACTCTATGAAGGTATTTTAGCTTACATTTGTAGCTAATGTAACCAACCTTCTTACCGCATGGATCATCGAGTATTGCGTTACAAAATTGTATACATATTTCCATGAATTTGTTCCAGGAAGTATGTTTAAAGGTGGCTTTAACATAAAGGTGTTTTTGTAATAAACGTTGTACAAAGTTACTTTTTAAGAGAAAATATATGCTTTGCTTTGCCATCTATGCATAATTCTTCGCTCCGATACAACTGTAGTCTTGTATTACGTAGCACAAATAGCGAATGCGTACATTAATTACACCCCACAGATGCTGATAGAGATTTATCTATCACCTTTCGCAATTCGCTGTTTCCTGCTTTACATAATATCTACTGACGCTAAGTAGGAGCTAGCGAGGCGTGCTTCATCGTGGCTTGATTACTTTGCCGTGCGCGCTGTAGGTGTAATGTGCTTGTCGCTTTGGCAAATTGAATTCTGTCATAACCAGTTGCATACATACATGTTGACGCATAGTATAAGTACCTAAATAAGTATTTGATTTTTATATGTAAACATTTAAATTAATAATGTAACCCGAAATCAATACTATTGCAATAGGTAAATGTAATGAATTGGTTTATTTCAACGCGCTAATCTCAGGAGCTGTCAGCCGGACTTAAATATTTTTGCCAATCCCATCGGCTATTAGTGTAAACAAATATCTCAGTTTTAACCTCCTTTACATAATATCTAATTTTCCTGGCTCTGAATGTAAACCGTTATTACATACACCATAGTAGAAGGTAAGACCATAAATTGTACTAGATTGCGCTTGAACTAAACCTACATGGCACGTTTCTTAAAACTTGTACGTACTTTACGTAAAGTCCGAGTTGAAAAGTTTAAGGGTCGTTGTACTTTTCCAATAAATTATCTCGCGAACAATCGTGAAATAAAATCCACTTCTTGTTGCCATTTTCTACAACTTGGATGTTATCCAAACAGAATATCTTCAGTGTTCATGTAAAATTTAATATCCCTTTTATTTATTCCTTTTTGTAGACTTTGCGAATCAAAGCGTCCATTAACCTCTTCGGGATTACTAGATATAGTTCGTTCACAACAGATTTTTTACATCTGAATAAACTTCTGAAACAGATATTGTTTTCTTTTTTAAGACTTGGGAACGTGCGGGTGTAATGCAAAGATCAGCCAACGTTGGATAGCAACCGAAATTACATCCATTCAAGCTCCCCGCGACACGGGATTTAGTCCTAGTGCATTAGTTGATTAAAAAATTAATTTAATAATCTCATCAGATATTAAAAAAACAAGGTTATGTTATATAAAGATAATTTTGGAATCCTAAGCGTGTCATGAAACTCCAAATCACGTCTGAATGAACCACGTATTTGTATGCCTACCTGTGCGCTTTCCTAAATAACACTGAGTCCCATTCACAAGTTATTTCGGTCCCTTTACATCTGTCAGTCAGATGTGTCGCTCAGTAGCGGTTCAGTTCGCGTTGTGCGACATTTAAAAGCGGAGGCCACACCGACAGCGAGCGAGCGGTATAACCTAGAACCTTAGCATAATTTCTCATCACTTTCATATATCAGTTCGCGCCGCGAACTTAGTAATGATAGCTACTAAAGATCATATCGCGAACTATTACATAGCCAAGCTAACATAGTAAACATAGCTAGCTACTACTACACTAGTTAACACTAGCGCCTAAACACTTTTTTTTTGTCTTTAGTATGTTGTGTGCCCTGATGGGCAAAGGCCTCTATCCGGATTTCCATAAATCTCTAACTATGCGTCTAAACTATCTGAAAGAAATATCCGATGCCTATAAAGCTGAACGAACTTTGACACGCTGAAGCTCCGCTAAGTACGCATAATTATGTGCTTTCTCAGCCCGTCTGCCCGCTCATCCGCTCGCGGTAGGTATAACCTTCGCTTAAGGAGTCGCATAGTTTCTCGCTAGACGAGCTCGCCCGCTCACCCGCTCGCAGTGTGATCTCCGCTTCAAATGTGGGGCGAAAGCTGTGCGTCATCGGAGTTGTGTTACATATGGAAGGATGCGCCGGATGTTTGTGGCGAACACACGGATTGTTAGTAAGTAATCTTCACTACATTTGTTTTCGATGATCATTATGTTCCACATTAGTTATGACATTTTTTTATTTGTGGGATACAAAGTTATTTTAATATTTTACATACAGGCAAATGATAGATTTATAAAACAAAGTTATTAATTATTATTTTGAAGTAGTTTTTTTTTTTTTCGTTTTGGCGCAACCAAATGCCTTTATAAATAAAATACAATTTTAAAGTATAATTTTTAGAATAAAAAGCAGCAGACCAAGTTCTATCTAGAACAAATAAAGTACACGAAAAATCTTGTTAAAATAATGTCATAAATCCGCTAAAAAACATAGTTTTATATAACAAGATAGAAGCAAACGAACTGCTACCGAATAGCGAACAGAAATAATATCTTCTGGTGTTTACGCGAATATTACATTGAAATAACAATTTGACAGCGAACTAAAATCTTATAAAAGAGATGCTATTACTTAGTCTTGAATGAAATGTATATCAGATGCAGATAATAATCTTAAAACATGAATACATCCTTTCAATACAAAATACTTTTTTTTTAATTTTCTTTTGAATAACGGTAGCACAGCGGTCTAACAAATTTTGAACTAACGACTCGAAAATTTCAAAACGTCAAGAGAATTTCGCCCTTATCGGGGGTTATCGCGGGGCTCTATCCCACATATTGCCCAACATTGCCAGTAATTACATGACCAATGCGTGGCACTTAAATGACAGTCAAAACCTTGTAATACGACTGAACACATATCTCGACTCGGACCTATTTTCTTAGCGGCTAGAGACCACGAATTTCCATTTGTTAAGTACTGTATGTTACGCCTAGGTTTGAAGCTAAAACCATGTTAAAAGTTATCTTTAAGTACATATTAAGGTAAATCTCAGCTGCGAGACCCAATTAACAAACCAATTCTGTTTCAAATCAGAAAAGGATTACGTTCGCCCACACATGACATTTAGTTAGTTACATAATCTATGGATTCTATTTTTAAGCATTTTACCTAAATTGTTTAACATATAAACAAAAAATATTCTCCGTACTGGTTTTGAAAATAGTCCTATCCTCATTCCCACTGCTTCATCATCTGTGTAGCCAGGTATAGCAGCAGTGATTAGTGATGATGATAATGTATTCTAATAGTCCTGGGTCACGACTTCCCGGGGAAAGGTGAACTGTCTTGGAACCCGCAACGAATTTAATCTGAAGTATATTGGAAGGTACAGCTATCAAACATGATTGAAAGCCTATAAATAGGTATATACGTAGAGTTGAGTCAGTTCAAATTATCTATAACGGAGCGAATGCAAATCCGAACCGCAATGAACCAAACTGAATACGGAATAACGAGAAAAGTTTCCAACTTGATGTAGATTTAGTCCAAATGAGTTGCAAAGTAGTTATAATACATACAATATAAGTTGATTTATAGTCAATTTATCTAAAAGACTTGATAAACTGTCGTCATTCGGATGAATAATGGATACATAAAACTCTAATAACCAATATGTATACTTTAGGGCGGTTTCAGATTAGCGTTTTATATGCGCGTAAAAGCTCGTATTTGAAAGCGCGTGTAGGCGCGCCTTTTCGCACACGCGCAACTCATACGAGCGTTGACGTGATTCTAAGCTCGTATAAGAGCGAGCCGTCAGAATCTATGATGACAGTGATAAGATGTCACTACCGTTTCGAGTGAACACGCCAAAATATGCCAGTTTACGCGAGTCCGGTTTTCTGAAGCGCGTAATGTAGCCCGCGTGTAAGCGCGTATGCTTAAACGACCGTATACGCGCAGAAAAATACGCTAATCTGAAACCACCCTACTGATGTTGCTAAGTTTGCCGCACCATTTTTATTGCGCGAAAAGCACTAACCCGTCTGGCCAGATTGGACTCTATCGCAAAATCTGATATTCAGACACTCCAGACGTCTCATATCAAAAAAATACGTCATTACTCTTGTATATAAGTACATGTAAAGTTAAAGAAATATTTCCAGAATTTTTGTTGCAATGTGTTGCATTCTACCATCGAAATACGCTCACTATAATCTTGAAATGTCTAGTGCCTTTCGAGCATATTCGCAAACTACGAGTTCGACTGCGGCTGGGTATTAGTACTAGGTAACTGCTTTAAGCCAGCGATTACTTCCGCAATGAGCTAGCAAACTTCAACAACCAACTTCAATACAAATCTGAATTCGTCCGACGAGAATCTCGTATACCGAGGCGAGACATTTCGACAGTCGCTCTGTTGTATTATCAGATGAAGCGTTCCGACGGGCTGAGCCGAAACTCAACTTCGTCGGCGTAGGTGGAATTTGGCAACAATACCTCGTTCCCGTAAGTTTGAATAGAAAGGCTGCTACTGCATATTTCCTTGCGGCTGCGACGGCCGCGATTGTCTCACTCAATAAGGTAGCTGAATTTTTTGGTGTCTGATATTTTGCCGAATAGGATATTATATAGGCTCTAGATATATGTTAAGCGATAGGTATAATATCATCCTATTTTATTATGCGTCTATTTACCTACGATTTAATCTTAAAATCTATCGAAACATCAAACAAGATATTTATATTTATCGGTTAAGAGTGCAAAACACATAAAAGTCGTATTTATGGCAACGAAATGCTAATGCTCATCAGTCGGAACCTCATCAAATCGAATTTGAAATGCCACATTACAGGCGAATTTTAAGGGAGCATTTTAGTTTATATTATAAGTAATATTTATTTTTGCAAAGTATTGAAATTCACGTATCGCACAGCGCAGAAGTCAACCTCGAAAGAGCAATTTGGTGACTGCAAGCCCAGAAACTTAGTTTGAGAGAACTTCAATAGTTGTCAATTTGCATACATTTCAGTCGCTGCAAAATTAAACTGCATTTAAGTTTGGCGAGTATCTTAATATATTTCAGGAAGGATGATATTTACTGAAAGCTTTAGATAAAGAATGCTGGGAGGTAGAGCGACAAAGAACCGAATTTACCTAACTTTTATAAATATACATGTGAAGCCAGTTATATTATCGCGCTTATTTCTATTATTCAAATTGAGCTTTCATAGAATGATAAGCCATCGAACTACTTGAACTTGATACTTGAACAGTGACATTTCTATCGACTACAAATTCATACTTCTAATATTCAAAGTCGTTATCCTGAAGGCTACCTATTAATCTTGAGGTCGCAGCCCTACCTAGCGTCTGCGCCAATCCCCCAAAGTGCTACTCACAAGGCACTACACACGAAATGGTAATTCAATCCATTAAATTTAACAACAATTCCACCGTTAGCCTTGTACAAACTACATGTAGGTATCGCCGGCAACGTCCCGACTAACTTTAGTCCGCCTACTTCACTTGCACTGCAAAGCATCTCGAACCTAATTATAGTGAAACCGGAAAGTGCAGAACACGCTTTGATACCTTTGAAATATATGAAAGTCATAAGAAAGGTTTCAAAGTGGACGAAACGAGTCGAACCAATCTTCTTCTTGCTCGGTTTCACGCAATTTCCTTAGATATAGGAATTGGTTTCAAATAAAATCCGACCGTATGATCGAAGTCAATAACGGCGAGTGGTTGTCGAAGGAGGAAGTCCCAGGACGCACGTCGCGTCGCGGCGGCAGGACGGCGGAAGGCTGTGCACTATTTGCTATATAATAACATTCCTTGGCAACAATCCAGATGCTTACTCATAATATGCGGCTTGCTCGCAAAACTCCACCCGTCAACAAACTAAGATGAATTTTATAATACAAGTAGAAGGGTTTTATTATGGCGACTTGACAGAACCGACTCGGCTAAGCTCGGGCTTCTGAAACAATTGACGTCGACGTTGTACACTAGTGTTTTGAAGTAATGAAACGCTTTCAAACTGACGGTACATGTTACACGTGAGCGCAGCTTTTATATAGATTGCAATTTTGTTTATTAACATCGCCTGACTAGAACCTACATACACTATTTTTACTCATTCAACCACTTTGAAGCGTCTCTACCGATGCAATCAAATATTAGAATACAGCATAATACAAAACATATCCAACTATTAAGGGAAATATCGAAACTATTCGACCCAACTTTATATTGATTTACTCATAGTACTGCCAGAATGTCTTCGCTTTAACAGCAGCAGCAGCAGCAGCAGCAGCTAAATTGAAGTTAAACCGCGATCACCTAACGGTCTCCGAGGACAGTCCAATATTCGTACAAGCTGCGCTCATTAAGCTATTTATGATAGCGGTACAATCAGTTCTGTGTGCTTAATAGCTACTATAACTTCATTTAATCGATACAGAATGCGGTGAAACGACGCCGCGACGGTTTAAACTTTGAACATTGTAACTTGTGGTCTAAGAAGTTATGTTTATGAGTCAGCAGTAAAGTCTACCAGTTGTTAACAAACAGTTATTTCAAGAAGCTTTCTAGTGTAATTATTATGTGGACTGTAAAGCCATCAGACGTAGTGACTTAAGACTGCACTCGACAGTGTTAGAATAAGAGGCAACTGCAACAATATATTCATGGGTACTACCGGCCTGAGATGGCAACAAAACATCGAGCTTGAATGAACTCAAGTATCGTAGAGTTTCTAGTTGAATGCCTTTGAACTTTTCATTCTGCATCGGTTCTTGTGCGAACAATCTGCCATGAATAGGCAAAACACTGTAATTATAATGCGTGTGTTCAACGGTAATTGTGTATTGCCTTTTGCTTTTTAGTAGACTTTTAAGTAAGTATATTGAGCACCAAATTACTAGAACGACTGACCCTTAGATAAATAATTCGTCTCGCCACAAGACCAATCATTTATCTAAGAACTGACCATTATATATTACAAACCGACTCCTTGCTAATTGATAATGAAATTGCTCAGTTACTGGTCGGTCTGGAGGCGTTGTCAAACAAGTTTTTATTTGAAACTACAATATTGCACTTAAACTTCGTTCATTTTTGCAATGTGAGAAAAGAAAAGAGAGACACTTGGTTGTTGAACACCATGGACATGAATATTAGTAAATTCAAACATTTGTAAATCTAAACACAACTCGGGCATTACAAAATAAGTTTAGATGAAGATAAATTCCGTTCAGTTTGCCTAAAAATTGCACTGCCACATAATATGATAAGCAGATTATTTACTTCTGTTGTCAGATGTTGGCACGAGAACTATTAAATTAAGAACGAGTTTATTAGCGAGTTGCAAAGTTGTCTTCCTCCCTACACTTTCATACAAAAGGCAGCATTCAAACGAACACTTACAAAGTACTAACCTAGTTCTTAAACTGCATACGTTAATTCCTTTTGTTCATTTACTGGCTCTGCGAACTACTGTCTAAAACAGTGCTCAAAGAAAACAACGTAAGTGCTTAAAGCAACTAATTTTGTCTTATTGCAGTAACGCGAGGAAGGTATACGTCTACGTCACTAAAGTAATGCCTCATCTCTTAGACAAAACACACTACACTCAAACTAGAAATTACTTAACCGCTTCTGCTCGCAGTGGCACAGTTTCGTAAGCAAACACGGTTTAAAGCTAAGCTCGGGTAGGTATATTCGTTAATTAAAGATCCCGGTTGAGCACGAAACTTGCACAGCTATTATTTCACCTTACTATTAGAATAATAGTTTAAGTTTTACTGTCGGTTTGCTCCTGGGTATACTCAGATAAAGGTAGCTAAAGGTGTTGTGACTACTGATTACAATGAGATGAACCATATCTACAATTCTTTGAAATGGCTGTAACTATTTTATAGGACTTTCACACATTTGATGCAATAAGAGCCGCGTGCAAAAATGAAATCCTAGTAATCAAATCCTCGAGCACAATTAGTTTTGAATAGACGACGTAATTTCATAAACTTCAACAGCTTATATGAAAGATAAATTACTTCATAGCAGCACATCTCAATCTTTAAACTACCCGACGTAGTCAACGTGCTGGATTGTCAACTACAAGTGGCTCAACTACTAGAAAATAGTTTTACATATACTCACGTATACACGTACCTACAATGTATAATTTTCCAACAAATAGTTGTAGTTGTTTTTCTCGGAAGCCTCGGCGAAGAGAATCGAAAGAGAAAACATTTATTCGCTCTTTAAGCACATTCCTCGCTTCTTTTATTTAATTAGAGATTCCCGGTATACTAGTTCTCGGAATAGAAAAGGAAAGTTTGTTGGGGAATATAAACACTTCTACTTTAGTGGGGGCGGGGTACTAAACTTTTACAAGGTATAATCGAACACCAAACTTTGATCAGAAAAGGCAAAAAAATATAAACGGTATATTTTATAATACTCATGAAGACCATCCACATCCCAGGAAGACTTGTCAGAATATTTTATTTAATAAGCTAAAAGCTAAGGATAAGGAAAACATTCTGAGTCGCATGAGATTGCAATGATTCAAAAGGCACACACCCAGATTCGAAATGACAATCTTATATGAAGTCTTGTCTAAAGACTCAGAATCTAGAATCTATGATACTCGGCGAACTAGTGCTAATCCGCGAGGCGGTCGCTTTTACCACTACACTATGCGTGCAGAAAGATTATGTATTAACCGAAAAAGTATATAATATATCAGAACAGCCATCATCCATGACATTTACCTAGGTACGTATGCCATCAATTTCATCAAATTCCATATTGTAAAACCTGGTAGGTAGATATATTACACAGGTTCATTTAACAGTTTCATTAGACGCCAGTCTAACGGCTTATAAATCCATTAATATAGCTAAACTGGCCTTAACATAGAAAAGCCTTAGATTCAAATATGATGTATGGAGACTTTACAGCGTTAATTTAGCAACATGACTACGACGTAACAAGGTCGTAGGCGTTATAAATAATGTACAAGTAACAAACAGGAAAATAACACAATTATTTAGCACAGATTTACTTTATTATAATGTCACATGTCATATACAAATATGGTATTAGTATACGTGGAAATCACAATGTTATTGTGACGCAAATTAGCATAAGCCCATATCCAGCAGTGGACGGCGAAAGAGTAATAGTGATGATTCGTGGAACTAATCGGACGTTCTCTGGCCAGATTGGAGACATCCTAAAAAATGACAGGTCAGAAGTACCCTAAACAGAAGAGCATACATGAGAAACTTGATGAGAGTGAATGAAGCAAGAGAGGTATGTCAGGATCGTTGCAAATGGCGTTCCGTAGTCTCTGCCTGCCCCTCCGGGAAACAGACGTGAGTCTATGATGTATGTTGTGAAACTATAAATGTGAGCTTTTCTTGAATAATATCAGTTTTGCAGTATCCATGGGTGCCTAGCCCGAGTGTTTTTAAAATATTGATCGCACGGCCGGCGGAGGCAGTGATTCAGCGGTCGCCTCGCCGTCTGTCACTTCTTAGCTTGACGTGAGTTCGATTTCCTCACAGTCGACAAATAGTTGGTTCGGCTTTGGCTATTTTTTTATCTGTTATTTGAATGGTTGTGAACTCCCCCGCGACACAGGATTTATTCCCGAGGGAGTTGATTTCAACAAATAAACTTATGCACGAAAATATATTTCTAATTCAATGTTATGAAATATTCCAGACGCATAATAAGTAGAATATCGTCGATACAACAAGCTTATCATTGAATCCACATTCTACAAAGATAGTTTTAAAAGCCACTATTCTTCTATAATATAATAATAGATAAAGACATTTATTTTGAAAAGAATATGGCGACGCTGATCTTTATATTTGATATCAGAAATATATTTGATAGGTACGAGAAAAGGGCCTCGACGGACCGACAGACGGTCAATAAGGTAATCCTATAAGGGTTAATCTTTACCTTTTGATATATCTTGGATACAATGTACAATATATACATCGTTGATATACGTATTGTGTATATTTTGATAAACAATATGCTACTATTGTATTCTTGTTGTTTTAATTTAGTAGAATGAACCAATGGCGCAGTGAGTGGTTCAATGATGCACTCGCATCTTTATAGTGTTCCGTGTTTGATACCGTTCCGGAACAAAAATTTATGGGACCCATGAATCTTTTTTTATGAGTGAATGTGGTGAAAGGGTGTTCTTCATCCCTTAACTTAAATGTATGTATTTAACGTATCTGTAACACAGGATTTATGCCAATGTGGGACCTGCTACTTTAAACATAATACTAAACACTACTATAGACCACTAGCCACACATACACATCACATGTCATTATAATACTATTTAGAAATTATAAAATAGAAAAGCCCCGTTTGTTTAAAGATTCTGCCTGAAACAGCTATTTGAATAGATTTAGATATGATTTCAAAATCCAAACCATCAGACCGCTTACCGGGATTTAGAACTGAACTCGCTGAGATATATGGACGTATACATCACTTTTATTGAACAGTCAAACGAACAATAAAAGTGGATTCATAAAATCCGGTTTGTGCTGAATTGGAATATATCCTGCAGACAAAGCAGGGATAAAATATTAGTCTAGTGTTGTAAATATAGTCGAGCAAGCATTCTATAACGAATCAATTTTAAGATGTTTTAGCTACAATATATATACCATGAGTAAGAATGATTGATAGCTGTAATCCTTTGCGTTTACTCTAACTTAAAATTATTCTCAATCTATTACATAACTGCCAAGATTTGAAGTGCCAACGAACATTCTATAAGCTTCAGTTCCTGCGTAGAAAATGTAGTGCTACTAAATATAACAGATATTGTTAGTTTTCATCTCCTTCCATCTTTATCACAGAGAACAAGAAAGCAATTTAGTTAAAATGTTCACAGAAATTCCAGGCACGGTAATTTATTAGAAAAACCAACATCAATAATTTCCACAATAACAACGAGCATGAAACACGAACGTAACGTGTAAAACAAACGCCGGCAACGTGTGCAAGTACTAAAAATATAGGTTGACAAATATGATAAAGGTTGACAGATAAAGCTACGGAATTAGATTTATCGTTGTATGGAGAAGGAATCGTGAAACACGTGTTTACACAAAGGAAAGCAAAGAAGAGCAAAACAGGAACTACGTATATATAAAAGGCAACAAATTAGATTTGGTGGGTACACTCACAGCCTTTCTGGCAGAGAAATTGAAACATGTACGAGGCACAACCTACTCTGTACATGTAACAACTATTTTCTCTCGACGTATATCGTAAATCTGTATCATTCGTTTCAATGGCTCGCGAGGCTCGTCTGATTGGAACGGATTGTTCTATACTTTGGAAATTGGACAAACAATATACCTAAACGTTGGAGCAGTCGACCAAGCGAGCCCGATTCCACAGCGAATAAATATTTGTGTGATCTATAGAGTCGGTTCCGGAACTGGATATTTGTATAAGACCTTTACCGCGATTCGAAAACGATTCACCAGAGCGAATTCATTTCACCAACCTCGAAATTATTTTCATAAAAAGCCGTATCTATAAAATGCATTGATCAACACAAAAAAGCCACGAGTTTTTTAATAGCAAACAGAAATGTTTGCGGTCCGTACTGATTAAATTCAATATAGCTAGGGGCAAAAAGTAGCGGCACTTCGTAAACACTTCAAAAGCGGCGAAAACTGATCTATGTCGTCGGAAAAAAGGGAGTATCCATTCACAGGTGAGCGTCGAATATTGGGGAAGAGTAATATGGTCTCCCCTTCAGGTATTAAGCTGTCGTTTCTGTGAAGTTACACAGTGATAATACGCGGCGATATTGCTACCCTCGCGGATTATCATGTCTGGTACAAGGATCGTGCGAACCGAGTAAATAAAGCTCAAACGGGCGTACTTACAACGTTTAAAGATAACATTTTGTATAACCCATTTTTATGTTTACGATATTTTTCATGGAGAAATGTTGTTGTTATTTTCTATTTGTCTGCGTAAGTTCTCAAGTCAATGATTTTAACGGCCAAGGAATGTGGAAAATATATTAATATTGTTTTTACTGATGGTTCAGTTTTTGTATCGGTAAAAAAAATACCGCCAGCGTAGTTTAATTTTACGTGGCCTGTAAAAAAATTGTTTATCAGGAGGTATGCCTACTTACAAACAATTTACTACAACTGATTACACATTTAGAAGAGCGAGTATTGCGGAACTAATTTACGGTACTTTTTATTTTCATACGTACTAGGGCATGAGTATCGGAATATCGAATATCGAAAATATCGGAATATCGGACAAAATATTGTGCCAGAAAATATCGATATTAGATTTGTAAAAACCGGGATTTTCGATATTTACGACATTGCTTCAAGTAATCATTACCAATGAATTTAATTTGTATAACTTTTTTTAAATCAATAACTCGAAGCGCGCATAACCCGTGCATGTGAATATTAAGAACAATAAATAATAATAAGTCTGCGGTATTGCGTCGAGTGCGTCTAGCGCGCCAAATATAGTAATATTGCGAGTATTCGTCGCTACCATTTTACCAGTAATTAACTACCAATATTGATCCGTAACTAGTTGTTTTTGTTATATAGTTTTATATCATTTCACTATAGACATGCCTTCTTGATTTACCTACCTGTTATAAAATAATTACCTACCTACCAAAATGTATTTTTATAACTCTTTATTCATGTTTAATAAGTTTTAGTGATAATATCTCAGTCGTTTCTACAAGGCTCTGATAGCCCAGTGGCGGGACTAACAGACTGCAATTCGGAAGGTCTCGGGTATGAATCCTGGCGATCATCAATGACTTTTCGAAATTCAGTTAATATTGTTATATTAGTTATGTGCGTAATTAATAGTTAATTATAGCTTGTCTCATACCTCGGAGAGCACGTTAAGCTATCGGTCCCAGTTGAACATTTACGTCTGTCATAATGGAAAGTTAGTACCTTCAAATATCCTAGCAATGGGCAAATCAATATAGGTAATATTAGTCTAATTTCTTTTTCAAGTTGTTCCATTTGAACTCAAATTGCTTAATGTGGTAAGTAAACAAACTGGTGTAGTTTGTAATAGACCACTCATTTTTGTCACCAAAGCAGTGAATTAAAATTTACTTCAATCAATCAATTAATCAGCCTATCGCAGTCCACTGCTAGACATAGGCCTCTCCCAACACGCGCCACAGTACACGGTCCTCATCCTTCCACATCCAGTCTGTCCCAGCCACCTTTTTCAGGTCGTCGGCCCATCTGCCGGGGGCGGCCCTACCTTACGCTTGCCGAGGCGTGGTCTCCACTCTAGGACACGCTTGCTCCATCGGCCATCAGTCCTTCTACAGATATGACCAGCCCACTGCCACTTGTGTTTACTGATTCTGTGAGCTATGTCGGTAATTTTGGTTCTTTGTCGAATAACTTCATTTCGGATTTTATCCTTCAAAGAGACGCCAAGCACAGCCCGTTCCATATCTCGCTGCGTGACTTTGAGTTAGTGGACTAGTCCCACTGTGAGTGTCCACGTCTAGGCACCGTACGTAACATAGCAGGTAGGACGCATTGGTGGAAGACTTTGGTCTTCAGGCATTGCGGTAGGGGCGAAGAGAAAACTCGACGTAGCTTGCCAAACGCTGCCCAACCCAACTGGATCCTTCGGTCGATTTCTTTCTCGAAGTTGTTTCTACCAAGCTGGACTACTTGCCCAAGGTAGACATACTCTTGAACAACTTTGAGCATCGATCCGTCGACATAAACCGGTCCCGGCACAATGTGTTCGTTGAACATAATCTTGGTTTTATCCAAGTTCATGCCGAGACCGACCCGTCGCGAGGCTCCATTTAGGCTGTGCAGCATCTTGCTCAGCTCTTCCAGGCTCTCTGCCACGATGACGATATCGTCGGAAAACCGAAGGTGAGATATGTACTCGCCATTAATGATTATGCCCCGTCCAGTCCAGTCCAGCGTCTTAAAGACGTCTTCCAGTGCGTTGGTGAAGAGCTTAGGGGATATTACATCCCCTTGCCTCACCTCTCTTCCGGCCACTATGACCGTCCTGGAGCTGGTCATAGAGGCCGTGTCATACAAGCATCTCAATCGATGTAGCGCCAATCGATGCGATACCGCTACAGAGCATCCAGAACCAGCCCAGGTTTCGATGGAGTCGAAGGCTTTCTCATAGTCTACGAAAGCCATACACAGCGGCTGATTGTACTCGTTGGTCTTCTGTACAATCTGCCGAACAGTATGGATGTGGTCTACGATGCTGTAGCCTTTTCGAAATCCGGCTTGTTCCGGTGACTGGAAATCGTCGAGTTTTCTGGCGAGGCGGTTTGTTAGGACTCTCGAGAACAACTTGTAGACGTGGCTCAGGAGTGAAATGGGTCTATAGTTTTTCAGCAAGGTTTTGTCACCTTTTTCGAAAAACAGAACCACCGCACTCCCACTCCACGCCTGATGTGTTAGGCCTTGGTGGATAACGTAATTAAAGAGGCTCGCCAGCTCTTTCAGAACTGCTGTCCCACCTGCTTTTAAGAGCTCTGGGGTGATTCCGTTATCCCCTGGAGACTTGTTGTTCTTAAGCTGCTCGAGAGCCACTCTTACCTCGCCCTGGTTGACATCAGGGAAGTCCTCCGTGTAATGGCGCGTGAGTTGGGCTCTGTGATCATAATCGCTGGGTCTCGTGGGTTTAAGCATCCGTGATGCGTACGAGTCCTTTTAGAAACTCAATTTCAGCGAGAATCGCGAACTTGAAGGTTACGGTTTTGCCATCCGCAGTATTGAGTTTCGACAGATGAATTCTACCAAGCTGGCGAGCGAAGACTTTGATGCCTCGATTCTGTTCAATCGCAGCCGTAATGGCTAGGGTATTGAAACATCGGAGGTCTCGTCGCACCAGCTTCCGGATCTTCCAGTTTAGGTTTCTTCCATCCGTCGAAGACGTCTGCGCATAATTATGACATTCCTCTTCTTCGCCTCATAACTTCGAGAGTCTCGAGCGAGAGTTTACTTTGCTTATTATTAAAATAATTATTAAAATTTACTTATTTGATCTCAATATTTCATTTTAATTTAATTTTTAGACACAATTTTCCATTTTTCATGACTTTTGATTCGTCTGATTTCTAGTAAGTATCGGAAATATCGAAAATATCGAATTCCGGAATTATAAAATGCTGAATATCGAAAATACCGATATTGAGAAAATGGGCCGATATTGCGACCCCTAATACGTACTTTATCCAGCGTAATGGGAAACGGTATATCCATAATTGTCGTCAACAACCGCACAAAACCATCCTTTTAAAGAAATAGAAATCTAATAAAAAGCGTTCAGTTGCGTAAAGTAAGAGACAATAGAACACAAAAAGTATAAAAGGCGGACAACTTTCTACTGATCATGACCCGTGGATGGCGTAAGCGACAACCGTGACGTCAAAATTCATATCCCCTTTTATCAACTTTTAGTTACATTACTTATATCTATATACGCATTGCATCTCTTCTAAAAAGAGTACGGAGTAGTACTAATGGCATCCTGAATGTCATTGCCGATAAGTATGACTCCGATATATCGAGGAGATGGTTGCGAGTCCTTCTAGATTAGTAAGTTTATTGTGTTCACTAACATAGGTTAAGTTTTATGTATGTAATTGTAACTATATGGACCGTGTCTGAAATAAAAAAATATTATTATTATTATATCTAAAAATGTTATGACAGATTGTGTAAACATGTGTAGGAACTGTTGAAAGCGGAAGAGTTTTGTGAATGTCAGTTATCTATGATACGTACTCTCAATCAAGTTAAGAATAGTCTAGATTTAACTTAGGTTACTCTCTCGATACGGCGAGTGTAACGGCCCTGTCACGACCTTGCCGCTCTGAGCGGCGGCTTAGCGCGGGGCGTCTAGCGGCAAGATCAAATGTATGAAGACGTTCGAAGCACGCCACGAGCCGCCGCGCACAGCGATAACGCGCGCGTTTTTTTTGGCGCGATTGGCTGCGCGGCGAGCGGCGCGGCGTGCGGTGCGGCGAGCGGCGGGAACAAATGTACTGCGACCGAGTCCGACGCCACGACTCCGAGCGGCACAGACAGCGTTACGCGAGGGACGAACTAGGCGGTTAAACTATTTGTTAAATATTTTGTGGCGGTAATGAATACGGAGACATTTAAAGTCGAAATTTTTAACGGTCGCGTGTGTGGATAGCAACACATCCGCTGTATAAATACAAAAATGTTAATAAAACGTTGCGAGATGTAATGAAACAATGTTTTACAGAATGTAATGGTAGGTTTTAATATAAATCGCAAACATTAAAACATTGAGTAATGTACATATGTACCTATTTAGGTACAGACACAGCTACTATGAAAGTTAAAAGGTGATTTACCTACCTACTTAACGTAATCTACGTTGTGTAGGTACCTATTCAACGCCTCATTAATTGCGAATATGTATTATTCCTTTGATATAAAATACTTGTAAGAAATGAAGATCCAATGTCGACAATTTTGTAGGTATACCGTATAGTTACACAAAGATATTTTGGGTATCGCCATATTTATGGGTAATAGTGATGCGCGATTGTGAATGATCTGCATAATCGAATTAACCACTACTACTAATCTACTTATTCGAATACAATATTAGTAATATACTAACATTCATAATCGAATGACGACTACTAATTAGTAATTACTAATGATGGCCGACTATATTATTGTCATCACTCGTTAGTTTGAATGAATTTATTCGAATCATTCGTGTTCGTCGTTTCGTACCGCGGCGCCGGCGCTTAGTTACTGGTTTTGAAACGATTACATGCGAATGATTAGTTGAAACTAAGACTAACCTAAATAATCTATCTTCTTTGTTCGTTTGTGCTAATAAACTGATGTGAATAAAAGTGTGATAAAAACGGGTCTTGTGTCTACTAAACTACAACTATTTATCTATCAGTGTTCGTAAGAAATGAGTTAATAACAAAAATGGACGGTTTCTTGTGATAGCACGCTAAAAGTAAAACTAACTTGCAATATTTGCAATATGATTAAGTGAAGGTCGATGTCGAATAAGTCGAATTATTTATTCGTTCTCATCATTCAGTGACCAGACTGAATGATGAGAACGAATAATAATTCGACTTCAAGTTAGTACCTATTAGATTAGTAGGCCATGTTAGTAACTAATATCGAATGTCATTCGAATGAGTTGAATGATTGACAAAGTCGAATGATTCGAATAGGATCATTCATAGTCGCGCATCGCTAATGGGTAACTCCGTCGGCCCAAATACGTCCACATTTGCCGCTGCGTTTACCGCTGCTGTAGGGTCGTGGCGTGCACGACGCTCTGCCGCGCCGCCCGCCGCGACGCGCGCCGCTTAGACCGATCTCGTGAACAGGCCCTAAAAGTGTAGCAGTAAATAAATAAAAGTGGTAAATTGAAAAGATAGCAAGTTAAATTTTGTGAACTTTGTCATCATTCTGCCATGTCCAAAGTAACAAGACGAAAACATGAAATTTATAGAAAACACACATGATTTGGCCGAAATATGCCACAGAATGCCTGAAATGAGGTCATAGTCGACGAAATTTTCAAGTTTCCTCTTTTTCTTTCACATCTGTATCTGAGACAGCTGAGACAACATTTGAAAATAAAATTCTTGTACTTCAAAGTTTTTAGTGAAATGGCTAAGTGAAACAAAATTTAGCAGCTGTCCAGTACAAAGTGGTCAAGTTATTTACATTTAGACCATGAATAAATTCATGATTTGTCTCTGACACGTTTCTATTGAAATATAACCCGCGGGGTAGAAACAAATTTACGAAGATGTTAATAAAACTGAATAAGATCATTTAAGACTCAAAAGTTTGAAAAGAGCACTTAACTAACTTTACCATTATTTATTGTAATATTTACTAGTAGCACAGACAAAGACAAAAGAATTTTCTGCTCCGCAAATGATCACAGACACGAAATTTACAAGTTGATTGACTCCTCGAATATCATTTGAATATGAAATACTTTTTTGTCTACGTTTAATAAGATAAATATGGAGAATCACTGATTATATTTTGTGCGAGAGTGACAGCTATAAACATATTTTAAAATTAATCAAAAATTTTTATTGGATACACCAGCCATTTACCTACTTTAGAAACTAAATGATACCTAACGCTTGAAACAGACTTTAGAAAAATAAAAGCCCGATAGGGTTTTCAAATAATTAACGGCCGGTCGATCCCATTATTTGATCTATCCATGGATTTGGATACGAGGTAAACTAATTTATTGCGTGAGATAGATACAAAGTCTAATCCACGCTTAAACAATATAAGTTAGTAATAAATTATGAAAACCTGCCTCCTGGTCACGAGCTTCCCAGGCCCACATGGAAGTCCTTAAATAGATTGCGGACCCGTGGACGTTGTAATGAAAACCGAGCAGGATGGGTTTCTTAGACGAAGCTGCAACCCTGTGTGAGTGTGGCACTAGCATACAGTCAATGCTCCACCTACTATCGTGCCCTGACTGCCCAGACACATGTTCCCTTAAAGACGTAATGGACGTCTCCGAAAATGCAGTAAGGGTGGCTGCCACAGAAATATATAGTAATAGAACGGTGACACGGGCGTGGCGAGCGTGCCAAACTATTGCACTATAGTGCATGTGTTTTCGAACGCATTCGCATTACGCATCGCGTCTCCCTTTCGCGCGCTCAGGAGGTAAAAAAACTTTGAATTCGTTACGAATATGCCATATTGTGCAGTTTCCAATTGTAAAAATTAAAAGTGATGCAAAAATATGGAAAAGGGAGGCATTTCATATCACCAGTAAGTATTTAAATTGAGTAAAACTTAAGATTATTGAGATTTAAAACAAGTGGGCTACTTTTACCATGTTTGTCTAATAAGAACATCATCGTTCATTTCTTCGTTATGTTAAATTTCCATTGCTTGAATTATACGATACTTGTTGACATATTTATGAAATAAACACGCAATATACGGCGAGATACGCGATATTCACAAGATGCCAAAAACAATAACAAATCAGGGGCCACGGGTCAAATAAATAGCTGTGATTGGTCAGCGCGCGCTAGGGATTGACGTTCGGTTTATGGTTACGTTTTAAATTTATCGATAAATAAAAGGAATATTAATTCGAATTAATTATTATGTCTCTGGCTGTCTCTCTCTCTCTCATAAAGAAAGCAAGCATCATGTTCATGCTTTCAGATCACGAAAATGACATCTATTTGGGAATCCAAGATGGCGAACGAAACATTTTTAATAAAATTAATATGGGTATCATTTTAGGGGTTTTTATAGATTCTAGTCACGAAAATGACATCTATTTGGGAATCCAAGATGGCGGACGGGACATTTTTAATAAAATTAATATGGGTATTATTTCCGGGGTTTTTATGGATTCTGGTCACGAAAATGACATCTATTTGGGAATCCAAGATGGCGGACGGGACATTTTTAATAAAATTAATATGGGTATCATTTTCGGGATTTTCATGGATTCTGGTCACGAAAATGACATCTATTTGGGAATCCAAGATGGCGGACGGGTCATTTTTAATAAAATTAATATGGGTATCATTTTCGGGGTTTTTATGGATTCTGGTCAGGAAAATGACATCTATTTGGGAATCCAAGATGGCGGACGGGTCATTTTTAATAAAATTAGTATGGGTATCATTTTCAGGGTTTTTATGGATTCTGGTCACGAAAATGACATCTATTTGGGAATCCAAGATGGCGGACGGGACATTTTTTATAAAATTAATCTGGGTATAATTTTTGGGGTTTTCATGCTTTCTGATCACGAAAATGACATCCATTTGGGAATCCAAGTTGGCGGACGGGACATCTTTGATCACGAAATAGATGGTGATGTTGGATTACCCATCCTTTTAAACATCGGAGACGATACCCATATTGTTTTTTTTTAAATCCCATCCACCATCTTTGATCACGAAATAGATGGTGTTTTTGAATTTCCCATTCCTTAAAATATCGGAGACGATACCCATATCGACTTTTAAAAAAATCCCGTCCGCCATCTTTAATTTCCTATCCGTCATCTTTGATCACGAAATAGATGTTGTATTTGGATTCTCCATCCCGTATATCAACGGAGACGATACCCATATTGATTTTAAAAAAAAAATCCCTTCCACCAACTTTGATCACGAAATAGATGGTGTTTTTGAATTTCCCATTCCTTAAAATATCGGAGACGATACCCATATCGACTTTAAAAAAATCCCGTCCGTCATCTTTAATTTCCTATCCACCACCTTGAATCACGAAAAAGATGTTGTATTTGAATTTTCCATCCCTTTTAACATCGCAGACGATACCAATATAGATTTTTTTTATTTTCCCATCCGCCATCTTTGATTTCCCATCCACCATCTTCGATCACGAAATAGATGTTGTATTTCGATTCCCCAACCCTTAAAATATAGAAGGCTATACCCATATTGTTTTTTAAAATTTTGTCATCCGCCATCTTTGATATTCCGTCCGCCATCTTGAATCACTAAATAAATTTCATATTATTTAATCAGCATCCCGAAAATCTCGAAAACGATACCCATATAGATTGTATCCTATTCGTTAAGCCTTTTTTTTGTCTTTGACCCAACTTTTAGGGGCTAGACAAAAATAATAAATTTGGTCAAACGAGAAGGGGTCGGGGGGGTCCCTTCTCGTTTGACCAAATTTATTATTTTTGTCTGGCCCCTAAAAGTTGTGGCGTAATTTTATATAGCCTACAGCCTTTCGGAATAATTGGGCTATCATAGGCAATATCAATTTTTTAAAGCCGACTGCTAGTTCCTGAGATTAGCCGACATTATCTTTTAGCCTTTTTAGCTTTTTTCCCGGCCACAAAGGGTCGAAACGTTATGTTATATAGCCTATAGCCTTCCGGAATAACTAGGCTACCGTATACAAAAAGAATTTTTCAGATCCGACCGGTAGTTCCTGAGATTAGCGCGTTCAAACAAACAAACT
Source organism: Euclidia mi (assembly GCA_944739405.2). Taxonomy (NCBI): domain Eukaryota; kingdom Metazoa; phylum Arthropoda; class Insecta; order Lepidoptera; family Erebidae; genus Euclidia; species Euclidia mi. The sequence goes on from OX123189.2 coordinate 3,233,545, forward strand.
CTTCCGCTTTATTACATTAGTATAGATATTTTATAATATAGTCAAAAGTTTTGTAAGATTTCAATACAGATTTTTAACTAAATAAATACGTTTTATTTTTATAACAGTATACTATAACCAAACTATTCATAATAAAACATTTTATATAAACAATAACATAATTTCATTTTCCATAGCTCTCACATCGATAATAATACCTTAGTGTCCCCTCACTATCTATACGTCACTGTGGGCGGGGCTTGCTAAAATGTGGCACGCGCGAAATGTACGCGATGACGTGACATTCACCGTTCTATTACTATCTATTTCTGTGGTGGCTGCATTCTATTGGGCGAACAAGATTTAATGCATTGAAACTTGAGACTCGTCATTGACACGAAAGAGAGTAATAATTGTAATAGTAATATTGAGTATTATTTACGTCTTGCTTATATATGATTCGTGATGTAATAATTAAGTAAATAAAACCCTATTAATCTTTGCTGAATTCTATGAATTACCATTGTTTTAAGGTACACAATTGCTCCTTTTTACATATTATAAGGCTCTTTGCCTGTTTTCAATCAACGTCTGCTAGAATTAAACAGAAATAATAACAATAATTTAAAGCATTCTTTTTATGTTTATCAAAGTTTGTAAACGAAATACATTGGACCGGGTGAATATGCGTGTCACTCGGAACGCAGAACAGAATAAATTATCATAAATGCAGCAGTTGAAAAAGGTATAGAAATGTTTACAATATAAAATACTTTAAATTTTCTTTTATCACAAAAGGGGTTGCCTGTCTCAGTTTATAACAATTTCTTTCAAACAATCTTACTTAAAGAAAATTAAAACTTTATAGAAGCTAATGAAAAGTGTTTTCCAACTTTTCAATCCAGTTTCAGGCTTGGACAATTTAAGTTATCCGTCTGTTATCGGTGAGTCGTCAATAAAAGTGAAACTACATTATAGAGCCTATTAAACTTGAAATGAGATTGTTCAAACTCATTGGCTTAAGAGTTCGGATAGTGCAGACAGCAACAAAAGCTATGGTAATGACGAACTTGTACAACTTGTAATGGGATAAGTTTGAGCAAAAGATCCGCATACAAATGTTTGCATGGTGATAAAAAGGCAAAAATAGGTATTCGACGAGACGGGCCTTTTAGTTGCGAACTTTGTGACCTTTTATTATGTTGATTTCTATTTATTAGCAGTATCCTGAGAACTTCGCTCCTATAAATCTCCTAGGGGAATACTAATCGCAAAGTTTTAATACCCAAAAAAAATGCATCAATTCGTTTGCTTTAATTCGTCTCTATAAAAAAATTATCCCATGTAACATGATATGATGTATACTAAATTGGCTACGACACGACTAATATGATGTAGTATGTTTACGAATGACCATAGACATATAAGGTGATGTGTAGGCGAGCCATCGCAAAGGCGAGCAGGCTCATAGCCCGCCTCCCTCGGCATCGTCCATCCAAATGCGGACTTAATTTTCGTCAGTCCACCGCATAGAGCATGACATCATGGCTTCGCCGGAGGATAGGAAATTTCGCGCTTAGTTACAAGTGAAGACTGATTTGAAATCAGCGATGGGAGTCACAATAATAGTGGAGTTTTGGCGTGTTCGCAAGGTAAACATGCCACTAGGGTCGTGCTTTACCTTTTATGAAGGTAGGGGGGAGGTTTGGGCGAAGCGATGACGTCATAGGGCGGGGCCCCGGTGGCTCGGCGCGCTGCAACTGGGTGCGAGTTGAAGCGCCGCCGACATGACGGTGAATGACAATGTGTCGCGAATACGCATTCGCCAAAAGCAATAACTATCAATTACTTGAAGACTCATTTGCTTTTAATTGGTTAAGTTTTAGTACTTTTACAATTTACATACTGTAATGAATTTTGGGTAGTGGATTCCGTTTTTATTCTACAGCTAGATTTGCTAGTTCTAGCGGTTTCCTGACCCTCTTTTCTTTTTTTTATTTATATACAAATGGTATACACTTTTAACAATTTCGTTTTTTACTCACCAACAAGGGAATGATCCCTTGTTGGCGAGTATACAGGAAAATTCTGTATCTGAAGAAAGTTTTGCATGTTTAACATAATATAACATCACGTCTTTTATCCCCGAAGAGGCAGGCAGAGGTGTATTGCACACCCACATTTCGCCAGTTATGTTTAGGTCCCAATGTAATAGGGGGCGAGCCTATTGCCATCTACCGGTCACATTATTAAGCATTGCAAGTTTAATCGCAATAAAAAGGGTGTAACCTAGCGGTAGTGATGACAGCATGTGGCAAAAAATTCAGCTCAAGACCAGGTGTGCTGAGAAGAAGGAGAAATGTCAGGTAAAGTACAAAACACATTATTTCAACGTAAATCCTCTTGTTTGAGTATCTTGCAGCACGGATTTTAAATTTGGCTGATCTGTCGTTTATGCAACGAGAATCAAAAGTTATTCTCAAGTTCCTTAACACAGCTACAAATAAGGAAACAGCAAGCGAATCAAAAAACCTGTTATCACCGTTAAACACACAAGCAATCAGAGCTGCAAAATACCGTCGGAAAAAACTCTCGATGATTCATACAACGCGATAAAATTATATACAACGGCTGACATCATTGATAACAGTGTAGTGCGACGCGAAAACATTCCGCGAGTTGAAACAATTTGTGACTCCAGCTCATTGGATAATCACTTTGTTGCTAAACAAAATTGTTTGCGTCCGTCATGCTCGAGTAAACATGATGCGACACTTGTTCAATATGCTGAAATGGATAAACGTAGTGATTAATGGGTATTAAGTGTTTGCTAATGACTGAACGAGTTGGCAGAATACGCATACGTATTTCAGTTCGATAGCTGAACTTTGTAAGGTGTGTTAGCAATTTACTCTGTAAGCATTTTAATAAAATTTTTGAGTTTCATTGCAGGGAAATTTGCGGAACGTTTTGAACTCGGTATTGGATATTTTCTAATTGGAAAATGATGATGATGATGTCCTCCTCGACGTGTCCGTCGACGGCGACCCTAAACATCTTTTCTGGCATGTGCCCGGATGTGGCTGGCAAAGCCAAACTTTGTTGAAAATACTAAGTAATCAACACAGTGACTGGCCTATAGTACGTAGTATCGCTAGTGGTTAGTCAAGGTGAATGCTAAGTCGCAGATTTCAAATTCGATTTCCATTTAGGACTAAACTTTGTAGGACTAAATGATGATGTGTTGTATCTGTGTGTAATTTGTTCATAATATGTATTGTATGTATTTAAAAAGATAAAATAAACATGTTTATCAATTATCTTGTTACCATAGAACATGCTCTGCCTAGTTTGGAATCAGATGACTTTAGGACCTACATATGTGATTTGTTCTAGAATGTTACAAGGTATATTTGCCTCATCAATTTGTTTGTAAGAGATACCGTGGTGTTCAATTCGTGTCGCAGTTGGAAATCGACATGTCACATGTCAAGATAGGTACTTGACTCCCAAAGGTCCTTTAGGCCTGGTACGTTTTGTAAAACAATCGAATTTCGTAAATTATGTAATTTGTAAAAAATATATCCTCGTTGTACAAATTCCGACGTGCCGAATTTCACTTATAACTTGAAATTCTCATTGTACCTACTTGTTTACAAATTTCTCAACATTTCAGCTGCTACTTACCTAGCCGTTTCAATATCTATACAATAGATAATTCTCAATGTCCATTGTCCGTGTGGTGACGGATTAAGAATACGTAATGTCACCACCCATATCATCCCATGGGTATCGTAATAGCCGACAGAGGGACCATACTATGCAGAGAAGAGCACTGTAAGAGAAGGAAAACTTTATACAAACCCGATACCAACCCGTTTGGCCAGCGTGGTATAGTAGGCCAATTCCTCCTTTTAAAGGAGAGGCCTAGTCCAGCAGTGGACTGTTAGCGGCTGATGATGATGAGATAGTTCTTAAAAAATATATATTGTAACATTTTATCCCAAGGATTTTTGGTATTAATATTGCCAGTAGGTACCTACTATACTTGTGCGAAATGTTGTTGATATCAATTTTAAGGGAGCGGCCCACCATACACACTACAATACAGAAGTACACCACCCCAACCCAGCAAAAGAAAATGCTTAAATACCTCACACAAGACGAGGGAGTGATTTCTACTAACCAACTAGATTTCTAACTGAAATAACAGCAGAAGAAAAGTAGAAAACAGACACTTATCTAAAGGTGCCTGGCGAATATTTTGATCTACATAGTTCCTATTAGTCATTCGGTGATACAAAAGGTTTATAGTAGAATTAATATTTTATATTTATATATTAAACGTATGAAGTAAAATAACAGGCTTTCATCTACAAAGTAACCTCAAAGCAAATCCTCGTTGGTAGTCAGACGTCCGTCTCCTGTCCTTACTTTGTTCTGACGAATACATAACCACTTAATCTTTGAAGTCCACGCTAAAACCGTTTTAATTAAAGTGGCCTACAATTAAATATTCACTTTGTATATTACAAGAACATTTTGGGTGCTATTTACAGAACATGGTTGGTTACTATTCATTTTACATATCTGTAGTTTATGATGATAACATCATAATCAAATACTTACAGAAAATCATTTGTCCTGGCTGCCATATCATCACGGACACGATACTTTCAAAGCTAGAAACATGAAATTTGGGCTGTGGGTTTCGTTTATATCGAAGGCACCTGCAGAAGAAGATTTTTTTAAATGTTTTCCAACTCTGATGGGGATAAGGAGGTCAACGATTTTTTGAAAATCTACAAATTTTGAAACACAAAAAGTAGGGGCTACAACTAGTCAAATAACATTATTGGACACTAAAGGGTTTATTGTAACCCCAGATTCACGTATCTGATATAAATATCCATTTACCTTGCTCGTACGAGCACGAGAACCCAAAACAAAACGAATCAGAAAAGGACCACACAAAGCAATTCTACCTCAGCTAATTAAGACAAGGCACATGCATTGTTTCTTCGCGTCTTTAAGAGTAGTCAAAGTCAGCAGTACCTTTCTTCACAGAACGACGGTTGTCCTTCAAGATGTTTATTCTCTGCTCCCAAGGGTAAGTAAACAATTGCTCGACTGAAAACTGTTTGTTTCAACGTCCATCCAAATATTGGTAGACCAATAATGAAACCAAATTACGCCGCAGACAATTCGGGAGCGATAATTTACGTCAGATAAATTAAAATTCCTGTAGATAGGCAATAAAAGACGCCATCGCAAAATTTCAGCATCATTGAAACGTCCTTCGAACAAGGACGGGCGTGTAATAATGAATGAAAGAGGAAATATGAGAGGGGAGGGAGGAGAGACACTCAATCAAACTCGCTTTATTACGCACTTATTGGCGGTTTACGTAATTTGTGTTGTGCTGAAACAAGCACCGCCTACCTCTTTACTTACACTAAATGTGTGTAACATAATTATACACAAATTAATTTACCAGATATGAATGCCTCACTTGTTTCTCATATCTTTTTGAATGCTATCTCGTAAGGTAATATCTATATCTTTATATATAAAATCCTTGCGTTACTGACTGACTGACAGACACGCTACAGCCGAAACTATTGGTCGCAGGAAGCTGAAATTTTGGCATGTATGTTCCCTGGGGACCGTAGGGGTGCACTAAGAAGGGATTTCCCGAAATTCCCACGGGATCAGCCAAAACGGGTAAACTTTAAAAAAAATGCAGGCGTAGCTGCTGGCGGCCTCTAGTTCTTTATAAAGCGCGAATTTACGTTTCAGTAACATTATCACTAATTGCTTGATGCTATACTTTATTAAGTCAATTATATCAACAGCTGGGTTTTAGATTCTGCCAGTTCTGGCTTTTCAATTAGTTGTAATTTACCAAAGCATATAAAGTATGCCTACCGTCGTTTACATAACCTATGCCTAGAAACAACAAGGATAATTTTCCACTACAAGAAATTCAGGTGAAACTACGATATCTAATCAATATGAATATCGTTACCATAATTAATTATGTCATATCCTATGCGTGCAGTTTTAATATCTATAAACTGCGCTATCTAAGGGGAAATAGTGCAATGTGGGCGGGGTAATTAAAAAAAAAAGACAACGTAATAGATTTAGTCACAGAAAATTATATGAACATGTTTCACAAGGTGAACAACATAGCGCTATGAACAAATATATATGTTTCTTTTCATTCACACAGCATTTGAAAAATGTTGTAATTTGTATAGAAATACATTATACAAACGTCAGTTAGTTCTTCAAGTCAAGTTTTAAAGAAGTTGCAAAATATAAACAGAGGCCATCACGCCGAGGTTGGACCGGTTAGTAAAAAAATAAATACAAAACTTTTACATTGATGTATAGATTTTTACTGCCTGTATAAGCATATAGCTTATATTTATGTAATTACGTGAAGAGCAAGGGTCTCTTAAAAATCTTCTATTTGAGAAAGATGCTCTCAACATCAATATGTCATTTTCCTTTACCTAAGCCAGAATAAAATGATAAACGACTCATCGTCACATAGCAAGACAACCGTAGCTACTATCAGATAATGAGTCTTCACCGAAGGGCGGCTCGATCGTCCCGATACACGAAAATTAATGGGATAAATAACTCGCGATCGAGAATTTGCATTCATTTTCTACTTCGACGATCACGCACCGCCGCTAAGGTAAATGATATACGATCAGAATTTGGCGTTGAATGAAAACTGAAGATTTTGCAAATAAAATGCGAGTAGGTATGCTGATGAAAAAGTAAATGCATACATGGTACTACGAGATACATTCTACGCATAGAGTCGACGTAAAATGCATCCATACAAAAATGCCTTTTACCTAATAGGCGAGTTTTAAAAACGAAATGGAGAGTTTCGGACATACGTCAGCTTTGGGATTAAGCCTGCCTTATTTTATTTTGGATGACTGTGAATAGTAAAACCAAAATATCAACGAAACAACAAAAGTAATATTAAAATATCAATTCGCAAGAAAAACAATAGACTGCCATGTCATCTTTCACGATCCAGTGTTATCAGTTTTATAAGCAGCGCTCATTACTCGCCCCGTCTCCCTGAAGCGTAACCCAACAATAAAAACGAACAACTCTTCACGGAAAATGTAATATTTCTCCTCGTCTGCTTATTCAAAGGATTCAAACTAAAGGTATTACTTTCGCAAGTAATTTTAAAATTCGCAACAGTAATATAACTTGGATAACACTGTATAGACACTCTCGTTTCTCTTCAAAACTTCATCAAATAAAATTCTTAAAGCAGATTTTACAATTTCCAAGAGATCTCAACATAAACTCCGTCGGAACCACTTACATAGCCAAGCTTCGGAGACTAATCGAGTATAAGTTCGAGTCTGTTTTAATCCTATTAATTAAATAATAAGTTCGTAACTTGGATTTACAGACCATAATCCGACCGACACTCGACTGATCAAATTAATTAAAAGCTTGTAAACAAACAAATTGAAGTTTAATTGGAAAGTTAGAAGCGTCAAAATCACGAAATGTTATTTATGCAGGAGTTTTGCTGCATAATTTATATACCTATACAAAAATCAATAGCTAAACGCACAGCAATTATATTTCCCACGCATGAACTTGAAAATGGCTCTTTTTATGTAGCTATTTTATATAGAATGATAATTAAAAATAAAGGCGTATGGGAATTGACACTTCAAGACGGTGTTACATAATGTAAAATGAGACATTAAAAGGCACAACCGACCTGGAAGTTTGTTTTCGAAAACTTAAGCACACGGTGCATACCTTAAAGCCGGTAACGCTCCATAAAATTCTTCATATCGTACGAAAACACGACGGAGCTTACCCTAAAACGCAGCTGAACCGTCTAGGTAATGGCCAGGATTGCATAAGACGGCAGGAGAGCGTGTTAAGACGACGTGAGACACTTAGCGCAGTGCAAAATAGCCGCTTATGTCAACGTAACAAGGCATATATTAGATCAAGGATATTTATCGCGTAAGTGCAATCTCTTGCAGAAACCGTAACGCACTATAAGGCTTACTTTCGCTCGCAGATGCTACAAAGAGATAAGGACAGCTAGTTAAGGTGATTGATAGTGATTATATTATAAATCGCTGACGTTAATGAATGTACTGAAGATTGTTGGTGCACTGTTTGATTTGCAATATTGATCTTTATTGTTTTGATTGGCGCGAGTGGACTGTTGTTTATATTGAAGAGTGTTTTCCGTACGGTACCGTACCTTGGAACTAGAAAGCTTTAATTTCGAAGCATAATTAACCATTCGTGGCGGTAGAAAGCTGCTCCGTAATCGTTTATCAAGAAGTTTGTTTTCGTTATGCATAATAAATAAAATATAAATGCATAAATACTATCTTCTGACCGTGGGTTCGCTCATGTGGGGGGTAATTTATCGCGACCAAATGTAGCCCATGAGCTACTTTGATTAAGCAATGTAACTGCAATGATTCTTCAGTTTTTGCGTGAAAGATGTGTCCATCCATCCTCATAACTTCTCACATTTAAAATAGTTGTAAGTTATAAGTCATCCGTGTGGTGACGGATTAAGAATACGGAATGTCACCACCCCATATCATCCCATGGGTGTCGTAAGAGCCGACAGAGGGAGCATATTATGCAGAGAACACCACTGTAAGAGAAGGAAAACTTGGTACAAACCCTATACCAACCCGTTTGGCCAGCGTGGTATAGTAGGCCAATTCCTCCTTTCAAAGGAGAGGCCTAGTCCAGCAGTGGACTGTTAAAGGCTGATGATGATGAAGTTATGGGCACAAAGATCAGGTTAGCAACATGCTTTTCGTAAAATACGATGTATGACGTTAGTGTGACGCTGAAGACATTTCAATCAGATTTAGGGTGCGTTTCCACAGAAGCTGAGCTGGGCGGAGTTCAGCAGAGCAGAACCGTGTAAATAGGTAGGTGTTTCCACTAAAGCTGCGCAAAGATGAGCGGTGCAGGGCTGGGCTATGTAGCTGGGTGAAGTGGAGCCGAGCGGAGCTGAGACGACCGGGGCGGACCAGACCTCAGTCTAGCGGAGCGTTGCCAAACAAACTCCCGCGCCTGACGTCGCGTTAACTCTCTCAGCCCTGCTCCACCCTGCGCAACCCCGCTCTACCGCGCACATTCCCGCTCTACACCGCACAGCCCCGCTTCACACAGCACAGCTCCACTAAGCTCGACACCGCTGTGCCCCGCTTATCTCCGCGCACCATACATTTTAATGTAAATCTTCTCAACTCCGATAACACCGTTTCCACTGAATCAGAGCGGTGATGAGATGTTTATTTTGAGCAATGTGATTGGTCAATTTTTATAAGTCTCTGCTCAGCTCCGCGCAGCACAGGTTCTGTGGAAACGCACCCTTACGCTAAACGTAATGAAAACTCTCAAAACACTGCACATGTTTAAACCAATTACCTCCCTCACGTTATATTACGTACGAGTAACATGACAAGCCCCATTCTGGCTTCATTTATCAAAATACCTCCTTAGTTATAATTATGTTCAAACTTCAAAGTCAAAAGGACGTAGGTGTAGATATTTTTATACATAAGTTTTTCTGATTTAGGTGTTTTGTCTGTTTCGAAGCAATTTGCATCGCCATGCTTGATCAGATTTTAGATATTCAAATATCATGAATATCGTAATCGTCTATATTTAGAATCGTTATTTTCTTAGAACTCTGAGAGCGTCATTTCTATTTATATTTGCGAAATATACAATTTTGACATACAAAACTTTCTTATCGTCAAACGCTCAGTTTTATTAAGTTTTCTGTTCGACATTATTAAGAAACTTGTATTTAATAGATTTAAACATTTTGAGTGAGGCTTTACAGATTTGAACAAGAAAACTTATTTATTATGGATTGAAAATACTTTAAATAATTGAATTTTAAATTCTGTGGGCAAACAAATACCTACTACAAAATGAAAGCGTACCGATATTGGCGTTAATCCTAATGTGGGGTTTTTATTGAAATGGATACAAGTCATTGTATTTGTCAACCGTTTCCTGAAGTAATGATTTTTTTAAACGTTGCCGTTGGGGCAAAGATATATATTCACATAACGCGATAAAAACCCATCATAACATCAGTTAAATAAAATTAACTATCCTGATTGACATATCAATGCAAGAATCTCACCTACTGAAGCTAGTACTAGAAATATCTTTGGATAGTAGATTTACAGTGGAATCCGTTTATTATGACGCCGGCTATATTGACAAACCGCTTAACATGACGACCTTAATAGTGAAGTTTGGTTTTCATAAAAAAATCTCTTTAACAAAGTCGGATATAATAACTTCGCTTACAGTGGCATGTCGTTTACTATGACCACATTATGACCCATTTAATAAATTTAGTCCGGTTATTGTGTCCGATGGCGCACAACGACATTCGGCTTGGTACCCGTGGCGGATTAGTTTTGAAAAAAATATCAATAATGTTTGTCTACTTTTGTTTTAGTAATGTACTTATTACGTACAATTTTACTTTTATTTCAGATGTTTTCTCTAGAAAAATAAATAGGTACATGTACCTAAGCAAAACAGCAGGGTGTTTATTTCCTACGAAATGTTTTATATGACGTCCGCTTCTTATGACGTGTTTGTCTTTTGCCTTCTATGTCACATTATAAACGGATTCCACTGTACTTTATAACGTCAGCATTCGGGAAGAGAAAAGAAATTCAGTACCTACTTATTCCACGCCTAACATGGTCAAACCAAACAAGAAAATGTTTAAACTCCTAAAAATACTATACCTATGTACAGAATGACATGAACAGTGGGTGGAAAGTTTGATTTTATTGCTATAAGCTATATGTTGTAACGAAACTTATTAAAGTTAGCCAGCCATACCAAACACAATTTCAAACCAAAAATGAAAGTGTCCACTTGTTTAAAATGAAACTATCTCTGGTGCGAAACGGTTGGCTAAATGTGAGCCAAAACAGCAGGGACCGAGCACAACAAAATGTCGGAGAAAATGCTTATGAAAATAGGATAGCATTGCATGTTTCAATTAACCTGTTTCTACCTCTCTGGCTATTACTACATATTTTGTGAGATGAAAGTAAAATTTGACAAGTAATGCGTATGTTTCAGTTCATAGGTGCACAACTTTTGTTTACAATTTTATAAACACCTAAAAGGAACCTGCTCGAAAAATAAATCTGCGTTCTACGTGAAATAAATATACGTAGTATGTCATCGTCAGGAATGTCGAAGGTAATGGAAGAACATGCGATTTAACCAGTACCTAGATTAAAGCAATAGTATGGTTGTAACCTGAGAAAAGCCGAAGAAATTGTCGCATAGAAACAGCTGGTCAACGACAACATCAAAGCTTTTCCAAACCGACACGACCTTCAGTAATAAAAGTATTCTTTAAATAAAGTAGAATCTTAATATATAAAATCCTTGCGTTACTGACTGACTGACAGACACGCTACAGCCGAAACTATTGGGCGCAGGACGCTGAAATTTAGCATGTATGTTCCTTGGGGACCGTAGGGGTGCACTAAGAAGGGATTTCGCGAAATTCCCACGGGATCGGCCAAAACGGGTAAATTTAAAAAAAAAATGCAGGCGTAACTCTAAAAGTCTATCCAACCAAACCAATGTAATTTTAACATCATTGGCCGAATGCACATAGAAATATACATCACAGAACGGCATGGATACAAAATCATTAGCATAAAGAAAAATTATCTGTAGATACAAGTGGATATTATACCTACAGGGTTATTTGTAAAACACCGTTAACGTCTCAGGACTATGTTCATCATATCATCATATCAGCCAAACGACGTCCACTGCTGGACATAGGCCTCCCCCAAGGTTCTCCACACATACCGGTCTTGAGCCGCCCGCATACAACTCAGGACTATGTTACTAACATCATAATCAACAACTTTTTTGTTTTACAAATAACTTGTATATCCATCATAAAGGTACAAATATTGATAACAAAAACCTGTCTCTCAAGACCAGCTGCATCAGTAACGTACGTTTTAATGTCGACAACACGTGACTGTTATCAGTACAGTCTCGCGACAATGTGTATCCGACATGTTTGATAACGAATATGAATAACACACAATTTACTCTAATGCCGTTCCAGTGCATGATATGGTTTGTATGTGTGCGTGATGCATGATGTTAGGTGTGTGTACCTACGTTTATGTATGTGTATGTGTCCGTGTGGTGACGGATTAAGAATACGATATCATCCCATGGGTGTCGTAAGAGCCGACAGAGGGAGCATATTGTGCAGAGAACAGCACTGTAAGAGAAGGAAAACTTGATACAAACCTGTGTGTGTGTGTGTGTGTGTGCTTATTTATGTTCATAGAAATGTCAAAGATAGTAATTGTAGTCATAAAGTTTGTTGTATGTATGTTTATTTTTAATTAAACTGAATGCAAAGTGGTCAATGCGACGACTGCAGGGTGTTGTGTTAAAATAGTATTTCTTTTTTATTTCAACGCATTTTGTATCTAATAATTTATATCAAAAACAGTTCTATTTTTTCTTAAACTATGGGTCATAATAATTTGAGTAAATAAATTTGCAAGAAAGATTAAAAAATACGATTGCTGATAAAATAAATATCGTATATTATGGTTACTTGTTTCTAGTGAGACATAGACGTCGTTTCGCTATCCATGTCTTATTATATTAATATTTAAATTAATGCGAATGGACAACTGACCTAGTAGATAGATATATTAAAATGATTTCCAAAATTTTAAATTTTTATTATTATACAAAATACATGGTAAAAAATAGGTAAATACTTTTCAAAATTTTCTTTGTTTGTCACGCCATGAAATGGAGAGGTACTAAAATAATTGTATAACATGCACTTTGTATATTAAGTACGCACATAATTGTCTGCCATTTATTCCATGACAGACGACGTAAAACTACTTAAATAATTAACACAGACTACCACCATTAGTTTATTGTTTCAGTAATAGGCGGATGTTGTAGATTCCTCGCTGCTATTACACAGGTCAAAGTTCAAATGTAAAGACATAATATACATAATACTATACATATGACTGCCTCCGTGGTCCAGTGGATAGCGTATGCGACTGCTGATCGGAGGTCCCGGGTTCGATTCCTGGGTCGGGCAAAACTGTTACTGGGGTTTTCCGAATTCTCAGTAGCAGCACGGAGTCTGGTGATGTGCCCGGTAACGGCAATATGCTCGCCCCCTATTACGTGGGACCTAAAAATTCATGGCGAAATGTGGGTGTAATATTACACCTCTGCCTATCTCTCGGGTACACAGGCGTCTATATATATAAATGTAGATTAATATTTAATTTAAGATTTCTGGATTTATATACAATTATTTCATACACCGAAAACCTTTAATGAAATAAAAGTCGAAACAGGTTTTTAGCAGATTATTATTTGTACAAATCTTGACTATCTACGCTGATCTCACCTCGTCTTGACATCATCAGTGCCGAAATAAAAAATATACAGTTATGAAATACCGATAAGAGAGGGTCTAATAAGGCATTGCAACTAATTATAATGAATTCATGTTTTGAGAGAAATTTTGGTTTACTCTTTTGACTACCATGTCGCTCGTCATATTGTCCACGGCTACCAAGCACGTTTGCGGTCTCTTTGCTTAGGGCTTTTATAGTAAATACAAGAAGCAATAGCTCTTCAGAATTTAACAAAAAGACCTAGAAAGAAAACGGCAAGAAGAAGCAATACAAACACAAAAAATTACTCACACGAGGGAGGAAAATTATCAAAAAAAAAAAAAAGCTTTATTCAATACTGATAGATACGTTCAATTCAAGCATAGTTTCATCTTGAACCAACAGCTCTATAGAAGACTTCACTAAACGACAATATCTAGTAAGTAGGTAAAGTCTCCCAAAACTCTTGAAGCAAGTTTCCCACAAAATCCAATGTACCGACAAAAACAATGTCTGGTATAATTCGCTTTCGTCGTCTTGAAACAGACGGAATCACGAAAAACGCCATTACCAAAGAGGGGCAGCAGACTTAATGTGACATGCAATGTATTTGAAATAAATACGTCTGAAACTGTTTCGAAGTATACACCAGTAGTTGGTAAAGGAGAAATCGATATGGTGTCTCGTATGAAGACGTCTGAACGGCATTTAGGTGTCGCATGCTGCGTGCAGACCCATAAGTTCTATATTGAAAGTAATAAATACTGTGCAATATAGTATTTTGCAATATAATATGTAGTAGTATCACAATTTTAAATTGCTTGATATACAACTTAAACCAAAATATTGTTAACTGCTATTATTGAGAAATTAGTCCTGTCTTTGACCTATCCCAATTATTGTAAATTTAACCTTTCTCAATTATTGTAAAATCTTTACCTACTATTTTGAACAACGGAGAACAGACAGCAGATTCATCTTTAAAATTTAACTAAAGCTAAGTTTTATGATTAGATTTCTCCTTGACTTCCACGAAGCGGATGGTAACAAGAGTTTTACTCTGTTTTAAACCACTTTCATTAGACGTAAAATATTACAGGCTTGATAGGAGGCTAGAAGTTCGTGTATCTGCCAAAATTAAACCTAGAAAATATCTATTTTCATTTCTATTAATATCAATTTTCTTTACATAAACGTATAATAATATTTCAGAACCAAGTTCAGTAAAGAAATGTCAATAGGCTACATACCTCTAAATATTAATAATTTTTTAAATGAATTCGGTACGAGCAACAGTTGACATTATAACACAATACCTTATGAGCATCCCCTAGGGTTCATTTTAACCAAACTTGACACATCACCCCTCGTTCGCTACGAAGAGTGAATATTAATTTTACATGGCCCCCGATGAAAGCATAAATTATGACCAAAAGTATGAACCCATATTTTTATGTCTTTGAAAAGTTCAGTGACTTACCGATAACAGAATTTGGGGAAAACGTACACGTAGGGAAATATGATTTTTATCACTTTACCTCACACGAAGTAACATTTATGACAATTCTATTATTATATTTTACGTAGTTGTTACGCGTTTAAAGTCAACTTTTAGTACAACAACAATGTATTTGGCCCTGGCGTAAATTCTCCTTATAGGGAGTTGGTTCAACTAACGTAGGCCTAGTAATTAAATTATCCTCTATTTTTAGCTATCTTTCATTTTCATCGTGGGAATGGCAGCCATTAATTGCTCTTAGGAATAAAATTGTCCATTGTACTACAAACGAAAATGGTTTGGGAGTTGATGGAATATAAAAATTTTGTAACAACTAGTTCAATTTCGATAATCTTTTACATCCTTAAATGTTGAAAATTATTTATTTGTGCTGTATCATACATAACATAGTTAACTCATTTAATCGTTAATCTGACGACTATGCAGAAAAAAAGGTTTTCTTTTATTTCCTAATTGTATTGTATTATACACTTATTATATACATCAAACCTGGCGTATCTTGTCACTCTATGTCGAAATACCTTGTAGAACTGTGGTGTTTACCTGAAAACAAACAGAACAACTTGTTAAAATTCATATCTTGAAATACGGATAAAATAAATTACAACACTATAGGAAGCACTCTTTATCTTTCAATTCTCTCTAAATATAAACTTGTGTAAGTAGTGATATGGTGGTATGAGTGATCGCATCAGCACTGGCACGGCGACGAGTGACGTAGATACGATTCACACACGAGATAACATATTTGCTTCAATAGTTGTGGGACAAGCGACGACGCGGCAGGCCGAGACGACGCACGATGGCGATGGCGGCACGAACAGGACGCGTGTAGAAAGGACTGGCCTATTCTAGCATAAAGTGAGATGTGCGGAAAGAGGAGAGGGAGGCCTTTGTCCAGCACTGGCACGCTACAGGCTGAAAATAAAATAAGTTGTGGGACACACACCGTAATTTATCCAAGTTAAGGTGTTCTCGTTAAAAACAGCCTTAGGCAACCGTTCGTAATGCTCCGCCAATACGTAGTACATACACACCCCAGTCGCTCGACTCCGACACACACCCTCGAACGATGCGTCATTAAAACTTTAGACTCACTCGTACTGGAATTCTACCCCCGTGACGTATGTCCCATTTCTTTCAATAAAAGAGCAAAACCGACTTACCCTCACCTTTATAACGATGAATAAGACGTGGAAAGTTTTACGTAGCCTTGCTAACAAAACGTTAAGGCGTTGAATAATAAAGTACTACTGCTACTGTGTATCGTTTAGCGTGAAACCTCAACATCCATATTAAATTGCTTATCCTGTTCAACAAAACAATATTCTAAACTAATCTGTCTCGTAAAGATTGTTTATAGTCTAGTTGAAATAATATTAACCTCAATAAGTAAATATTAGACTGATAAACGTTTTAGAGCACGTGAAGCGACAATGATCATTTCCAATTAAATCATCCAATGACTCTTAAAAACATGTATTTATCGGAGGGGTATTATTTTTAAAATATATAAATGAGATGCTTTTAATGACTGGATGCCATATCCAAGATACCTGGCATAAATAACATTCCTAAACAAATGTGATTACGGCCAATATATTATAGACCACAGAGCAATGCTACCAGTCCCCGCATACAGAGGCATGAATAAATAAGAGTCTACGAAAAACTTGGGACTCTCTCCATACTTCTACAATACACTACAAACAAATTCTAGACTCAGTAAAGCATACTTTCTTCCATAGGAACTACTACGGTTTGAGTATCGACAAACACTCGTAAGAACGTCCGCGTCATTATCAAATGGCACCGGTCGCCTTAGAGACGGAACGTAAACAACTGTGACGCGCACCGCGGGTTCGCTCGTATCGATTCGAGCGCACCGACCTCGGAGACGTCACTGTCCATACGCCACAATGGCGTACGATTTATAACGATATCTTATCAACACAACGTTAATCGGATACAGATATTTTTGACTGGACGAACTTTTGAAGGAAATTAATGTTTTATCTGTATTTTTTTATTTAACTCCCGCGCTGGGTCCTTTGTCCCGGGCGCATGGAACTACTCAGAATAGGAGTTTTTGGACCACAATGAGTGCTATGTAAGTCATTGAAGGAAAACATAATTCCTGACCATCTAAGGAAGACATCTCACTTGGCTATATGGCCAGTGAGATACATAAAACGTAGATTTTAGTCCCTTTATAAATGTGCTGTAGAACGCTATTTTAGTGTGCAATAAAGCGTATTATTAATCTAGCAAAACTATAATATTGCCTAAGTTATACAGCACCGCTTGAACTATTTACATACCGTCAAAAATAACTTCATTTCTTCGGCATTCAATCCCTTTTCTAGATAGCTTATTGAATCTCTTATTGGAATGTAATATAGCTGCTAGAAGGCTAGAATATCTACGTCAATCCGAAAGCGTTTCTGAAGCCGCGGGATCAAAAGGTATTCAGGTATTCAAGGCCACGCGTTGTAACAGATTTACGTTGACGCACATGTATTATGTAAATGCAATACGTTTTATAACACATTATAGCAAGTTTGGTACTGAATATTAAAAAGACAATGTGAATAGACTAAGGACGTACGCGCAGAGTAAACAGATTTTTCTTTTGATGATAATAGTCAAACAACATAAATCTACATTTGTAGTGATTTATTTGACAAGCGGGAGGATGCTAGCGGCTCAAGTACGATCTGTACGGAGAGCCTCAGCGGTAGATTATGTTCAGCAGTAAACATCTTCAGGCGAGCATGGTTATGAAGATATGTATACAATATTTTACAGTAACCGTTAATAATATAATGAAGGATATCTCGTAATGATGATCGGAGCGGCGTGAAATCATCCCTTACTCGTTGAACTATTGAATTCTTTCATCATCTTACAAGTCTTGACGTCGTGCATCCCTTCACAACCCAACACCTAATAAGCTTACCTAATATTTATAACACAAATTGGCAGCGATCTTTCAAAAAACAAAAACACAAAACGCTATTTCGAAAGAGTCCCAAAAAAACAAAAATCGTTCAACGTATGCTAAATTGTCTAAATTGAAGCGAAGGCCGTAGGTCTACGGCATGAATGAATGATTCTATTGAAAGGCCGCGCTGAGGTCAACGTATATGCGTACACTGGGAGGCATTCAGTCTCACAAGAGAGCGCTCAATAAAGATGACTTGTAATTGTTGCTGATATCTTTCAACACGGGCGGCAATAGTGCCGAAATGTAGTCGCGAATACAAAGTCATGGATAAGACATTTTTAATGCGTTATCTGGCTGGTGCTCGCTTTATCAGAGTGCTAGGTTTAAATCAGCGCATTTTCAAACAAGTCAAGTTCAACTTTCAAGCCCGATGTAACCTCCTTCGTTTCCCGTCGTAAGAGGAATCCACTGTCTCGTGTTTCTAGATCTAGTAAGTAATACGCCTTATACGCCCCCGACAGTGCTCGAATATTTTATTTTGCTCTTCTATGCTTCGTTGACTCCCAGGTTCAAAACAACTATACATGGATCACAGTGGATTCAACGGCAATAGGAAACGGGGACCCAACGTTAATATCTAAAAAGGATCGAAACTGGGATTCTACGAAAATAAATCGACGTTTGCACCTTGTTAGCATACATATAGGTATATATAAGCCACCGCAGTCATCGTAGCATAGTAACAATGAGACCACTAGTCGTTGACAAATGCCTCCAAGCAAAAACATTTTGTAAGTAAACTAAACATCGCGTGCTCCCGTAGGAGTCTACGTGACTAATATTCAGGACCCTAAAGTAATTTCCGACATAATCCTCCGTAACGATTAGATGTGGCGGAAACACTAATATTTAATGTAAATGTTCGACAACAATTTGTTTTGGAAGTCTAATTTAATGTGGTTCGTGTAGCTACGATCAATTTTAGCTCGAATGTTTAACATTCTGATGATAATCAAATTCTGAGTATAGAAGATAATAATATGGTTTGTATAAATTTTTTGTGACCAAGACATTCGAAGTGAATTCTTATATGCAATTATTATTCTTGAAATTGAAAGAAATCGATCTAAAATAAAATCGTTGTCTATTAATTTGATTTTGACGATACGAAAGATAAAGTTAGTCTAAACCCGTGGTCGTCAAATTGCGGCCCGCGGGCCGCATGCGGCCCGTGGCCGTTATTTGTGCGGCCCGCGACAAAGTAAAATATTTAATGGTCAACTATATACCTACATGTCAAATAAAAATCAGATTTTGCGTTCGAAACCGATAGTCCGACGTAACCGAAACCGACGATAGTCTGCCGCTGCCGCACGAGTTGTTGCCACTAGCTCACTCGCTATGTATTCGGGGGCGGACCCGCGGAAGCTAGTTTTATTGAGCAGCGTGAAAAACAGAAGTACATAGAATTTTGGAAAAATGCACCTAGCAAGTATAAATCGTTACAAAACTGCGCACAATTTATTTTAACCATATTTTCTTCAACATATCTCTATGAAGCTTCATTTTCGAAAAAGACCTTTAAAAAAAAAATACCGTAATCGTCTTTCCACTCATTTAGAAGACTCAATGAATTCCTAATTACAAAACAGGTATTTTTGATTTCGGCATTGAACTTCATTGATAATAATTTCTAATCTACCTATCTTTATAAATTATCTTTTTCCAATAAATATTCCAATGAACAATACGTATGATTACTTTTTTCGATATCAACTCCCAAGCGAACGACGTCGCGGGCATATTTAGTTTGAAGTAAATAACGAAATGAGATGAATACATACTCGTATGTCTCAGCCTAAGTTGCACCAGTTAACAATATCCATGATTTGCTTGTCAAAGTTGTCAAATCACATACATTTTCTAGAGTTAAAGTCATTTTTATCGTTAAAATTAAGGTGTTGCATCCTAAGTGTGAAAACGCTCTGAGGGTAGGTAACTACTCTGCGGCCCGGCGCTGGCACTCACATTGTCATGTGTGGCCCTTGGCCAGTAAAGTGTGACGACCGCCTGGTCTAAACCATGGAATATCGCTTGCCCTTCGGGTTGCGGAGGTCAGATAGGCAGTCGCTCTGTGGAAAAGCTAATATTCAGCCAAATCCGGTTAGACTAGAAAGCGGACCCCAGATTGAAACTGGGATAACGCTAAGAAGATGATGATGATGAAAGATAAAGTTAGATAACAAAAAGCTGACTAAGTAAATACGTCATATGTTTTTAAATGTGCTGATGAAGTCATTATTCTCCCAAAACGCTACATTTATAATTATTACCTATCATATTAGATATCGGCATCATACAAAATATTGTGTTTGGATAGAACAAACAACAAATATGCTTAACTTACTTATAAGAAGATGGTCAAACTAACAGTTTTTCAGTAGACAACCTGTGTTATTAACTTATTACTGTCATATGATAAAATTAATAATAACAGAGTGTTCTGGCATTTTCCCTGAAACTTTCCCTCAAGTAAATGACTGGCTGGACTGGGAATAAAGGTATAATTACATAACCTCCCCCTTTAGGGGTCGGAGGGTGCGGTGACAAAACGTTGACTCCGGTGACGACACGCCTCGTGAACATGCATTCAAAGTAAATGCAATTTATACTACAATCAATAGCTACTCCCACTTTACTTTATATAATGTTTTAGTTACTTAACAGAAAACACAATACATTTAGGACTAGTTTCACCTCCTTCAGTATCGTTGCGATCCGGGATTCGCTTACTAGACTAACCAAATGTGACTGAATGTTAGCTTTTCTACAGGGGAACTGCCTTCCTGCGCTCTGCAACCCAAAAGGATAGCGATATTCTATGCTTTTTTGTGGTTCATACTATAGTTTCTAGTTTCTACTCGTGTCAGTTTATTAAGAGGTACCAACTGCCTATAACGATTGTCAAAGACCACACGGCACCGACGGTTTCACGTGCTAGGCAAGCAAGGAGAGCAAAGCGCTCCGAAGCAAGCGATAACTAACCCTTGGATAGGCACTACCATCCAGATAAATTTAAAATTCTACCTTACTTCGGTAAAACTGGTCCAAGTTGTTCTATTTTAATAAGTTGTGACTATTTTTTTAGACACCATTATTCTGCTACGTTAATCGCTAAGTACCTCGCATTGGGGATAAACCTGGCAGAAGTAAGTTTAATCATAATTTTTATGATTGTATTTGCATTGTCATCGGCACTGAAGTCATGCAAAATTAAAATTCCGCAGGATGACAGGAATAAATTCTAACTCAGTTTGGCAGATTTACAAGGCAAGTGGAATAATACTTTTTAAAAGGCTTCATGCAAGACCGGTATAATTATGAACGCTCATTTACTGCCACAATCGCCAATATTTGAACTCATCGAATCTAATTCTATACAGTTTCTAATTAATGCATTCGTTGACTCTGATAAAAATTTACCGAAACGGAGTTATTTCAAACAAAGCTGTCATAAATTAACTCTTAGGTATTTCTTAAACTATACCGTTACTTTTATTTGATACGAATGAACATTTTAATGAACATTTAAGTTACTTTGCTTCTGTTTTTCTCTTGGCGCCATAGTGAATTTCGTGTGACGCCATATAATCTTATACGACCAAGACGGTGTCATAAGATATAAACCTCTGTAGTCAGATAATTAATTTTAATTATAAAAACAGCATGTACTGGACATTCATCAGACGGTACATATTCTGTCTCTAGAATATGGGCGAAATGCCAACAGCAGTAAGGACCTGCAAGCAGAAATCTATTTGTTGGCCGTAACTTAGAACCTGTATTAATAACTTGAGTCTTCATACAATTTACTACATCCGTAACATGAACCCATGTTGCATGTGCAGTATAATGAATAATAGAGATAAAATGTATGTAATTCCGTAGATGGCTTGTTATTTCGTTATCATGTCACTCCTGTATAACGTGCCCACCGCAGGGCACGGGCCTCGTCTCACTATGAGAAGGGTAAGGCCATAACCCACCACGCTAGCCAATGCAAGTTTTGCTGACTTTGACATGTCTTTCAAGATCACTATAGAGAACTCTCAGATATGCAGGTTTCCTCATGATGGTTTTTTCCTGAGCGAGCTATAATTAATAATTTAATTACTTGCTATCAAGTCAACTAAAAATCTCTGCAGTGAGGTGTTCTGTTCGTCTGTTTTCATCGCTAGTCCAATGATGTCGGATGTCGTACCTACTACACCCTGATGCTCATATTATTCTGTGATAAAACTATAGTGCGAGAGCAGAAGGCTAATTCTCGTATTTTATCTGACATCGACACTTTACTTTAAACGAAATGCAATTAGACTTTGTGTTTACTCATTATTGGTATTCTGAGATATTCTTTCTTACATAATTTAAAGTGCCGAAGTTGACACGTAGTTAACCACTTTGTTCTATCTAGTCGCGATACCATTCAAGTATCAGTAAATTTAAAAGAATACTATTTATGACAGTGACACTAGATCGAAACTGCATTTTGAACATAATATATAATTACGGGAATTGAGCCCCCATGTGGCGCAGATCTGTAGCGAGATTTGCTAGCGCACGATCTTACGTCGAATACTTTTAAATTTAAAAAAAAAGATTACGTGACGCACGTTGCCGGTTGCCATGGCAACAGTCCGATTGGAAACCTTTACAGCCAACAGTAAAACCCTCCCAATATATTGATTTAGCGTCAACAGTCTTATTCAAGTGTCGTAGGAAATTGGTAAAGCTTCTCATTATAAGACCTAGGCAAACACTTTTCCTTTCACCATTTAAAAAAGTGTCATTGAAGACTGAGGAGCGACTTAGTATTTGCTCTGAATGGCTGATGTTTATCTTCCTATAACTAAAGCGAATCGAAGTGTGCCCGCACCGAAAGACTCTCCGCAATGTCAACATAACTTGTCCGAAGCAGACTACTAAGGATGTGTCCTCAACAGGGTTGTTCGAAAACGCTGGAAAATGCTGAAGGACAAATAAGATTTACCAATAATATACAATGGCAGCCTAGTTTAATAACTGTTTCAATTCAGAAACCTTTTATCATCCACCTCGTTTTCACATGACTTCCCAGAAATAATGGACAACCCTCAGACATGTAGGTTTCCTCATGTCATTTCCTTTCAAAGTTAACTTTAGCGAAATTATAAACAATTACAATACATCCATAACAACGAAAATTCTGTGTTTCACGGTGTAGATAAAAAGCCGAGAGACTGCGTAACAAAGATAGTACCTACTAGTTTGATATAGGCTAAATTGCTTTCACTGTTTTATTCATAAAAAAAAAATTATGTAGCGTCTTCGCATGCACGAAGCTCCCTTCTACGTCACTAGTGACACAGCTACAGCGATCTCTTCTCAAGATATCGATATGTCAACAGCTTTAGTCACCGTTAGGCACGTACGAGGCTTGATCTTGGCAATGGCCGTGAGGAAGATAACATCTCTAGCCCCTTGTGTGACTCTATAAGTTATTATATTTAGACACAAGCTGACCTAGACCAGGTCTTTATGGCGTGACCATGAAATAACCTAAAGGTACTACGAAATTATATTTGTCATTTGAATAAAGTTGTATGCTAAGTTGTAGAGACGTACTTGAATAACACTTGATAGTATTGATCGAGTTTTTATGTGAACTTTCCCAATGACGTGGTCTGTTATTTTGTAGAGGCGTTAATACGACGCTTGTACTTTTAGACAAAACTTACCCATTGTTGTTATATGTCTTTGAAAATATATTTGAGCAAACTTACATATGAATAATATATTCTTCCACTTACACACATCACCATCTAGTCCCAAACTAAGCAGAGCTTGTACTATGGGTACTAGATAATGGATAACCATACATATATACTTTTTTTTGTAAATACATACATGTAATACATAGAAAGTATAGAAACACCCAGACCAAGACAAACATCCATGTTCATGCACACAAACGTTTAACTTGAGCGGGAATCGAACCCGCGACCTTCAGCGTGGCAGTCGCTTACACTCCCACTGCGCCAACCGGTCGTTAAATAACTTATATCCTAATATAATATAATAATAATAATATATAAAATCCTTGCGTTACTGACTGACTGACAGACACGCTACAGCCGAAACTATTGGGCGCAGGAAGC
This sequence comes from Euclidia mi, assembly GCA_944739405.2. Taxonomy (NCBI): domain Eukaryota; kingdom Metazoa; phylum Arthropoda; class Insecta; order Lepidoptera; family Erebidae; genus Euclidia; species Euclidia mi. Next base: position 3,257,698 of record OX123189.2, read on the forward strand.
TGAAATTTGTCATGTGGGCATTTTCACAAAAATGTGCAATGGCGTGATTAAGCCTGTCCCTCTAGAACATTATCTTTTTTAAACAACTAATTATATTCCAAGCTAGAACAGAATTTTACATTGGGTTTTTCATACATTTAACTAATATTCTATAATATTATTTAAGCCAAGCATAGTAAAACTTTTTAACTAAAAAATAATAAAGCTGTAGATTGCTATCATTTTACCGTGTCCCTTTGCAGTCAGACGATAATTTCAAAATTGATTTTGCGTATTAGTTGTAAAAAATGCTATCAATGCACTATTTTATTTTTCTAGTGATAGTGTAGGGTCATTTTATTAAAAATATGTAGTAGCAAAGGTCAAAATAAAGAAATTATGTGAATTTGATAACCGTAGTGCATTTTTAAAAACCCTGACACGTCAGTTTTGTTACCGCATTTTTTTAAAAAGTACTACTCTTTTTGTAGATTTTTTATGTAATAGCAACACTAACAGTCTTTTACTCGGCAGCCATCTTGCAAACAGCGTTAGTTTCTTCCAAAATTTTATGTGAGGTGCACGTGATTCATAGTGCTTCGCTCGGGCGTACATTTTTTGTCAAGGTAAGTTACCAATATTTCTTTATACATTAATTAGTAAACATATTGTTGTGGTTATTTTCAAAATATTTATCATCCAATACAACTTTTAAAACTGTTGATGAGTAGCCACCACAATCGTATGTTTTTAAAATAATTTATAATCTCGCAAGGGTGAGGTAACGTTACGTCAGTTTTGTATGGTAACATATAGTATGACGTAAATAGTAACAAAACTGACTATAAAGGAGACTGTTCATTACACTTTTTACCAACTTACTAAAAAGAGGTTTGCTTACCGTGTACATGTCTTTTGATTTCAGATTAGTACGGCGTTAGCGCGATTTCGACCAAATCAGCGGCCAACTTAAATAATAAAAATACAACATGGGAATCGAAGTTGATATAGACAGGAACTTGTCTATATTAACTTCGATTCCCATGTTGTACGTTAGAATCTAGGTAATTACATTTCTCACTTTGCAAATTTCATAATCTTTTTATAACAATACACACAAAATACTTACTTTTTTTAAAGTCAACTTGTAGAAAGGAGGGTTGTATCCATGTACGAACAGCTTCTTAATAACTAGCTGTGCCTGTGGTTTTACCCGCATTTATAGTTACTCTGCCTTCCTCGATAAATAAGCAATCCAACACTAAAATCATTTTTCAATTCGAACCAGTAGTTTCGGAGATAAGCGCGTTCAACCAAACAAACAAACAAACTCCTCAGCTTTATAATATTAGTATCTAAAGGATGTTATGCAAAATATTTGATATCGTTTATATTTATTGTTAATTGTCTAGTTGATTTTGTTGATTATATCAAAGTAATTATTTAGTTTTTAAAGTTTGTTTATTTCTTATCGGATTGTGATGGACGATGATTGTGTAAATGTAAATGGTTCTTTACAATTTTGTTACCATCAGTTTTGTTACTGTCCCCCAAATTTTTGAATTTCAGTACTGTATATTTTTTATATTTCAGGCATTAATACCGTAATTTAACTAAAGTTAAGTTAAGAAATATGATAACTTTTTAATTAATATAATAATATTGAAAGTAATTTAACCACAACATTAAAAACTAAAAATAAAGTATTTCATCTGTTACCACCGGTAACAAAATTGTGGAACTATGAATCATATTTTTAGTAATATTTTGAGTTTGTTCGACGAAGCGATATAATTAGGTAGTTCAAACCATGTTCTTATTGTTTTTATTAAAAAAAGGAGATTGCATTTATTGTTTCATTATTAATCACGTTTTATAAAAGTAACAAACCTGACATCTTTTTTCCGACTAACCTTACGTTTTTTGCTTATTTTTATTAAATTATGCAATTAATTCATGTCGAAAATTGAAATTCGATAAATATATAAATTAGACCATTGCTTACAAATATAATATCACATTTAAATCAAAGTTCAAAATATACCGTAATTTTTTTGGCACCTGCCTATTTTTTTGAAAATGCCCATGTATGTTCCTTGGGGACCGTAGGGGTGCACTAAGAAGGGATTTCCCGAAATTTCCACGGGATCGGCCAAAACGGGTAAATTAAAAAAAAAATGCAGGCGTAGCTGCTGACGTCCTTTAGTATTCTTATATTTAAGTCGAATAACTTATATATTCTTATATTTAATCTCAGTAATTTACGTTTTTTACTTAGGATGACATCAGTGTTACCACCTACACTTAAACCCTAAATAGAGGAACATGTTGCCTGATGTTGTAGATATTTATTAAGATGTAAATTATTTCCAATAAAGCTAAGGTAACACAAGCAGTCAGAGAATAATCAAAACAAAGGGAACCATAATACCGCCACAAATTCGCCAATATACATTAGATAGTAAATACACCGACCGATATGACTGGACTATATTCGGTGGGTGCGGGCCCAGGCTAATGAAAGCCAAACACGCGAGACCCACCCTGGCTACACGCAGCCGAATATTGTTAATTACAATAACACAGTTTACTACCCACTACTTATACTATACCGCCGAAATGTTTGTTTTCTTCGGAGAGTAACATAATTCTTCTATTAATGGACGGACGACATAATATTGCACTCTCTTTATTGACAATCCGCTTTTCCTTTTGCATTCGTATAGTATACGCTTTAGATCCAACTATTTGTTCAATTGGACACAGCGTGAATACTATGAGCGTTCAAGCTTTGTTTACTATTCCGTAGACAGTCTAGACTGCTACATTATCTAAATTAAATTCAACCGAACGTGTAGCTTGTGAAATTTTTAGCGAACGTCTTTATTTAATCTACTTCTCACCTACCTGAAACGCATTGCCGTCCAAACGGTTGTTGTCTAAACTCGACGCGTGATCATGAATATAATATTTCCGATGTTACCGTTGAAGAACAGCGCCGTAACTCGCATCTCCACGAGACGTGAGCATAATTTTCATGCTCGTTACCATCAAATCCTGCACGATACTTCTTTCATTTTATATCACTTTATTTACATAGAACAACGGCGTGCTTCCTCGACATTCCACAACAAAAATATAAAAATGTTTTTGAACGTAGTTCCATTCCGAGCCAATACACATGTGTGTCAGAACAATGAATCGCGAGCGTTTTACTGCAGACCGGAAAAACATACTAAAAATGTCATCGGGCCCACCCCTGTGAGGGCAGTTATGCCTGTTTTTATATTGCTTATTGTAGAAGAGAGATAGCCAGACGCGATGTGTAGGCGGCTTTAAATAAATAAGTAGCGTTGTGTACAGGAACGACCTTCGCCATCTGTGGCCGCTCTCAAAATAAGCCCTCGCCGTCCTGCGCTATATTTTACTTCAGTCATCTCCCCAATTACTGAGTAATTAAAGAGATCCGGTTATGATTCATATGATTATTTTTATAGACTAAATATATAAAATAAATATATAATATAAAATAAAATAAGACTGAATAATTAAGATAAGAGTATTAAAAAACCATACAACAACATTGACTAAGCCCTTGTCATAGTGAGAGAGGCCCGTGCCCAGTAGTGGGACAGTATAAAGGGCTGATGATGATGATGATTAAAAAACCTATCGTGGGGTTTGGCGAACTTGAATAGCACAAATAACGTTGGCCATAAATGATGACCGTAGTAACCAGAGTTCATAGTTTAATATATTCGCAAACACGCTCAAACAGTAGCGTTGTTATGATAAATTAATTCGTCAAAAAGGCATTAAAAGCATCAAGTTTTTAATGCCTTCGGTTAACTGTCACACACCTAGGCGATATGATATGCATTCCTTGTAGTTAACTACTAAATCCTGGCAACGTTAAAAAGGTACGTCTCATTTTTATCCCTTTAAATAAATTCTGCGATAAGTTTACGTCGAAGATATCTTGATGTAATAATTTATTACCCCACACAGTATAAAATAAACATTTCGATGCCGTATATGGTACGTTCGCTGCATGATCAAGTTCGAATATGATTGAGTGGAAGAAAGAAAGGGAAAACGTTTCCAATTCATAGCGCTCGTCCGGGTTGGAATTCTTTGCGGGAATGTAACGTGGAAAATGTGCAAGCAAATAGCAGTGGCCATTCACAAGGCAGCTGAGCGCTCCCGAGGGACCACGTGCCAGTCAGCGCTAGTCTCTTAGCGCTTGGAAATTTCATTTGGCAAGTGTACGTGATGCCGCGTCGAAATGCGCCCCTTTCCATAGGGTCCGCGATTTAGATAGAAACTCTTTCAAACTTATTCAGACGAGCGCTCCCTACTATACCCCAGCTCGTTGCCACGGAATTGAAATTAGGACCGTTACCATCACGCTACACTGGGTACCTAAATAGAAAAGTTCCAATATAGGATTCAATCTCACAAACATCATCAACTCGACATACGATCGTGCGTCCCCGACCTCGGCCTTGGAGGAAATTAGGTATTCGAATAACTCAATCGCGAAGCCCTTCACGGAATAGGGATTGTTCTCGTTTGTGACACGGCCTTGTAACGGGCGAAACAATGGGCGGGCTGTTGCTGGGCAGGTTTAATTCACATCGAGAGTGTGGTACAATGGTAGTAACCTTGGGTGTAGGAAAATCTGAGTTGCAGATGTCAGGGGCCGACAGTGGTCCCGCGAGAACAATAACTTGCTCGTCTTTGTTGTGGCACGTACGTACCGTGTCAATTGGCGAGCACGTGTGCGTCACTACACACTACATATTACGGGCGCACTACACGATGCTGCGTCGTGTTTACACATGACTACGACGAGGTCTACTACAAAAACGGATTACATTATGCCAACGTTCTAAGCATACACAATAGTATCTTGTGAAAGTGGGCTCAGCTCAGCCGCTTTACTTCCATAAATGCAATCGTATTATTGTATAATTTACGCGCAATACAAGCGGAAGCTAATTTGAAATGCTGTTGTGAATAGAAAATAAATATAAGTTATTACACTTGGGGTAGATAAACAATAAAGTTTCAGTTCATTAGTATACGTGTCAGTCGAGCCCCAGTTTCCTGATATGAGAGTCTTAATGACAAGTGTTTTATACGCTTGCCCGATAAGGCGTAATATCTGTAGTAACAATCGTAGGGTGTCGCGACTCGCGGTGAGACGTGGGTGATGGTATCTAAGTAGGGGATCGTTGACTCAGCGGCTCAGCCGTGCCGCGTAGGCAGACTTGTTGGTGCACCATTCTATAAACGTGCTGTAACGAACAAATACTGCAGAAAACGTTCTTACGTACTATGGTAATGCGATGGTTGCAACATTCAACCGTTAGAAGCGAACTGCAGGGAAAGCAAATAGCAATTTAGAAGGCAATGAACGAGTGTTAATATAAACCGCCGCTTCGCAAATAAGGATTTAAACGAGCTCGCTGTAAGAAATTGCCTTTGTTAGGCGAGCTACATTTGGTTTTGTTAGAAAAACGAATTCTTACTTTGTAGAATAATTGAATGAAATAAATTTTATTGGCAACGGTTCTCTGAAAGTAATTCCAAAGTTATAACAGTGGTATACGATATAAATATCAAGAAACGTGAATGTAACGCTACCCGGCAACATTTAGTATTTAGTGTCACATAAAAAGTAAATACGAACGGTATACTTATCACGTGCGATCGTGCAAATCCAATATAAGAAGAGAATTAGCGTCCAACTCGGTTGACATCGTTAAAGATGTCCAGTATGATATGGAATAAAATGTGCGGGGGCGAAATCAAGCATTTGAAATGATTCGCGTGTTTACGTGGGCGAAGTGTGAACGGAAACGGGCTATAACTGCCGGCATCTGTGACCAGTTCGAAGTTGTCATCTAAATCTAGAGAAAACGATTTAAGGTTTATTCGAAATGAAAGTTTGGTTCACAGCGCGTTCAATGAATGCTTCCATTAACGATCGCAGCTGGAAACTGGATTGCTACAAACGTTTTTAGGAACGAAAGCATTTTCGAGAATTCCGTCTGATTGTTCAAAGTTTACAAGAGCTGTTCGATATTCTTTATTTGATATTGGATCGTTTTCGATTCTTCCACGTGCCATCCAAAAATGTTCTTTCGCCACGTGACGGGGAAAAACGTGTTTAATTAGTAAGAAGCTACTTTCTGAAGCCTTTAAAGAAAAATATGATCAAAGTTTTAATTATTTGTTCTTGTCCTATAAAACAGGTCACAATGCCAGCTCGTCACGTGTTTTAGAAGGTAGTTTCACAATGTGCACTTGCACAAGTCACGGGGCCGCCCACCAGACAGGAGACAGGCTGGCTCCGACCCGTGATTCATTTACACCCGCCTCTATGCCTCGGCGTTCACACTACTTAACATATATAGATGTGCTCACGTGGCATTGACGATATTTTCTTTTGCAGAGAATTATTTACTGAACAAGAAATATGTACTTGTTTCCCAAGAAACACAAAAAATAACGTACCTTTACCTCTTAGGTTCATTTTATCACAAGCTTGTATAAAATGGCTTAGCAAGATGTTACGCTGAATAGTCAGCCTATTAGCTTCAGAGCCAGCTAAAAAAAATAACGAAATAATTTTGCTTTAGATTTATAACTGAACACAATTACAGGACGAACACTAATGTCCTACTCAATCAACATAATAGTTTAAGAGCGGTATTTCAAAGCTATCTTGTACCACTTGCGTGTATTTAAAAATTGTGATATTTCAGCGAATGTCATGATATAATCTTAGACTAAGCTTTTAAATTATGTTGTCTTGTGCATGTGGCACTAGACGAAGTATCCAAAGCTTCAGTAGAAACTGGTTATACACACTCGGAGTCTTTTCAATGTAGTCTAAAGGTGATTTTCCACTAGAGGGGCGAGACGAGGCGAGGAGAGGAGAGAATTGAAATCGCACTGACCCTTTTCCACTAAAAATAGCCATCGCGAGCTCGCGCGAGCTAGCGCGAGCTCGTACGAGCTCGCGCGTGACCGCCGCGCCACCCGTAGGCTTCATTAGATACAGTGATGTTTGAGTTCGTCATAGGTACAGTGATGTTTGAGTGTCGTTTCCACCACTCTGGTGGAAAATCACCTTTGAGGTGATTTTCCACCGAGTGGCGAGACGAGACTAGGCGAGAAGAGAATTGAAATCGCACTGACCCTTTTCCACTAAAAATAGCCATCGCGAGCTCGCGCGAGCTCGCGCGAGCTCGTACGAGCACGCGCGTGACCGCCGCGCCGCCCGTAGGCTTCATTATGGTACTGGTTAATTTATACTCTATGTTGGAAGCAATACGGTTCATTTTTACACAAACAAATATTTCAATTCACGCCTCGCATATTCTCGTCAATCCACACTGTTTCCACCAAAGATGCGCTTGGAGATAATTGAAAATTTGCCATACAAATTTCAATTCTCTCCTCGCCTCGCCTCGTCTCGCCACTCTGGTGGAAAATCAGCTTGAGTCTTTAGATAGGGTCCTAGAACATATCTACAATATTAAAAGCAAACTCAACAAGCCTGCTAAATTCCATTCAAGTCGGCATGTTCTCTACTACGCCATATCGCCACAAAAAATATATACTACAATAATTTATGAGCAGTTGACGTTGGCCTTGCTGACAAAAAAACTTGCTCGGCCGGACAATAAACTTATTATAGTGCTGTGCTATTCGCCAGTACGGCTGTGCTTCCACTAGAGCTGAGCCAGTCAGCTGAGCGGCATACAAGGAATAAATACATTTACGAATATCTGATTACCAATCCCATCAACGAGTGATATTGGTGTCATGTCATCCATAGAATAATATCTACAGTAACACGGCCGACAGCTAACGGACACCAACGGAACTACGAAGTTCAATTGTAGATCCCGGATCGCGCTAACAAAGATTGCACACGCAACTGATATGTGGGTATATAGGTAAGTTCTCGTTTAAAACAACCCTTGCCTGAGTCTGTGTTTCCTGATGAGTACAATGAAGTCGCGGGTGAATAGGTACCTTCTAGGCAAGCGTGCTCCATCTTCGACCGTATCATCGCTTACCATCAGGCGAGATCGCGGTCAAACGTTAGCCTATCGTAAAAAAAAAAGTCAGGCCACAGTTCACGAAGCTCGATCTCTCTCTTAGTGTGGTCAGAGGATCCTCCAGGTGGAGGAATTCTTCAATCCTAAACAATAATAGCCAACATAGTTTTATCACATTTTCGCATGGCTACCGTTTCGTTCATCTCGGTTCGCAGCCGTTTACTCTACAGAATGTGCAAAAAGCATTCCTCTTTCGGATGTATGATACAAGTATGCAGCTGTGTCGCTGTGTGCACAGTATAAATGCTTGTTAAATATTTATAGGTGCCATTGATACGGCGGCGATGCGGCGTGACGACACCTGATGATTGGACGCACCGGCCTGGAAATAATCGTGTATAGCAGCCTAATCTGACGTACTGATAATGAAATATGGAGAAATTTGTGCTTAAACTCATTTGAGTAAATAGGTCTATATTCTATATAGGCCGAGAAAATTAATTACTATAGATCTAATAAAAAAGCATCATGCCTTAATCCCAAGTAATTGATGGCGGACGCTATCAATTACTTTTGCTATTCATATTGGAGATTAAGGCCACCATGCGTCAAAACAGGATTTAGGCTGGCGACGTTTAATATTCATTGATGGTCAGCATAATGAAAAAATATGTACTAAGCGGCAGGTGTCACATTAATACATTATTGGTTTTAAGCTTATTTTCATGACCACCAGCATTATACTTTGTAGCACTGAAGGTGACAAGGTGATAACGCTACAATATAAATACTGCAATCTATATTTATGTTATGTAAATATTACGTATCAGAGACAGGTTTCGAAACAAATGTTATGACATACCTGTAGCCTCTATCAAACAAGTCGCGATCGATTACTTTGAACGAAGAATTTATTTTTATAACATCACTTTATTGCAGAAAGAAATGTACAAACATTAAATTACAACATCTACATCTACACTAACATAATATTATAAAGAGGAAAAATTTGTATTTTTGTTTGTTTGTTTGTAATGGATAAACTTAAAAACTACTGGACCGATTTTAAAAATTCTTTCACCATTAGAAAGCTACATTATCTCTATCATATCCCTTTCGTGGGATCTCCACCTTGTCGTGGTGGGAGGGCTTAGTACCCGTGGCTTGCACACCCACGGTGAAGCCAAGAGAGATCCTGGGAGTGGACGCTCCGCGTGGGCTTGGAGGGGGCCTGCGCAGGATGCGTCCAAAGGTGCGGGTGTGGTGGACAGTTCTGTCTGTCCCTCGCAGTCGTCGGGCGTGGTTGCGGGAGGAGAGGCGTGTCGGTGTTGTGTTGCCGCGCGCCCTATCTCCCGCGACCAAATGGGGGCGCACCATTGTTGCGTCGCGGTGGGGCCGCAGAGGAAGAGAAGATGCGGTGTTGTCAGGTTGCCGTCCTCTCTATCCTCTGCGGCCGCTGGGTGTTTTGGCGGCGGAGCCCAACACCTTCATCCGCGCCCAAGGAGGTTGTGGCCTTCGGGCTATCCGCCGGGGTGTAAGGGTAGAATGCTAACGCGACCCCCTGGCTCCTCCAAAATGACGTTGAAGTATAAAAATGCTTTTTCTCATATAGCCCTATCTATCCGAACCAGGTTGTATATTTTTGTGCTGACATTTATGAAGAAACAGTGATGGTTATTTTAATATCTATGATGTGTCTATTGCCTTCTCATAACATTTACTAAACAAGAGTCATTGAAACGCACCCTCCATATCTATTCTAAACCACAAAGCCACCGAGATGAATAGGTACCTAGATTTGACAGTTCTCGGACTCAGTTCACAAGGATACTATATAATGTTATTTATTGTAAATGTAATATGGGTAGATGATACTCTGCTATTACATAAAAAATAATATGGTATACCTACTACGTAGACTCGACAACAGTTTCACGCCTTTTCTTAACACGCTAGCTCTGAAACACTACCGACGGTAACCTTGACAACAAGTTCTCAAAGTAAAAAACTTGGAATGAAAGCAATGAATCTTCAATAATGATTCTTTAGTGAAGACGCACATAGTTTTACGTTCATCCGTTGTTTTGTTACGTGAGAGACGGTGGTATAGCAGTAAACTTAAGTAGTTTATGTACTGTTTTATTACCAAGGATTTGCCGTTAAGACGCCATAATCCAGTGTGTTATATGCCTAACTTTTCAAATATGGGCATTATGAATTAAGTGTGTATGTATAATAAAAGTTACTAACTGATAAGGTATTGCTATTCCTTTTATACTTTAATGGTCGTAGACGTGTATTTTTATATGTATATTAAGCAATCAATCAGTATTTATTGTCAAGAATACGACTACAAGTCTTATGCTAAGTAAAGCACACCATCAATGGTCTGCTATTGATATTGTGCAACTAATTAATAAAGGCACGTATACAAATCTTATACATATATATAAAGCTGAAGAGTTTGTTTGTATGTTTGTTTGTTTGGTTTAACGCGCTAATCTCAGGAACTACTGGTCCGATTTGAAAAATTCTTTCAGTGTTAGATAGCCCATTTATCGAGGAAGGCTATAGGCTAGACGGGAGCGGAGCAGTAGCCTTAAATAACGCGGGTGTAACCGCGGGCATCCTCTAGTCGTAATATAAAAAGGCAAATGTCAATTATTATAAAAAAGAACCGCCTCTTTTCTTAAGTCGGTTAATATAATTTTGCGGTAAGTATTTGCCTTTTGAGACTTTAATAATGTTATGGTAAAGAATATTTCCCCTTTTAAGGCTTTTATAATAAATCTTGAGGTGGCCATAAATTATGTCTAGGTATATGCAAGACGGGTGAGCACAAACCCTACATTAAATTCACGACTTAATATCCTAAAAAAAAAACCCTCAAGAAAGGAAGACTGGAAGAAAATTTCAACCAAAGACATGCTTCTAGATAGAAAGAAAATGTGTCGTGATAAAAGCAAGGCATTTCAATGTCGGGAATCAACTGGCGAGCGAAATGAAAATTCACAGAACCATATTGAAAACGTCAATCACAAATGTGTCGACCGGGTATGCCGTGCCCCGTCGTCCCAATGTTCATATTGTTTGCTCCGTACAACCATATTGCGCAATCAAAGTCACAACTGCCTATCTGACTCTATCTGACTGCCTCGTTGGTCTCGCGGCATAAATGTGCGCGTGGGATTGGGAGGTCTCGGGTTCGATTCCCGGGTCGGGTAAAGTGTTATTGGGTTTTTCCGTTAGGAAATTCTCAGTAACAGCACGGAGTCTGGTAATGTGCCCGGTACGGCAATAGGCTCGCCCCCTATTACGTGGGACCTAAAAATTCCTGGCGAAATGTGGGTGTAATATTACACCTCTGCCTACCCCTTCGGGGATACAGGCGTGAGTCTATAAAAAAAAAAAAAAAAAAAGTCACAACTTGCCAACTCTCCAACATTTATACGTATTAAATGAAAATCGCTGTCGTTTGAATTTTACGTTTGACTCAAATGTTTTACAGAAACGCTTGATTATATCTGACCGTTTTATTGACATAGTTTTGGAATTTAGAGCATTGCTCTATTGTGCTTTGTTTGCAATTTGTACTTTATGTAAGTAAGCATTACGCATACATCATTAAAAACAGGTGCGATTCATTTTCTTCAATGTGCTATGCTACAATAGTGGCATGGATAGATCTGTTTTGATATTGTTCTCTTGGTTTATAGACGTGTGTATCAATGAACTTCAACGTACCCAGATTATACAGATTATAAAAGTGCAATCTCAAATGTGCATATTATATTTCAAAGCGTAACTACGCTTTCTGCTGAAGATGTAATCAGAAGTTCAGAATGCATTGCTACTTATGCAGCAAGTAGGTCACATGTCGCTGTGAGCGTGGAAGAAGGATCATAGCAATTAAAAAAGAAACTTGGTCAAGTGCGAGTCGCTGGGTTGCGTACATCGTACCTGAGAATTCTATGATGAAACAGAGTACCTAGGTACTTTTGCTTTTCCTGTTACTTGTGACGATTGATTATATACATAGTTAAACATGCTGACCAATACTTAAATTATTAATATTTACAAGTCTTTTGTAACATGGTTCTGTACAATTTCGGTTTTTATTATCGATCTCAAAACGGCAATAGAAATACACACTCTTTGAAAATTCCAGCTCTGCGTATATAACAAATGAGACAACCGGTGACAACAAACGCCTGCTAAATAAAGTCCCTTTGGCATCCTTCGAGCTCGCATCTCTAAATAGCGTTTTACAAAAACATCACACAATGTGTTTTCTACACGTCGTGACTTAGTAAGTAATGATATACTCGCGAGTGTCGCGTTGCGATAGCACCAACTCCCAGTAATGTGTCACGCAAACGGTATCACATACGTATGTACTGAGAACAGTTATCGTCGCGTTGCGCAACGATCTATATCATGCTACTCGTCTGATAGTGGATATCCAACAGAGGTTAGATTGAATGGTATTTTTATCCTGCTGCTATTATAAACGTAATTATTAGTGAACGGATTATTAGGAACAAAACAACTGAACGGATTTAGCTGACATTTAGTAGTTAAATCTTCTGTATATTTCAAATTCTTGGGTTACTAACTGACAGACAAGCTACAGTCAAAATTATTAGGCGCAAGAAGCTGAAATTTGGTATACTTATGTTCCGTGAGGACAGTAGGGGTTCGCTTAGAATGAATTTACCGAAATTCCAACGAGATCAGACAGAAACAGTTAAATAAATAAGTTCGAAAACTATAACCCGACTACGTAAAAAGGGGGTCTAAAAAGTATAAGTACAGAAATGCTCAAGCTAGAGCCATGTCGCATCTATTGCGCGTAACACCTAATGTGGGTACCCGAAACATTTACCTGCACTAAACAGACATGGCAGATAACTACATGTACACTAGTATACAATAGGTGCGAACAGAGCTCTAGCTTGAGCATTTCTGTACTTATACTTTTTAGACCCCCTTTTTTACGTAGTCGGGTTATAGTTTTCGAACTTATTTTTTTATTTAATCCTTTTCCGTATCCCGGGCAAGGGCACGTAAACTAACCGTGTAATATTTACATTGTCACTTTTAAAGGAAGAAAGAAAGAAAAATAGGTACTTAACTCAATGCGTCTAAACTCTAAACCGTGCGAATTGTAAGAATCTTTGCGTAGAGACGGAAAACTCGACATCAAACCCTATACGATTACCTCGTTGGTCTCGCGGCATAAATGTGCGCGTGAGATGGGAGGTCCCGGGTTCGATTCCTGGGTCGGGCAGTGTTATTGGGTTTTTCTGTCACGAAATTCTCAGCAGCAGCACGGAGTCTGGAAATGTGCCCGGTACGGCAATAGGCTCGCCCCTTATTACGTGGGATTAAAGTATATCTGGCGAAAATTGGGTGTAGAAATACATCTCTGTCTACCCCTTCGGGGATAAAAGGCGTGACGATATGTATGTATGTATGTATGTGAACCATCTTATTTATTTTCCCGATTTAGGATTGCCTGTTTAAACTTGAGTTTTACCTATTTTCTGGCATCACTTGCAAACAAGGGCAAGCTGTATGAATCTTCCATTCGATACTTGATCTAAATAAATAAATTATAGCTACGACTATCGTTTCTTTTTAGTCACGATCTGAAGTCGTAAGATAGTTGTGTCACTCTCTCTTTCTATAGCACTTTCAATAAGCCTTACGTAACATATTAAACATGCAAAGCAGCTCGCATGTTAACAGATCCTGCGTGTGACTAGAATCCAGCCTGACGACTAATATATAGCACGTTATTTGTATACAGAAGTGTGAATAAATACACATGAATATACTAGTGTACGTATAGACAATGAATACAGATTTACCTAGAAGCGCAGTTCTTAAGGATTTCATGTGCCGATTCCAAGTGGTGACTGTCTGTGCGGCGCTGGCGTCGTTCTCCGTCTCTCTTGCTCTCGTAGTTAAGACACAGGAGGAACGTTCGTCTCTCTTGCTCTCGTAGAGACAGCTGTCACAGCGCGACTGCCACGCCGCCAAGCGGCAATTTGAGTCATAGAAAGTTTGTCTTCAGAGCGCCCATAGGAAATGTGCCTCTTTGTAAATATCTGAGCTCTTTGGTATAGATGATGCCTAGAGTAGAGGTCGTTGCGAACGTGCCTTCATTTTGCCATGTTCATTAAATTACTTTAAGGTAATTGTGTCATATTGGATATTGAAAATGAAGACGCGTGTTTTTTGTTAGTTGTTGCTGTAGGTACTTTGTTATAAGAAATATTAATGGTACATAGTCACGCTGTGCGTAATGTAAGTAACTTGGTTACTGTGCTATGTGTGGCATTTCGTTGTGCGATCCATATAAAGTTTATCAAGCCTGAGTGTTCAATACTTATGCTTGGTGATTAGGTATATAGTTCCTTCTATGACAGTGCTGTTTATAAATACATACTCACAAACAATAAAACTAATTATAAACAACAGATTACACCTAGTAAACCACGAAGGCCAAACTGGGAAATAAAGTCATTGTTATAATACATTACCATACAATATTATGGCAATGACTACACACTTATCACCACATCCCGTTCGTATATTATGAACGTAAATAAGTAAATGAAACGCAAAAGCTATTAAAACTATTCAGCCAGCACAATAGAAGCTAAAGAGAAGACGAAAATAATTAAAACTTAATGCCGTCTAAGACAAAGATAAATTCTTGTAAAAATATCAGTCCGTAAAACGTATCAGTAAAAGACCGTGAACAATGCGGCCGCAAATCCCCGTAAGCTAAACTCAACAAAGAGATCTTACAATGAGGGTCCACAAACCGTCGGTACTGCATTGTACTAAACGTAGTTGTTCGTACTCACTCCATTGTAATTCTTACAGCAAATTTCGAAGGACAGGTTAACTTAGTAGGCGGGCAATAAGGAAGCGGGTCAGAGAAATTACAAGTTTGGAAACAACCCGAATTGTGGTAATACAGTGGCCGTCCCGGGAGTGACTGCGCAAAGTTTCATCTGCATCGTAAACTTGGGCGTAATAGAAATTAGTTTAGGGAATAGGAATTAGGATTGCTCTGGCATAAATCACGCACACCACTTTTAATCATTGAAAACAAACCGCGAGTTTTTCCTGTTTGTCAAAGTTTCATTTTTCGACCGAGCGACTCAAGTGTACGTATATAATTTACGTGTTTAAGTAGCACCACGGTCCGTTGGTGTAGTAGGGCCCTAAAATGTAAATACGTACCATCTGGGGCACGTTATCAGAGCGGAACCACCTGCAGCCGCAGCCTTGGCGTTGCGAATGTACGAGTGTAATTATAGGACCGGATCTCTCTTAATGCGTAACCCTACGTTGATGAGTGAATGCGCTTGTTATTATAAATTTGACTCTTTGATGAACACGGATCGTCTTTTCGAAAGCGACCTGCTAATTGGGGTCATAATTCCTCGGTTCTATATTAAATATTATATGGAAACGTTGGAAAGAATCGAAAATAATACATGTATAACATGCTTTTGGAACCAATTTCCCGAAAATGTAAAAGTAACTACTACTAATAAGGGTTATAGTTCACCCAGTTTAATATTAGATACTGAACAAAAACGTTGGAATGAATAGAAAACAATACGTAACATGCTTTTCGCACTACCGAAACAAAAATTCAGTTGCCATATGCGAAAACACATGTGTAAATAACAGCATAATTATGTTTAAAAATGCCAAATTAACCAGTTTCTTTGTTGTTGGCGGAGTGCTGCATAAATGCAATACAATAATGAGTGGATAACTGAAATTACGCTAGCGAAATATTTTTTGGAAACAGACAAACTTAGGTTCATTTGGCAAGACATCTACTATTTATCTATCTAGTTAGGTATATACATCATGGCAAGTCTTAGAATCTAAATTTGCAGAAACCTTAACCTTAACCTTAAAAAAAGCTTTTCTCGGGGCCATCAAGGCAGGGGCCTTGATGGCCCCGAGAAAAGCTTTTTTTCACCCATTAAAGGAGCCGGCATCATATGAAGAATGGAACTGGAACATGTTGAATGTAATTGAATTGTTATGTATGTATTTTCTTTAAGGCATGGAGTTCTTATGTAATAAAATGACGTGTGATTTTATAAATGCAATAACACAAAGATTGTTACGCGTGACTAGTTTATTTTAATAACACGTTTGCAATGATTTATATCGATGACGCGCTTTCACGTTCATTTGTATGGTAGATATATTTACTCGGTAATAATGGCCTAATCTTTCTAACTGCTTTACGTACCAAGCGGAAATATTCGATATTTTAAAATTTGATTATAAAAAGCCTACTTTCTGAATTGAGCAGCACTCTCGTCCTAATAACTATGGTCTCCATGCCGAAACAATGGAACAAACACACGGTTCGTCTTTCTTTTCAAATAACTACATAATTTAAACCCATTATATATTTATGTGAATATTAGCAAGACAAAAGTTCGGTTACTGCTACTGATAACAATAAACATACGCGAATATACATACGTCAGCACTGGTGACATTGGTGCTCGCTACGTGTATATCCGTAATTTATGATAGTAATATCTAAAAGTACATACAAAACAATGAGTTTTATACCGCCATATAATTCAAAGTTAGTTATATTTGTAGATTGCACACAATGACGCATGTGCGGTGTGATGTGACGTGACGTTGGGTGTTTTATACAAGGGTAACTAACGAGTTTAAAAGATTGCATATATTTAGTTTCACCTGATATGTAGGTAAATACCGCTTTTTGAGCTCACAGATTTTCCGTGAAAAGCAGTTGTAGAATCGCTGCTATTTTAAGTATTTGTACTGTCCGTTAAAAGCAATTTTTAAGTCGTGAGAATGGGTCTAAATGACTCAAACTTATAAAGGTATACTTAAAGTAAATAAGCTTCATATTGTGAACAATTATACAGTAGCAATAGCCAAATTTGAGGGCAGTGGCCACAGTTATTGAAGATTAGTAAAAGACGTAGGTAGATCAATACGCATTGGCACTTCTTTTCACAAAACCAACGTAGGTACTATTTCAGCAAACTACCCTAATAGTATTAATAGATATTGCTTCGATATTAATAAACTTTTTTAAACTGTACTAGTTGCTTTGTAGTTGAAACAACTACGAGTAAAATTATATGAAACAAGTTTTATTTTAATATTTACCGGTACTGCAAGTCGCGTGCATAATTTCTTCTATTTAACGACTAGGGCGCACGTTTTCCATTGCCACTTTTATTTTCATAATTTATTAGCACCATACGACTGTACAGCCGTTAATTATATTATCATTGCTTATTTATGCCATATCGCCACGAGGAACGACGTAGCGCCCTTTTGTAAAATACTGTGTAATTAGTTTAATTAATGTATAATGTAACAGGGATAGTACGCCACAGAGGGCATAGCTTAAAAGGCAGCCATTTTGTTTATTTAAAGTTCGGCATTTATATTCCATAACAATATTATGAATGAAAAGCTATAGATAGCTATTTTTTTTTTATAGACTTACGCCTTTATCCCCGATGGGGTATGCAGAGGTGTAGGTAATATTACACCCACATTACCCACATAATGTAACGGCTTTAAGATTAAACTGCCAATTTTGATAATATTTGATATGGAGATTGAGCCGGGGAATAATGACTGTTCATGGCAAATACTTAGATACTTGAAATACCGCCTACGGCGCCTACAATCCAAAAGGAATAGGCTGTGAGTATTACACCTACATTGCCCCGGTTCATGATTAGGCTCCACGTAGCAGGTGGGGCATAATAATAGACGACACACCCCTTAATTCCACACTGCTACAGAGAATTCTCGTAACGAAAGCTACCTGTTACCTTTACAAAACTAGACACAGAACCCCAGACATCACAATTGACTAAGCGTAAACATACACTTACCTATACCAACATCAAAGCCTTTTGCTCGCGAACCTTCGACAGCCAGCGGTTTGAGTTAATTAAACCACTCCAATATCCGACGACTCAGAAATTGCGAACAAGAAATAATAGAGATGATCCAACATTCTAGATCTTAATGGACATTTCGACCTAATTGCTCAAACGGCGCTAGGGTCATGGATTCAATTAAGGGAACTATGTACGGTGGCATACTTGGTTGTTGAATTGTGGAAAATTGCAGCGGGAATTGCGCCAAGGATTCCATCATTCCTGCGCAATAACAGGAAATTGAATTGATCGATTGAAGAATGTAAAGCTTAAAAATTGGACGACAGAGAATAAGATTACTGAAGACTTTTAAAGGTTCGTCTTTATTTCCGTTTTATAGAAGCTAAACTGGATTGTCCTGGCTTACTTTTGCCAACGGAACGATGTTGTGTATAAGTGACGGAAATAATTAGGTGACTTATTACTAAGCTCATCACCAACTTAACAAAATATACCACATTTCTTCACAACAACAGGGTTCAATTTAGACTGCCCTATGTCTTCCAGAATGTATGTAACTGTATCATCAATCAACATGATAGTCTAAAAAATATTTACTAGAAGTTAGTTACTATTTATGAGAGACACACACACAATCACATTTTTGCACGTAGGTATACATACGAGATTTCACACACGAAATTAATTCCGAAAAGATGCTCATCCAAAACCGGAAGCGAAACTCCAACACCGAACAGCTTTATGTAAAATATAGAAAAATTTAATAACAAAACCAACATATCCTCCATCACCTCACACACTTCAAGATTGAAATATGAATAAGTAATCCACGCCATGCAGATATTCATGGCAGAATAGCGCTAAATCTCGTGTCCCCTACTACAATGACGTAGCAGCAGCCAGCCATTCATCTCGCACACATCAATAGTAAATCAACCGCACGTGCAACGCTGGCACGTAATCCCATGAGCACAGGCGACCATGGTGATTTATTTTGTGACTCGTATTAACTGACTTATTGTCGGACGGCCGCTGATTGTATGCTAAAAAGATTTAGATTTTCGTGGTATTTTGTGCTTGGTAACGAGGAGCGACCACATTAGGTATGTTTGTACTTCTCTCGCCAGCCGATTGTCTAGGGAGGGGCAAGCTGATATGGAAAATGATAAATGTATTGAAAAAAGTATAAATTGTAGGGTTTTTTCAAATCTCTAGGGGGGCAGCTGCCCCCCGCCTGCCCCACTTGGCCACGCCCATGCTTCTCTCCCTGGAGATATATGACGTGTTTTTGACATATTTTGTCAGGTTACCTTACCTTACCAATTTTTTTTATTTAAATTCCAGACTGATGATAGAATGAGCCTTATCCTTTCTGTTGAATTAATTTTAATTTCCGTTTCAACATTCACCAAAATATTCATATAACGCTTAACAACTTATGTTATAGTTGTATTTATGACAACATTGCGGTTATTTATTTGCCACTACAATAGGCTAGTTGACAAAAAAAAAAATTATAAGTCCGTCCTTTAGATTATTCAAAAATAAGCGATACGTATTTTTTTATTTGTAAATTAAACCAAAAATGACCAAGATATAGCTCATTAAAGTTCTGCATTTTTCGCACTAGATGACGTCACACGTAACCTAAATGGGCTTTATCTTTGTAATTTTTTATTTAATCGAAAAAAGAAAAAATACTTGTCCAATATTTTTTTATAATCTAAAATACGGACTAAATAAAATGTAATTATTTTGACCCTGGAAACTACCCTATTTTC
Source organism: Euclidia mi (assembly GCA_944739405.2). NCBI lineage: Eukaryota > Metazoa > Arthropoda > Insecta > Lepidoptera > Erebidae > Euclidia > Euclidia mi. Next base: position 3,277,492 of record OX123189.2, read on the forward strand.
AACGCGGGTAAAACATGTGTAAAATTCAGTGGCAGCATGGATTGTGAAAATATTTCCACTAGACGGTTATTTATTACGTGCAATGTAAGCAAATCTTAATGTATCTACTTATTCCATCAGCAAACACAAGTCTTACATATAAGTATAATAAGTGAATGAACTTGACCTTTCAGAGAGTGACAACCGAGAAACAATAATGTTGGGAACTAAGACTATAGAATAAAAGGCAGACAGAGCGCGCGGAACACTTGCGTGAGGCCACTAAAGCAAATACAAAATTGAAAAGCGAATACAAACTCGACTCAGTACGCTGCGAAGCATCGCACAGTTCACACGCCACGATCGATCCTGCTTTTAAATTCATAAAATGCCGTCTTGCGTTTTTAAACATTGTAAAAGTTGTTTCTAAAAGCAAATACGGGAAGCTGGAATATATTCTTACAGATAACTATGGATTATTTGGCCGTTTTATAATATTATTTCGATAAAATTCGTATTTCTGCAGAAAATATGTAAGTGTTGCCAGTTTACGTCGACACCGTTTTCCCTGAATTAGGGAAAATGCACTTGTCAATTGATTATGTAGGTAATAATGATAGTCATGTTAATGAAAAATACATTAACGTATTGTAAAAGTATATTGTAGATTATATTTTTTCTTATAAATATACTAATAGGATTTCCATTAGTATATACATTGTTTTGAGTTCGATCCCCAAACGATCCAAATATTCGTGTACACGCGGCTACTTGTCAAGCTATACACTTTGACCTTTGTACCGTTGTTAGACCTTTGTACCGTTCTTATGGCGAAGGGAATAAGTATCAAAATCGTACTTCGACTATTTAGCTTGACTTGGCGCCGTGTGTACATTAAGTACAGAAACAGAAATTATTGATTGTAGCCATTATTTATTTTTAATTGCAATTTTTTTTGGTTATGATTTATGATTATGATATTCATAATTTATTGTATGCATGACAAAATGTTTTTAGCTAATTAATATTTATGACGCAAACCTATCTATTTATTTCTCAATTTACGAATAAAATTAGTTAAAACTCGGAGCCTACATTTTTTAAGAAATGTATTTATAAAAGCATACTTTAATGGTATCTGTTATTTGAATAATTTTCACAACAGCATTACATATTAAAAGCATTAATTAAATCAATGGTAAATTCTTCAAAACCACAAACGAATATAAAATATTACCTATGTAATATTTTTATATTCGTTTGCAAAAACTATATGTAAAATAGTGGGAGATTATTCATAATCTGGCAACTTTACACACACATAGACGCACGTGTCCGTACAGTGCCAGTCGCCAAATGTCACGCACACATAGCTGTCAACGTGCCTCACTTAGTTGGACGAATACGCTACATCTGGTTCTTGTTTGTTAAATCTGTGGTTGGGAACTACATTCTATGAATAAACAACGGTTCTCACAGACCGACATATCTATAGCATTATTCACGACTAACCATCTTGTAATACGGCCAGGCACCCGACCGCAAAGAGGAATTCAGTTTCAATGTTATGTAAAAACTAATGGAAGTGATGACAAAGCCTTAGCAAACTATTTCGCCTTGTAACTTACACTTCCCTTTCCAACGGAATTGTCTATCTAGATTTACCATCGTTCGTGCTGGTAAAAAGATAAAAGAAATTGTAGGTATTTTAGATTGGATTACGAAATATATATATATACCAGATATGAAGGTGTTTAATATAATTTTAGCAAATAAATCATACGAATTGCCTATTAGCCATTTATTAATAAAATTAATTGAGGAAGAGTTGGTTTTAAATGTCGTCGTCATCGTAAATCGGTTTTCCCTAGTTGACAATAATTGAAACTATAAATACGTTTGAAAGCGATGTTTACACTCAAAGCGATAAGTCCACCAGCTCGTAGTGAAATAGAAACTAGGTATCAGTTGCATTGAGCTCGGAGATAATTGGTACTCATGTTTGAACGCATTGCGTTCGATACGATCCAGTGATATGGCAAACGCGCTAAATGGCCGCTTAGCATTATTGTCTATAATCATATTCTTGAGTATAATCATGAGCGACATTTTACTGGCCCAGAAACGAATTAATCAATTCATTTCACATTAATATAAGAAACTTGCTTTGAACTTTTTGCTAAGTTACTTCAAAGTTGAGCATGACAGGCATTTGGGAAATTACCAAAATGAACATAAATTCCGCAAAAATATCCCTATAAAAACAGATGCTAATATAAAGTGTAAAAGTTAATATTATTTTAGACAATATTCGTTGGTATAATACAAGATAATGTGCTAAAGAAATAAACAAACCACATCTTCTCCTAAATATACTCGTAACTGAATAAGTAGCTAGAAGTGTAAATATATTCATGCACTTTTCATTGCTGTATTTTGGATCAGGTGTATAAAGAGATCTAGAACTTTGTAATTTATTTTAAGACTACATGCTCGTGTAGGCTATCCCAACGTGAAAATCCGATAACAACTTGCTCGGTCACTACCTTATCATGGCTTTGAATCACGAGGTACATCAAATAAATACCCAATGACTAATGAGGCTACGAAACAACACGAGATACTACTTCACACTGCATATAATAATGTTGATTTTGAAAAATAGAATTTTAACAGTCCTATAAATAAACATAAAAGTATGTATAAATAACGAACGTAGTACAATAACAAGTATTTTGATGAACTGATGCGACTATATTCGAGTGTTTATCAAATTCTCCGAACACAGTTATTTCACACAATCACCAGTTCCGATAAATCGATATCCAGGTAACGAACCAACGCGGCATGTGAATTTTTCATCAAAGCGTCGACGAGTATGGTGTAATGTATTCATTAACGTAACAACAATTATAAATGTAATAATTATTGACTGCGTCACAGTCGTTGATAAATTTATTGTTCATAAGAGGAAAATATCATGGAATTTATAATGTTGAGAATCAATAGAATCAAATTTATGAAATCTAGAAATGAGCACCATATTATATTTCATTACTGCGCGACATATTCAAAGGAATGCATTGAATTTCTAAGTCCAGCGGTGTTTCTGTTTTGGTTTGTCTAAAAGTTTTTATGTAATGAGGTCAGTACACTACATACCGCAGGACAGAAAAGTGAACTGATACAATTTTACTTTAGATACAAATAAATAGCTCGGCTAACTAGCTTGTACATATAAAGTACATATTAGACTGTCTTACTACTGGGCACAGGCTTCTCACTGAATAAGGATAAGACAATAGTCCACCATGCTGGCCAGGTCCCAAGTAATTTTAAACTGCGTGTGGGATCGGAAACTTCTACCTGCTTCCATAACTATTTCTTCTGTTAATTAATCTGAACTATATTGTTGGATCATTGACGAAACATAGAACGTCTTCGACAAAGAGAAAGTTAATTACAAAATAGCCAACACGAAACTAGACTAGAAAGACAAACAAATAATCGTTAATGAGGCAACAGCTACAAGCTTCAGTAATTTTAATTATATTTCTGTTAAGACAACTTTTGATGAGACACTTCTGAATCTATATTCGTTATATTTGTACAAGTTCCTTGCTTATTGGCTGTTGTGCAAAACTCCAAGGTTACTTGAAGGACGGGGTTGAAAACTTTCCAACTATTCGAGTCGTCCTGAAGGCAAATAATAACGTTTATATGATTATTTGCTTTGAAGACGAAGACCTAAAGTATTCACATATTGATTTTAAGGAATGATTATCACTTGGATACAAATCAAGAACTGGGCGTATATATAAACGAATGTTGAGTACCTATGTATAATAAAATACTGCATAGTACATAGATTTCAAATAGGTAAACCAATTTTGTTTTAGTGTGGTAACATTTACCGCAAAAGGTCTTTAGCAATTTTGTAACAAACAACCCATCTTCATTTGACTAGTTAAATTACTTACATTTGTATCTATTTACATAATATATCTCTTAAATTCAAGGAATCCAAATATAGACAGAAAGAACTTTGTAAGATAAACTTACTACATATCCTTATCTAATCCTACCAACATACAAGCAATGATCTCATTACGATAAACAGCTAATAAACTAAAATCGATAGAGATACTCATCACCGTGAGTTGCAGCGCTGCATCAAAGTAGCGATGCCCGATACGTATCGATATTTTAGTGTATCGATACAACGGAATGCGATATAACGATATTTTGTATCGATACACATCAATACGATATTTGGTTGTATCGTATCGCTTCGCCCGAATATCGTATCAAAAATATCGTATCATACCGGGATTGAATCAAAGAAATATTTAGACCGTACATTCAAACCGGCGGAGGCCGATTTCTATGAAGCTGTCTTACTAAGACTAACAATAACAAAGATTAAAAATGTAAACAAACTTATTTCTTTTTGTAATGGCGCTTGCTGCCACACTTGTAGGTGCGGCCGGCTCGATTGTTGTGTAACACGATGCGGGTAGGTTGTCGAAATTGCTGTTTCTTAAAAGCTTAGATTTTAAACATTGGCAGCTGTAAAATAAAAATAGCATCGTAACGGTTATGTTATGTTCACACATTCGAATGTGCTATCACTTCTAGCTAACCGATTAAATTTACTAAATTTGAATTATTTATGAGTTTTATTTTAAAAATCCAATGCGATATTTTCGATACGATATTTACCATATCGATACAAAGGCATACGATATATATCGTGTATCGATACAATCAGTTGCGATACATTACGATACGATATATCGATACAAAGCGACGTATCGGGCATCGCTACATCAAAGCGGCCGTACCAAAACACCTGACGCTCTCGATCAGAGAAGCGTCTGTGTAAACTACGATACATGATGGCTGTTTACACAACGGTACAGACGTATACGACATCTTACATGACGATGCTGTATATATACCATCTCGAGATAGGGTTAACACAAAAACAATAAAAGAGCTCATAAGGTTAAGTCACTTGCGCTGGTGCGGACACGTATGGGAAGGAATGATGACTTGTCATTATGCAAGTTTTGTATATAGAAGAGGAAGAAGTACGCAAAAGAGGTCGCGCACAAGCACCAGGGAAAATACCTGATATGTAGGTACAAGCACGAATAAGAGACAATCCAGAACCGTGTGGTGTGGAGGACGGATACTAGGAGGCCTGACCTCAAATAAATTATGAAAATAGCCGGAACAAGGAAAAGATCAGTCCAAAGTAAGATCAAGAAACATTTTAACTAAATTTAGCAAACAATGATGTAACCCTGAGATGTGGCAAGTAAACTCATGGGACATTTTTACCAAAGGATCTCTAGCGTACAAGAAAGTTGTTCGCTTTAGAATTTCTATTAAATGTATAGGACAAGGTTATAGTAAACTAAATAAATAATATAATTAAACGTAGCAAGTAGCAACTAATATGTATGGAAAGATATTGTAGAGCTGGATCAAAGGGAGCTTCAAGCTGGTGATTGGCGAGAAGTGGCCAAGGATCGGGCGAAGTGTCGTTCACTTGTATAAGGCGCCAAGGCACATTTTGGGTCGATGAGCCATTGAGGTAAGTAATATGTATCTTCATCAAAGAGCCGCTGCAACACCTGATCCTCACGATCAGAGACTCGTCTGTTGTAACGTAAAAAGTACCTTTCTGGTGTGTGCTGTTACGATATCCCTACTAGGGTGTGTCTAAATGAGAAGCGTGGTTAAATGTTACAATAAAAATTGATTTAATTGCCAATAAACTTAAGACATCATTTAGCAAGCGTTACTTTAATGAAAAAAATTACTATTTATGTGATATTAAGAAAAATTTACACAGGGTCGCGTAGTTCGGCGAGGGGTGGGTTGATGTGGAGAATCCTGCTGCCGGTTGTCCAGGAGAGGTGGTCAACTTATCTCGGAGCTGTAGCCGCCGCAAAAGGCGTTTGCAGCCAACGCGTCCGCTTTTATAGGAGCTCGCGGTGCGGTGGGGGTGGAACATGCAGGCAGCCGGGAGGCGGTGTCCTCTCGACGTCACAGCGACGTCACACTGTGTAAACTTCGATACACGGTTGTTTGTACAACGGTACAGACGTATACTTTATCTACCGCGGTGATGTCGTATACTTATTTGCTGAAGATAGGGTTGACACTTCTTGCAAGTTAATTTGGGTGCTGTTATTTATGTGTACCATCTAGGAAAGCCATTTATATCTGTTATTATAGTATCTGAAATGCAACAAATAGATAATAGATATAAAACAATAAAAATAGTAAATGCACAAGGGCGGCCTTATCGCAAAATGCGATTTCTTACAGGCAACCTCAGGATGGACAGACTGGAAAGGATAGGTTTGATGGTGTAGTTATCAAATATATGTGGAAACTTATAGTTATTTGAATGCAATGTACATACATATGTAGATACCTATATACATTTATATAAATACATATACAAAAAAAACATAAGGTATACATACAAATAATACATATATACTAGCTTCCTGCATGAACGACGTGTTCGAGTTATTTGCGAAGGCTTAAATTCAAAGTTTATGCAGGTAAATGCTGGTGTGCCCCAGGGATCCGTCTTATCGCCCACACTTTTTCTTCTGCATATCAATGATATGCTCACTTTCGGGAGCATACATTGCTATGCAGATGACAGTACCGTGCATGGGCGGTATCTCGGCCATCCTGCGGCTAAGCAGGCCGACATTGAGGAAAATAGGCGAAAACTTGTCGCTGAGCTTGACCAGGTTTTGAACAGCATCTCGAATTGGGGTGCTGAAAACATGGTCGAGTTCAACGCCAAGAAGACACAGGTGTGCGCATTTTCAGCTAAGTTATCTCCATTCCTTCCCCAACCTTCTCTTCTGGACACTCCACTACCGATACAGGACAGTCTAAATATACTTGGTATGGACATACGCCGCAATCTCAACCAGAGAAACTACATTGAGGGTGTCATTAAATCGGCATCTCGAAAACTCGGAGTCCTGAACAGAGTGAGGAGGTTTTTCACGCCGGAGCAGCTGTGTCTATTATACAAGACTCAGGTTCGCCCCTGCGTGGAATACTGCTCTCATCTCTGGAACGGCTCCGCTCAGTACCTGCTAGATGCCCTTGATAGGATGCAGCGGCGTGCTGTCCGTATCATAGGTGACCTTGAGGCTACTAAGTCCCTTGAATCTCTGCAATTACGCAGGGACGTAGCCTCAATGGCTGTCTTTTACCGATTGTATCACGGTGAGTGTTCAGAAGAACTCTTTCAACTCATCCCACCCTCTCCTTTCCTATCCCGAACAACACGTGCCGGGTTAAGGTGCCACCCTTATACGGTAGATCAGATACCGTCACGTACGAAAAGGTTCGGTACGTCTTACCTTTGCCGTACCATAAAAATGTGGAACTCACTGCCAGCTCACGTGTTTCCTTCCTCCCTTGATCCTGGGTCCTTTAAGCGGGGCGTGAAAAAGCATCTCTCAAGGCCGTCAAAGTGAGGGCCATCATGTCACATTGCTTAACCAGCAATTGGGGATGGTGGCCTTCCCAATAGGACTTCACTGTCAGCTTACCATCAGGCAGCGTGAAGTCAATTTGACAGGTTCTTTCTAATAAAAAAAAAAAAAAAAAAAAAAAAAAAAAATATACATACTAACGATACATAATTATATATATATATAATTCCATTATAAAACATATAATTATATACATAATTATAGATAACAGATTAAAGTGACAAATAGTGCTTATTTAATGCATTTTTAAATATATTGAGTGATTTAGCTTGCCTAACTTCAACCGGAAGCGCATTCCACAAACGTACAGCTTGAACAGCAAAGGATTTGTCGTAGAAGTTTGTGGAATGGGTTGGCATCTGCAGTCTCAGATCCACCGACGACCTCAAGGTCCTTGAATGTGTGTCATGGAGGAACTTAAAACGTTCTTTGAGATATGTAGGGGAAATTGGATTAAATAACACATTATACAGTAACATAAGAATATGGGTATTCCGGCGAAGACGAATTGGGAGCCACTTGAGCCTAGATCGAAATACAGATACATCATCATATTTGCGTAAACCAAAAATGAATCTTATACAGAAATTTTGGAGACGCTCAAGTTTATCAAGTTGGTCCTCATTAAGATCAAGATAGCTGACATCGGCATAATCGAGTATTGGGAGAAGCAAGGATTGTGCAAGCGCAATCTTGGTGGTTGTGGGAAGAAAGTTCCGCAGCCTACGCAACGATCCTGCTGAGGCAAACAGTTTGCGACTTGTTTCCTGTATTTGAATTCCCCATGATAAAGTTTTATCCAGATAAATACCTAGGTTTTTTACACTATCTGAGATTCTTAAGATTTTACCGTCGAACTCAATCTGAGGCAGCTGCGGCCAGTTTACCTTGGAAATTATCCTGGAACTGCCGATCAGAATAACTTGAGTTTTTGACGGGTTCACCTTTAGGCCATACTTTCTGCTCCACGTACAAATTTGCGCCAGATCCAAGTTTATGTTAGTAAACGCCTCTGAAATCGTCCCAAGTGGTGCCTGTGAATATATCTGTAAATCATCTGCATAAAGGTGGAAGGACGAAAGTAAGTTTTTGGAGATAGAATTTATGAAAATTGCGAAAAGTAATGGTGATAGCACTCCACCCTGCGGTACACCGACAGATGTATTACACCATGAGGAGTACGACTCATCAACGCGTATACGCTGTCGGCGTCCAAACAGATAACTACGAAACCAGTCAATTACCGTTGGAGATATGTTAATAGAGCGGAGTATGGCAAGCAGGATGTGGAAATCCACAGTGTTAAATGCGTTACTAAAATCAAGTAAGGAGAGAAGCGTGAGTTTTCCACCATCCATGCCCAGCCTTATCTCATCAGTAATATGAACCAATGCTGTGGTGGTACTATGTCCAGGGCGAAAACCGGATTGGAAAGGATTCAGGAGAGCATTCTTGGAAAGAAAAGAAGAGAGTTGTGCGTGTACAAGACGCTCAAGGACTTTGGAAAGGAAGGGTAGTATGGATATTGGACGGAAGTCAGTATAGGAACAGGGTTTGGATTTTATTATTGGTCATTAATTAGACTCTAGCTTTACTACCTGTAGAAGCAACACAATTAGTGTCATTCTACACGTTTATTAGTAGATTTTTGGACAGAGACCTATATCGGTCAGTTGCAACTTTCATGCCAAAGTTGTCAGTCAGCGATAGCATGCGCAAGCATAATTTCAATTTATAATGAACTTCAGGCGTTAGTTTCGAACTCCTAGTTTGATTGCAGTCTGCTTAACTCGTTCACTATATAAAAGCCTTGAATCTAAATGAATTAATGTTGCATTTTAAGCTCATGTTCAATTAAAATAGGTTAATGAAGTTATAACGTGTACTGTATTCATATATTAATTAGCTTTTGACTTTCAATGATACTACCACAAATATACTTACAGGCAACTATAAATATTAAAGATATTCTAAAGACTTTCTCAAATGGTTATAATCCTAAAAACCTTATAAAGCCCTTATATTTACCCACCGCTGTTTAAGCTCTTGAATAGTTTAGTAAATACTTAAAACTAATTAAAACACCCACGCAACGTAACCAACTGTAAATATAATTAACCTTTCGAATGTGGCCTATGCAAAATCCAAAACCTAATAACTATCCTTAATAGAATATAGGCAAAAGGTAATAATCAGGGGATATTATTTCAAGACATAAGTATTTTTACCTACCTCTTACTAAATAATAATAGTTATTCCATAATTTTGATCGATTGGCGCGTGAAAATAACGGCATTAAATTAGCGGCTGTCAATATAATCAAACGACAAATACGGTTAGTAACCAAGTTAACAGTGCCTGAAATGCATTTATAGTCATATCTTTAAGGAAAATTAATTCCTTATTCCTTTTAAACAACGTGCCAACCCTAAGTTATCCGTTTGTTTACATTCAAAGCTTCTTGAGTAGTTTTTATTTACACATTGTACATCGCTTTAATCAGAACATACTGTAGCGTCTGTAGCGTCGATCGAACTTGCCTCACTAATAGCGGTCGACTAGACAATTACTCTATTGAATTAAGCTTCTAATTACTTAAGAAATTGGATAGTGAGTCCGTTTGCTTTTAGTTGAAGCGGTACTAAAAAAAAGAACTATCGGGTCTCGTTAACATCAATTTATTTATTTATAACACTTACTGCAATGAAACAGTACAACGATAGTTTTTTTTTTAAATTATGTTATTCATCATCTCCATCCAACCTCTTTGTATAATATACAGTGCATTCGTATAATGGAATAGTTAGAAAACAAGGCTCATATATGTTTTAATAACTTAATAGGGCTATGAGATTCATTAACAACCATATCTGAAGGAATACTTCTTAACTCGATTTGTGTCAATTCATACCAAAAATTAGTCCGCAGTTTAAACACACATATTGTTGAGAAGACTGTCAACTTTTTTATAAATAATTATGAAGATATAAGTACCTATCTATATTTATCAATTGTCCGATTGTCATAGCACAGGCTCTGTTCAGTAACGGTAATAATATCTAGCAGTATTGTAACTCCATACAAACGCACGAAACTCGAGTTATGCCTACGCGCCGCGAGCAGAGTACCCATTAGACTGTGCGGACTGTGCCACAAGAGTACACACAGCCGCGATCGTGCCGCAGCTCGCATGCGGCTCGTCTGTAGGTATATAACTCACGAAGACGGCCGAGTTACAATACTGTTAGATTATATTACTGTGGTTCAGTTTAAGCTCAAATGTCGGTTTCATTGTCCCAAGATATTGTCATTATCGCTGTACACGCCAATCGTAACACGTAGTAAACAATAGAAACGGTCCAACAAAGCACCGACTAGTCTACTATATCGAAGAAGCATTCACAAACGCAATTATCTGGTCAGGCACACACGGACGTGCGTCGTCTATTAATAGCCGGGACATGGACCGGTCGCCCCGCAGTGAATGAACGGCGCTCGTATGGATGCAACGCTTGTAGCCTTGGACACACTGCCGGTTAACAAGATATAAACTACAGATGTGAAAAGAAAAGCTATTCGCAAGGCCCTTAGTAACAAGGTTTCGTATGCTTTATGGTAAGTAGTCTATTGTAATATTTATGTAGATTATCTTATGTCACGAGCAGACCTGCCACGATCATCTCTACCAAGGTCAACCCTTGCCGCTGCTTGATTTACATCGAATCATATTACATTTTATTCCAATTCATTAATGTTATTGATATCAATACCGCTACAGGATATTCAAAAGTCCGAAACAGTATTGTGCTTAATTAAGCACAATACTGTTTACAAGTGCATAATGATGTACACAACACCATTTAGATAAATATTTGTTAGATCAGTACATTTACAAAACATAATTATTATTCTAATTGTTTTCGACGCTGTTAATGATAATTAACTAAATAGCAAACGCAAAACAATAATTATATTATCAGAAATGTTTTGTGTTTGCTTTACATATGAGAATTATACTTTAAGTGAACAGTGAATAAACGTGTTTCCAGTGGTGACATTTGACATAGGTCCATTATGATACTGCAGCTCCTTAAGGATGTTAATAAGGTCCGTATCAATTGACCTCGTGCTATATTGGTCTATTTTTGTGAAGCAATAAGGAAGAGTCGTGACCATTCTCGCAGTCTTCGACCTATTAAAATGTTTACGTAAATACGTAACCAGAGTGTATTGGGACAGCTTCTAAAGGTAAAGTCACTCTCGTATTTAGGTCTAAGAAAACATCTGTCACATACATACATACATAGACTCACGCCTGTTTCCCGGTGGGGTAGGCAGAGACTACGGAGCGTCATTTGCAACGATCTTGACATATCTCTCTTGCTACATTCACTCCCATCAGATTCCTCATGCATTCTCTTCTGTTCAGGGTGCTTCTAACCTGTCCTGTTTTTAGGATGTCTCCAATCTGGTCAGAGAACGTCCGCCTAGGTCTTCCCCTTCGTTCTGTCCCTTCCACACTTGCCTTATATATCTGCTTGGTCAGTCTTTCGTCATCCATCCTCTCCACGTGTCCAAACCATCTTAGCATACCTTTCTCGATGCTTGTGTGTGACATCTGTCACTAATACAATTTTTTGCCAGGATAATAATAATAAAACCGGTCAAATGGGTGCTGAAATCGCACACTAAGGCAGGATCATGTACAGCAGACTAACGAAGCACTAATGTATATGCGTTTAATTGAATATTGATGTTATAATTGACATTTAATGAAGATTTCAACCCTCGACTTATTACAGTGCATGAGCAACAACCCGTAAACAAACGGGAAGACGGTGTGGGTGTAATGATAAGGTCGGCCTCAGGGTACAAAACCCTCAAAGTACCCCACGACTATCCCCAATACAATTAATAACAACAATACATCGATAAATTTATAAAAATAAAACTGGTTTAGGCCGACCTCACATTGGGCGTCAGCGTTCCTCGAGCGTACGCCCAGCGTGCGCTCGGCGTTCACTCTGTAGTGCAAAGTGAACGCCGGGCGCACGCCGAACGGACGCTGAGCGTACCTACCCTCGAGGAACGCTGATGACTAATGTGAGGGAGGCCTTATTCTTCCAGGCAGCAAAACAAAATATGGGAAATCTTCATAGGTTTCCCATCTTTCGTAGCCACGTAACTTGGTACTGTATTATGTTAGTAAGTTTGTTGTCTAGAATCTAGTCCTTAGAGTACCTGATAGCCGGTGTAGTATTTGCTTACCATCGAAATGTTCTAATGCTTGTCAGTATCCATACCTGCAAAGAGAAACAATTTCACATTTAGAATATCTTCCAAGTCAATAATAATGGAAAAGTATTACTCTTCTGCCGAAAACGCAAAGTCGTGTATCTAAAGGCCTTGCCACACGGCACAATCTGACGTCCAACTTGACTAAATCACTTGATGAAATCGTGACGTGTAGACGCCAGTCGTCCAACTCAAGTTCATCGGGTGGGCGGTACCACCAGATTTTAACCAATCTGGTGGACGGAACGAAAATCAGTGATTTGATTGTGTCGTGTAGACGGGCAAAGCCAATTCGATTGAAAATTTGATCAGAGGTAATATTGTGCCGTGTGGCAAGGCCTTATTATTAATAAACCAAACACCCCATATTTTACTATTGGAGCTGTAGGCTCCTCACGTTCGAAACGGGGAGGATAATCAAATTGACATGATGAAAATATATGAATCTTTGGTCCAATCTAATAAAATAAGACTGGCGTAAGTGTAATATTATGAGGTTTTAGGTAGACTTTAGTATGAAATAGGTATGTATGTACATTTCATCATGTACAATCAAGGTTCATTGATGCTAATGGGATAACGCAAGGATATATATTCTGGGAGCAACATTCTTCAATTTATCTGTACGTATTAGAGGTGAGTCCAATATACTAGAACAGATCCGAAGAACAGGTATTTTACGAGACTAGGTGGCACCTATTCCAATTTTCACAAGACTAAGTCCGTCTAATAACGCACACATACTTAATTGAATACGTGTTTTTCTATCTCGCTCACGTGCGTCGTACGAGAGCGAGATGATGCAATGCGATTTGTATGACTTCGTCCCACTCTCTCGCACTCGAGCTCACAGGTGGAAACCGGTTTGTGCGGGTCAGTCAGACCTACGTAGGCTAACGTTTACGTTTTACGCATTACGAGATTTGACATATTTCGCGGTATTTCATAGCGAGCGGAGATCGTATGATATCGAATACGTACTTAGTCTTCTTAGTACCGCGTAGACTATTTTAGTCTCGTGATCCCGATAGGAGGTGTTTATTGGATTATTGGCGTAGGTATAGTTATTACTTAAGGCCTTTGTTTAAAATTTTGACAATGGCGCCGAAAGGTACTGTAAAGAAAGTATGAAGGGAAGATATCATTTCATCAAACCGAAATATTTTTATATATTATGTTATATATTTTTATATATTTTAGACCTCAAATTTAAATTTCAAAGTTTCAATCTTCATTTACTTACTCGTAGACATCTACGTAGATTGAAACAAGATCTCATTCATGAAATTCAGATAAATACTCATATTGTGCTTATTATCAATTTTACGAAGTATGCAAGATCATTGTGTATTTGGGACTAGATGGACTAGGTATTTGGATCACGTATATAAAGAGACTAGTACTAGGTGCACCTAGTCCCTGATTTTCCTAGTCCAACCCATCTCTACTACGTATGTATAAAATTCTTCCGTAACTGACTGACTGTCATGACATTTGGCAGATATGTTCTTATAGCTGCAGGCATCCTCTTGTCATTAATAAGAGTGGCGAATAGTGAACTCCACTGAATGGTCTGGTATCACAGAAGCTCATCGAAACACAAGAAGGTACAAGCAAATATCGGTAAATTTGTCAAGCATGTCACAGTGTTTGCTAATGCATGCTATCAGTAGCGCACAGTGGTGTGTGATCACTAGGAGCAGTCTGCAGTCCGTCTGGGTGTAACTAACGGGCCGGTCACGCGATATACACACATACGTGCTATTGTTTCTGCTAGCCGTTTGTGCAACGCCTCACGAATACCGTCAGCTGCGTTTTGACGTTAGTAAGTGGAAAAGGCAAGTGTAGGGTAGAGTAGCAGGTCACAGAAACATAATTATCGTTGTTCCGTACAGGTATGCCTTCACTCGTCTGTACTTTAATTAATAAAATAGGTATTTATTTAATTAGGTTGCTAGCGCGACTATTGACCTAGCGTTGACCCCTACGCGCGGTACGGCGATATTACTACAATCACCGTTAGGAAGTTGTGGTGTAAGCCGAGATGCTGTAACATCTCACAAACATATGTATATCAATATGAAGTGCAAGGATACAGAAAAGGATATGAGCGCCAAGGGCGACTACATCGGGAAGAAGAGGAGGAAAACTACTTGTCGAAATCATATTGGCCTGATAAGTAGAATCTACATCTTTTATATGCCGCTACGTCCTGCAATACCTTCCACAGACCAGTATGTTCCTTCATTATTCGACGAGGATTTAGTGGAGTAGCTAAGTCCAGAAGAAGACCAACTTAACAGGGCTGGAAGTTTATCCAAAAGGAGACCAACTTAACAGCGATGGTTGTGACCTTCTAACACATAAGACCTTATCTTGATTTTATTTCGGTCGTAGTTCGTATACAGACTTCCGACTCAACATCCTGAAACTTCCTTCAAGATAAAGTTTTGTCAAAAAATATCATATTATAGGCGTTTCCCGTCGTGAGTTGCGCAATACCGCGCAACGTAGCAAGGACCACTTTTATTCCAAGTAAACATATGCAAAAGCAACGCAGCAAATTCAATTTCTTAAATATTGTTTCTACAGATTTATGACACAAGTGTGCCATATCCTAATTCAGTATGAAATTTTAGCACTAATACATAATTGCTACCAGGAAATTATAAAATAGCTTTGTAATCGTTTTATGGCTAATGTTGATTCATTTCAAGTATTGTTCCATATAAATTGAATGTATCGTACTTATAACCGGTTTAGTGTAATCTATATTTAGGATTTACAAAGTTCATATTATAGGTAAAGTAAATATTTATAAGTCTTTAATTTCATACATCGAGACATGAGAAACTCTATGAAGCTAGAGAATGTTCGATATCACATGGATGAAATAATAAATTATTTTCCTTGTGAAGCAAAGTAAATAGATATTGGATTTTGTGTTATATTCTAACTTATCATCAATTGTAACACAATCATTATCTGTTACTATACAAATAAATTTAACAAGTGTATATTCATTTCAACAAACCATTCAACAGTTATTAATACTCCTCTCTAAACGACGTATCGTTATATCCCTTGTATCGATCCATTACTTGATACATTAATACAAGCTCAACATACTTAAGCGAGACAATTAGGTAAGCATAAAAAGTAGCATAGCTATATAGAGGTAGCGGTGTTAGGTAAAATATTAAATAGCACATTCAATTACGAAGCTAATAATAACGGCTGCTATTTTTACAACGTAAATTAAAGCAGGCTGAATGTAGGCTCAGCTAAATGTAGGTCGGTCGCATTATATCCTGTGATAAAAATACAACAGATGGGCTACTTTATACACATTTATAAGCAATATCTTGCTTTTAAATGTTCATACCAGACTTGGATCTCTGGAATAATAGCTTGTAAGGTTTTAATTCAGTCCAATTCCTATGAAAAGAGTATGTAAATAAAGAGAAAATATAAAAGGAGGGTAGATCATTTACATTTGCAGTTCCCAAATGCTAGTAAAAAAGCTAACTAAAAGTACGTAACTTTTAAATAAGCTTTTAGGTGTTAAGTTATGTATTATACAAGATAAAAATTACTAAAATAATTGCAGGAAAGAATCTGAACGACGATCGTAAAGAATAGAGAGTTGGTTTAAAAGACTCAAGTAAAACATTACTGGTCGAAAGTAGCCATCATCAAAAATAAATAAATCCGTAGCTCTTATATTATGAAGCAACCTTGTTAGATCAAAGGGATAAAACAAATGCTGAAAACCCCGAACGAATCTAAAGCCTACCTTTTTCCTCCACAATCACAATACCCATTTTTACCAACGACGAAAGCTTAACAAAATACGTTCAACAACCACAATGCTTCCAAATTCAGCAGTGGAAAACCAAAACGACCGCACATAATGCGTCCATGTTAAAATTATGCGAAATCTTTCAACCGCGATCGTACTGCAGATTCCGATAAAACGTGTACTTTCAACTGTTTCACTTGGTCTGTAAATTTTCACAATCGTCATAAAGAATAATGGAGGAGTCACATAACCCAGGCCGAAAGCAGGAGCACTCAAGTTGATGAGGAGAAATAAAAGTCCGCCAGTAGGGTTACCAGAATAGTATACCTCGCCGGGATTTACGCCTTTTGATGTTTATTACTGGGGTTATGCCGAGTTACCTGATATGCCGTTTGGTTATTTAACTGAACACTCTGTTTGTGGTATGTTTTACGACACAGTCGGAATGTCTTCATCATTCATGCTTTCTTAACAATACCATCCTCGTGAGAGGAAATATTTAGAACGCAAAATTTACAGTAACATACCTAAGGTTTCACGCCTGTATAATATTTTTGGGTCGGCAGCAACAGACTGGCACTTGCTTGACATTTACCCAAGCAAAACAGCTGGTAAAATATAGTATTCAAGAAGTACAGAGCATTGATATTTGAGGATATATTTAGCAGCGGCCGTCATGAGATAACAATTACTCGAGTATATAGCAAACGTAGATTGATTACAAAATATCAACTTGTTAAACCGGTTTCATAGGCTTAAAATACGCACATACTAGATTAAAAAAGCTTTGGCGGAGCAATTTACAATCCAGTTTCTAAATTCACTTCAGCGAAAAAAGGAATTCGAAAATAAAATTAGCTTTGCGGTGGTAGGGAATTATGGAGACCCTATCCTCGGTCCTCCGGGTTCCTTATAAATAATTCTGTGACCGCGAGCTAGGGACGTAGACGAGCTAATAAATAGTTTAAGCTTAGCTTTATCTGAATTACTTACGTTTACTCACAAAGGTTGAATGAGCTTTGTCAACTGAGTTCTGTAATTGTATACTTCGATTTTGTGGAAGCGACAATTGTTTATTTGCGGAAGAACACGAGCGTGAGAATGAACGGGTTTACTTATATTATCGGGAATTTCGGTCAATAAATGGAATTTATTGGTTTCCGAAGAGACGGGTGTAATATCATATTCATGTTTTGGCTACCTATGTTCGTAGGCTTTCTGATACTTCTGGACACTTTCAAAATTGCGAAGTGCATCTGCAGTTGTTGCAATGGTACATATAGAATAAACGCAGGATGAAGTGAAGTCAAAAGTAAGTAAGTTCAACTATAGTAAAAAATATAAAAATTAAAATTCTTGTTTTCAAATTTCAAGTCAAATCAGTATCAAGTCTACATGGGAGCTATACAGAAAATCTATCTCAGGCCTTTTCTAAAAAATCTTTGTCTGATTGACTGGCTATTATGTCACAATACCCGAAACAACAAAGGATAAGCACTACTTTGCCATCGATTTGGATATACCCATGGCACAACCTCGGCTTAGTTTGGTGTTGTGTGTGGCAAAATATTATTATTTCATTTGACATGTGCATTAAAGAGAGCGTCACCAACAACCTAACTACGTACAGAGCATACTTGACATAACTACAAAGAAGAAAGTTCATCACAGACAGTCTGTCAACTTCTCGCATACTTTGACACAGATAGAACAGTAATCGATAGTGTATCGACACGATGATAGCAGAGTAACAAACAATACGTTAGCGGGCACACGATTACAGATTACAATAGTGCATAAATAACGACAGTTCACTTACGGGCACCGTAAAGTAACCTCGATCCACCGTAACTACCGCCGTGGGACCGTAAACACCTGACTTGCGTTTATGTACTGGTTTTATTTCAAAAGAAATGATGAGTTTATTGTCACGGATAGTAACCGAGTAAGAAACACACCTACATTTTATATGCGTTAAAAGTGGGTCTTTCGATTCTGATAAATGAGTTTGGGTCAACTTTAACAAAAGCTTGAACGTTCTTATTAATGAAAATAACTAAGCGATATATCAATTCAGCAAGTTACCAATCACTAAGTATCAAACAGCTGACAGAATACATCAACAAAGATCCAATCCAATAACAATTTGAGGCAAACCAAATAGAAAGTGTTCACTAAAACGCGAAATGACGATACTTCACGAAATAATTCGTCTTTCCGTGTGAGTAGTAATATCAGTTACCCAGTTACTACACGGCTCACGTCCTCCGCATAAAAATCGCAAGTCACTCACACATGAAGCCCCAATAAGTCACTACCCAATCCATCAAGAAATACGACCGATATATTTTATTTTCCTTTTACTGAGCCAACGTTCACGACATCGGTACTCCAATCGTCTAAATCCAAACAAACAAAGCCCTTCTGTGATGCAATTAGGTCTATTTTCCTTCAAAAAGGATTCGGAATACAAAGCTAACGGCAATTTTAACAATAATGGCACGTAGGTAACAACCTTGTTACAAAATACGCTGAGCAACGCATTAAACGAAAACGATGTTAGTTTCAGCTGGACGAACACGGTACAGTGGATTTTTTACGTAAATCTTTTTCAGACGATTGTTGCTTTAGGCTAGATGTGATTTATTTTTCTTCGCTAAATTTGTAAACAGGTTTATGGTACAGGTATACAATGATAGAGGTGATAGCGCATTGGTAAGAAGCCGTAAAGGCGATATTAAGAACGTTCTACGTACAGGGTATAAACTAATACTTGTTGGAACCAAACTTGGTAGGATTTTCGCCTTCGCCTACCGATTTACCGAATCTTTAGAGATCTAACGCATTACCGCGAACATGAACAAGGGTCTAGTATTAATGAGATTACGATGTCGATTTATTGTTCCCTAATCAAGATTTGCAGCCCAAAGTGTACTGAAACCATCGACGTTACGCTCGACTAATCGTTTGAAATGAGTCCCTTATTTTAATGGATTTGGTTACAAAATGGTATCGATTTAAATGATTATAGGTTGAGGGTTCGATGGTTCGATTTGAAACCTGTGCCAGATTATTACTATATAAGGGAACCAGCTAATTATAAGCAGTTTAAGAATCAAAATCAAAATAATTAGTTTAGTACATATTTAATTGCGCTAGTTATAAAATTGGCCATCATAAGTTCGCATAAAATGGAATTTC
Source organism: Euclidia mi (assembly GCA_944739405.2). Taxonomy (NCBI): domain Eukaryota; kingdom Metazoa; phylum Arthropoda; class Insecta; order Lepidoptera; family Erebidae; genus Euclidia; species Euclidia mi. The sequence continues at coordinate 3,297,313 of OX123189.2, forward strand.
AAATTAAACAATTTGTGATTTGAAGTATTGGCTTACGCAAAAGTCAAAATTTAATTAATAGTGTGACTACATTCTTCTATAGAAGTTTAGAATGATGAAATTGTTACGACAGTCTTATAAAAACTATAAAATGTCAGGTTGAATAGAGCAATATTAGACAGCAATAAACGTTTATAAGATGAGATGATATCTAATAATGTATAACATTTACAAACAGTGAAATGGAATGTGTTTAAAACCAATAAGAATTACGAAGAAGGTATGTAAACTTGTACTTATGGGACTATTTCCTTTATGAAAACATTTAAAACTACGATATCTGCTGTTATTGTGCTATAACACGAAGCTAAACCCATACAAGTGAAGCTCAAATATCCATAAACACGTGCCAAAAATTCTGGAACCGTCGTAATAGTTTTATTACACGCGCAAAGGGCTCAGCATAATCTATTAGTTCATCAAAACGTTAATTCTGGCGTTATCGCGACAAGGCGCGTTTAGGAGCGGCTAAATTGCGATCACGTACACTATTATCTTGGAAGTAATTAATTCTACTAGCAGCTCCTAAGAAAACAATCGAAAGTATGCTTTACGAGGTTTGTAATATGAACTGAATTTATTTTGTTATGCAATTTGCTCCGGCTTCCGGAATTATTCTTCTGCGAATACCAACGAAGTTTGTAATAAAAGTGCCGCGCATAATGCTGTGCTAGTTTAATCTACAGGAACTTTTGAGTCCATAAAGAATTTATTTTACTGGTTGAATACTATGTATTACTTCATCTTTATGGCACCAGTATTTCTCCTATAAACGTAGCATTTTTGTGTCGATTTTGCGATTGCTTTCATAGGAGTTATACTTCAATCATTTTGAAATCGTTTGAAACCGGTTTTAAAATCCCATTTTGAAAACCATTACAAGTTATTCTTATTTATTTAGTAGGTACCTCATTTACTAAACAAGACGTTTCATCTCGAAAAAAAAATATCTATTCACATCACAAAAATCTTATTTAAGAATAAAAACCAAGTCAGTTACTAAAAGTGCCTTATGAATCCCAAGGCGGATACAAAGTAAAATAGAAAGTTACGTCTTAATTTAATACAGATCTCGTTCTGTTGGTAAGGCGACCTTTGTTAGAAGAGTAAGGACAGTAAACTGTTACAGTTTTCTAGAGGTACTTCGAAGAATTCTTCTGAAAAAGCGTAAAATTACTTAATTATAAAAAATAAATAATTATAATTACGTGCGTAGTGCTTTGAGCGAAATTATCTGAATATTTTAGCGGAGATAATTAAAAGAGTAATTAATCTAGAACATTATTACTTTATACAGACAAAATTTCTGGAGGGCTTTAATAGCATAGTACTTAAAATATAAATGAGATATATATATCTTTCTAGAAAATTAATATTATTAGGAGTCACGGGATTGTGTTACTTTACATACATTTTCATAAAAATAGGTTAGTTGCAAATAGTCCTATTAGTCCGAGATCCGTAGAAGAGCGACCTTCACCGATCTGGTTATTGGCTGAAATGTATTTTATATCAAATTTTGAATGTCAAAATATATATCGCGAATTGGTTAGCAAGAAAAATCCGGTCCAAACTAGGAAAAGTAGAAAAAAAATGTATTTGGGTTTTCATTTAACAGTGCATATGCGCGTTTAATAAATAAATTGGCCACACACTCACACGAAAAACAAACAAAAAACAAAAAAAAACAATAAATAAATTTAGTACTAACCGAATGTATGAACCCTAAAGGATATGTTTACATAGGGTTGTAAATTTTTCCTGGCGTATTTGGTAGGGTTGCCAAGTATAAATTCTTCGACTGTTAAGTTGACACTAGTTATATTTATCAATTATTTTAATAGACAAATATTATATTAAAATGACCGCTACTCCACTGCGAACACGATGATATTGGGTTGCCTACGAAAAACCTGTCAGGAAAAGCAGTTGGCAATTTTTTTTAGCCTGGACCGGATTTTTTTTACCAAACCAATCGCGATATATTTTTTAACATGCAAAATTTGATATAAAATACTTTTCATCCAATAAACAGATCAGTGAAGGTCACTCTTCTACGGATCTTAGACTATATAATAAGTCACGTTTAATTCAAGTGTAGAAAATTTTACAATGACAGCATAGCAAACAATAAAGACACATCTGACGGTAAAATAGTACGTCAGGTAAACTGTGAGGCAACATCTGTAGATGTTTATCCGAAGGCAGCTCGGTGGCGCTATTAAAAGCGAGCATTCAACACAAAATGAGGTCGTGCACAGAGAGATTGTTAGGGGTCCTCGGGAAATCACGAACGGCAAGACGTCTAAGCCGAGTTGCGAGAGGGAAAAATGCAAGATTGCGAGGTGGGAGGCAATGACAAACGACCATTTGTAAAACATGGCACGAATTGGAACAGTTGCGAATACCTGCAAAACTGTCGCACAAAAATATATATACAGCACAAAAATAGCATATTTTATAAAAAAATATAAAATTAAATGAAAAGCCTAGTAAAAACATCTGACCTTTATTACAACCCACGCAAAAAGCGGCAGATAAGAGACGCACAAAATATAGCGTTAAGCCCATCCTTTGTTAGTTTATCACTTTTATAGAGGACATAACAGCCAAGCAAGAATATAAAAGTATTGTAAATTCTGTGCAAAAACGTAGAATCAAGGGAAAATTATTTTAACTGTAGGTAGATCTAGATAAATAAAACATCTGAATCTTTCAATGTTTATAACCGTTGATCCGTCTCACTTAGAGTTCTTTTTCGTTTTGTCTATCTTTTAAGGATCGTACAATGTTACAAGGCCAAACCTTGCTTAATAGAGCTGTGAATTTTATTGCAAAAATGTTTTTAACAGTGTTGATGGTTCCTAAGATAAGAACCAACAAACAAATAAAATCACTTTTACTTCGTTAGATCAGATAAAGAATCAACTCCTAAAAATACTATATTTTTTGGGTAGCGAATAAAATAACATTTCTCTTAACAGTCCACCAAGCTTTCAGAAAGCTAATAAAGTTAGATCAAGGAGTATTATTATACTTTTTATTCATCTGCCTTGTGAAAAATGAACCAAAGATACAAGGCTTTTACATCCAACCGCAACGTTCATAAGAGGCTTAAGCCAGATTGTTTATAATCCTACGTCTAAAATCATAAAAGGAAAAAGGAGATCGGGAATGTTATATATTTATGCAGAGGGTTTCAGGTTCAAATCCACGGCGTGCACCAATGACTTTTCGGAGTTATGTGCGTATTAAATTGTTAATTATCGCTTGTCCCGTGCCTCGGAGAGCACGTTAAGCCGTCGGTCCCAGTTGTCATGAAGATCTTTGACAGTCGTTATAGGGCGTCAGTACCTTCTAAATAAACTGACACTAGTCTAAACCATGGAATATCGCTATCCCTTCGGGTTGCGGAGGGCAGACAGGCAGTCGCTCCGTGGAAAAGCTAATATTCAGCCAAATTCGGTTAGACTAGTGAGCGGACCCCAGATTGAAACTGGGATAACGCTAAGAGGATGATGATGATTTGACATGTGCATTAAAGAGAGCGTCACCAAAAACCTAACTACGTCTAGAGCATACTTGACACAACTACAAAGAAGAAAGTATATGAAGGCAGTCTGTCAACTTCGAGCATACTTTGACACAGATAGAACAGTAGGTAATCGATACATTGTATTGACACGATGATAGCAGAGTAACAAACAATAGTTAGCGAGCACACGATCACAATAGTGCATAAATAATGACAGTTCACTTATGGACACCGTAAAGTAACCTCGTTCTACCTTAACTACCGCCCTGGGACCGTAAACACCTGACTTGAGTTTATGTACTGGTTTTATTTCAAGCGAAATGATGAGTTTATTGTCACGGATAGTAACTGAGCAAGAAACACACCTACATATTACATGTGTAAAGAATGGAGTCTTCGTCGTTCTTGATTGATGAATTTGGATGCACTTTGTCCGTGTGGTGACGGATTAAGAATACGGATTGTCACCACTCCATATCATCCCATGTGTGTCGTAAGAGCCGATAGAGAGAGCATATTATGCAGTGAACAGCACTGTAAGAGAAGGAAAACTTGATACAAACCCTATACCAACCCGTTTGGCCAACGTGGTATAGTAGGCCAATTCCTCCTTTCAAAGGAGAGGCCTAGTCCAGCAGTGGACTGTTCAAGGTTGATGATGATGATGATGGATGAACTTTTATCAAATCTTGGAAGTTCTTATTATTGAAAATAACAAACTGATTTATCAATTCAGCAAGTTACCAATCACTAAGTATTAAACAGCTGACAGAATACATCAACAAAGATCCAATCCAATAACAATTTGAGGCAAACCAAATAAAAAAAGTGTTCACTAAAACCCGAGATGACGATACTTTACGAAATAACTCGTCTTTCCGTGTGAGTAGTAATATCAGTTACTCTTACTACACGGCTCACGTACTCCGCATAAAAATCGCAAGTCACTCACACATGAAGCCCCAATAAGTCACTACCCAATCCATCAAGAAATACGACCGATGTATTTTATTTTCCTTTTACTGAGGCAACGTTCACATCGGTGCTCCAATCGTCTAAATCCAAACAACCAAAGCCCTTCTGTGATGCAATTAGGTCTATTTTCCTTCGAAAAGGATTCGGAACACAAAGCTAACGGCAATTTTAACAATAATGGCACGTAGGTAACAACCTTGTTACAAAATACGCTGAGCAACGTATCAAACGAAAACGATGTTAGTTTCAGCTGGACGAACACGGTACAGTGGATTTTTTACGTAAATCTTTTCCAGACGATTGTTGCTTTAGGCTAGATGTGATTTATTTTTCTTCACTAAATTTGTGAACAAGTTTACGGTACAGGTAAACAATGATAGAGGTGATAGCGCATTGGTAAGAAGCCGTAAGGGCGGTATTGAGAACGTACTAATCAGTGCAGGCGATAAAGTAATGCTTGTTGGAACCAAACTAGCGAAAATCCTACCAGAATTTTCGCCTTCGCCTACCGATTTACCGAATCTTTAGAGATCTAACGCATTACCGCGAACATGAACAAGGGTCTAGTATTAATGAGATTACGATGTCGATTTATTGTTCCCTAATCAAGATTTGCAGCCCAAAGTGTACTGAAACCACTTCGACGTTACGCAAGACTAATCGATTGAAATGAGTCCCTTATTTTAATGGATTTGGTTACAAAATGGTATCGATTTAAATGATTATAGGTTGAGGGTTCGATGGTTCGATATGAAACCTGTGCCAGATTATTACTATATAAGAGAACCAGCTAATTCTAAGTAGTTTAAGAATCAAAATAATTAGTCTAGTACATATGTAATTGCGCTAGTTATGAAATTGGCCATCATAAGTTCGCATAAAATGGAATTTTAAGTTAAAGAATTTTTGATTTGAAGTATTGGCTTACGCAAAAGTCAAAATTTAAATAATAGTGTAACTACATTTTTCTAAAGAAGTTTAGAATGATGAAATTGTTACGACAGTCTTATAAGTAAACTATAAAATGTAATGTTGAATAGAGCAATATTAGACTGCAATAAACGTTTATAAGATGAGATGATATCTAATAATGTATAACATTTACAAACAGTGAAATGGAATGTGTTTAAAACCAATAATAATTACGAAGAAGGTATGTAAAGTAATACTTAAGGCACTATTTCCTTTATGAAAACATTTAAAACTACGATTACAGCTGTTATTGTGCTATAACATATGGGCGCAAATTAATATATAATGATTATATTGTTACGAAAATATTAATTATATTTAAGATTGATATTTAAATAACTATTTGTGAACACAGAACTGAGAACTTCACTACTTTACAATATTAGACACTGTATTGGCTGCTTAACTGTTTATAAAGATTGGCTATTTAATTTATCGCTTAATTATTAAGACAACTCCAGAAACTTTCAAAGTAAAATCAATTAGTATTAAACAACATTATTCTGACATTTTATGTTTACGGTAATAAATAACATGCGCCTATATTTGCATCCTGTTGATAGCGCCATCTGTTGACAATGTTGTAAAGCAGCGTTTGATTATTAAAATAAATTTGTTATTCGTATAAAATAAATCATATGGTGTTGTGCAAAATTCATTACAATATGAATGTTGATTTTTGAACTATAATTGTATAGTAATTTCAATTATGTTGTAAAGGAAGTGAAACATTAAGTGTAATGACGGTTAGTGTATAAAAAGGACTGTAGGTCACATTTTAATTCAATTCTGTGCTAGAAATCGTCCTAAAAAGTACTCTGTGAAATCGTCTGAAAATAAACCAAGTAATATTACGCGAGTGTTTTTATTATAATGGAGTCTGGACACCATAACCCTGGCATATCGCCGACAGCAGCGGTTGGATAAACGCCCCCTAAGAGACTTCGAGATCTACGGTTGGCGCGAGAGTGATGGGTCTCTTGGCTTGGCCGCCATTACCAATGATGACCTGAAGACTGATGCGACAAGCGCTTGGAAGCCGTGTTTGGCGCTAGTCAACCCTGATCGGAGACCACACGGTGTGTCGGAGTTATGGCGAGCAAGTCTACACTTCACGTGAGGCCACGTGCGAGCGAGAGCGACAGAGTGACTACGACGGGGCGCACGCACCGGGGTGTGTTGTGGCGTGAACGCTGTTCTGCTCCGAGTTCTACCAGAGGTTGCAGATGCGGCTTGTTGATGCACTGACCAGAGGTATTTATTTAGAGCTGATTCGATTAGTTTTTGAGAAACATCCTAATTTTATAAATTATGGTGCTAACACCTACTGTCCCCGTAAGGATTACCAGATAAACATTATACAGCCAAAATTACGAACGTTACACCCCAAATAGAACTTATAGGTAACTGTTGTTTATCCTCGTTTGGTACATAGCAGTGCTACTGTACTTATAGTCATGTTATGCCGTCTGCTGGGGCTCTTGTCTGTTTATTAATCGTTAGGCCATGTCGGAAACTTTCTGTAAAACTTGCTTATCTACACAAGAAAGAGACAATAGCTTTGTTGTTATGTGGTTCTACTAATGTAATTATTAGTAAAGAACGGTATAACTGCCCTTTTCAAGTTGAAGCTCTGATATAGATCCATTGTATAAATTGCCTGATTTGCTTTCAGTTTAAATAAGCTGATCGATCTGCTGAATATGAATTCAATTGGTAGTCAATAGGTTATCCCAATAGTAAAACATTATAGGAATCAAAACATTATTAATAGCCCCAAAACATTACATAAGGCTAACTAACTGCATTACTTATGGCTAGTGCTCACGGCGCGATTATATGAAGCCTCTCTTGATAAATGACTATCCACCACAAAAATAATTATTTGCATAAAACCAGTAGTTTCACAGATAAATGCATTCAACAAAACAAACTTCAGTTTTAGTATATTAGTACAGATATATATTCAGAAGGTAGATATAAAAATAAATTTGTGATACACATTTTTAAAGCTAATATTTGTAAAGTTACAAAATAGGTTTTATTATATATTTGTGGACTCTGTAGGTGCTTACATGATTTCATTTTAACATTATGTTGAAATTGTTACTGTCAACTTGCAGCTCAAGTTAAGGTTATATAATAAGGCAAGGGAACCCGACATATCTTAATACTTATTTGTCGTTTAATTTTATACCTGTATAGAATGATTTGTTCCGACCATGATAAGTCCTTGCCTAACCCAAACTACTGAAGCTAGAAACATGAGATCTGGACAGTAGATTTCTTTATGGACATATGCACTCACTTAGGTTTTATAAAAGTCCATCTCTAAGCATTTTAGGTTGAAAGTCTTAAGGCAGGTGACTGCTAATCTTTTATAAATAACAAGCCTTAGTGTTATACTCGGTAAATGCAAGTTGTTTTGTTTGTGGGTTCATTTGCAAAGTTGGTTGCATCTATATTCGGGATGACAACCAGTGATAAACCAATAAAATTTGTTGCCGACCTTATTGCTTAACTCTTGTGGGATGCAAGACAGCTCGGAGTATGGTTGTTAGGATAATGATAGGTGGGTTTGGGGAACATGATGTGAAAATCCATATCATCTCTTTTCCCATTTAGCAGTAGTCAGTTGTAATTAGTCAGTTTACATTTATTTATTCAGATAAATAATTATTGTGTATGAATAAATAAGAATTACATTAGCACCACATGTTAACAGTCGAAAATAAATATTAACATTATTTAGAAAATTCCCTTAAGAATAAAGTCAAATAAAACTATTGATATAAACTCACCACCATATTAACTATACAAACTGAGTGGAATCATTTTTAGAAATAAGACTGCACTACTCTTGCTTTGTAATATTGTTAGCTTGTAAATTTCTCTTTTATGGCTCAGTTGGCAAACAGTTCAACTATTTCACAGCTTGCACTATGCCTAAAAATATTCAATATTGGATTAAACATGTTCTTACATGAATAATAATTGTAGCACTAGTATTTTCGAAATCCTTGGATCTGCATGGTTTGAAATCGTTTCATATTTATCATCAACAGTCAGACTGTTCACGGCTGAACATAGGCCTCTCTTTGTTCTTGTCATTTTGTTTTCCTGTTTGATGTGGATAAAACTTATTTTGAATATATTGGGTTTTAACTGTTTTATCAGGACTGCAAAATATGGGTATCCTGATTAACTTTATATTTGATTATCTAAAATGGCACTGTCAGACAGAACCTGAGAAAATTCAGAATGTCTCTTGTATTTTACCGTATGCGTAAAATATGGGCTCCAACACTGTTGTAGCTAAGATAACTATAGACCAATGCACAGGTTGAACATGCCTGATATACAGATATAGCTTAATAGACCGGACCACTTTGTAAGAGTCGAATTTTATTTCATCTACAGTTACGAAGGTTCATGGAACTAATATTTGGGTGGGAAATGTTGCCCACCACCTGTCTTTTGAGTGTTGCAGGTTGATGATGACATCCTAGCAGATGACCTGACCTTGGTGTGAGGAGAGGATGGACGAGCGGCCCTTTACTGATTTGTATGTATGGATGACGGTGGCCCGCCCTTTTGACGTCGGTGGTTTTGTGTGTGGGCTGCGCGCACACATGCCGCATGTACTGAGCTGGAGTCGAGCATTGTTTGCTAACCTTTGTTGCTGATCAACATCAACAACTGTATGAGCAGCTTGACCGTATGGGCGGAGGATTCATCAGATACAGATTTACGTGGGAGGTCCTCTACCTCCTCCACTGTCGTTGTTGGACCTATGTAATTGCATTGTATTGATATAACTGATCATGACGAACGATGATGATTATTATATGTATATGCATTGATGTGTTTATGAGGCAAATTTTGCATTTATGTGTTTGAGTAAAATTTTATTTTTCCTATCCAACATCCTTCCCAAAACGCTGGCTGGCCACCATGCGTATCCTTGATCCTGGTCTTGTTGGCTAGATCCCGTGATGGGTGATGCCGTGTGTTGGCTAGATCCCGTGATGGGTGATGCCGTGTGTGGCTAGATCCCGTGATGGGTGATGCCGTGTGTTGGCTAGATCCCGTGATGGGTGATGCCGTGTTGGCTAGATCCCGTGATGGGTGATGCCGCGTGGGCTAAATCGACCCTATGTGGGTGATGCCGTTTGTGGGCTAGATCCCTATGTGGGTGATGCCGTTTGTAGGCTAGATCCCTATGTGGGTGATGCCTGTGTGCGCTAGATCCCGTAATCGGTGATGCCGTAATCGGCTTAGCCATGGGTGAAGCATTGTTTGTTAGATCCCGTGATGGGTGACGCATGCCTCAGGCTAAGATCCTATGACTAGGTGAAGCCTTGTAAATAACTTTTAGTTCATTCTGTATGATAAACACTTATTCATGTAATTTTTATATTCCTTATGTTTGTTTATGCTGTTTATTCTGTAACCGTTAAATAATCAGCGCGAGGAGCGCGCTGGATCAGAATGGCCGTATGGGCGCAAATTAATATATAATGATTATATTGTTACGAAAATATTAATTATATTTAAGATTGATATTTAAATAACTATTTGTGAACACAGAACTGAGAACTTCACTACTTTACAATATTAGACACTGTATTGGCTGCTTAACTGTTTATAAAGATTGGCTATTTAATTTATCGCTTAATTATTAAGACAACTCCAGAAACTTTCAAAGTAAAATCAATTAGTATTAAACAACATTATTCTGACATTTTATGTTTACGGTAATAAATAACATGCGCCTATATTTGCATCCTGTTGATAGCGCCATCTGTTGACAATGTTGTAAAGCAGCGTTTGATTATTAAAATAAATTTGTTATTCGTATAAAATAAATCATATGGTGTTGTGCAAAATTCATTACAATATGAATGTTGATTTTTGAACTATAATTGTATAGTAATTTCAATTATGTTGTAAAGGAAGTGAAACATTAAGTGTAATGACGGTTAGTGTATAAAAAGGACTGTAGGTCACATTTTAATTCAATTCTGTGCTAGAAATCGTCCTAAAAAGTACTCTGTGAAATCGTCTGAAAATAAACCAAGTAATATTACGCGAGTGTTTTTATTATAATGGAGTCTGGACACCATAACCCTGGCATATCGCCGACAAACACGAAGTTAAACCCATACAAGTCAAGCTCAAATATCTATAAACACGTGCCAAAAATTCTGGAACCGTCGTAATAGTTTTATTACACGCGCAAAGGGCTCAGCATAATCTATTAGTTCATCAAAACGTTAATTCTGGCGTTATCGCGACAAGGCGCGTTTAGGAGCGGCTAAATTGCGATCAAGTACACTACTATCTTGGAAGTAATTAATTCTACTCGCAGCTCCTAAGAAAACAATCGAAAGTATGCTTTATGAGGTCTGTAATATGAACTGAATTTATTTTGTTATGCAATTTGCTCCGGCTTCCGGAATTATTCTTCTGCGAATACCAACGAAGTTTGTAATAAAAATGCCGCGCATAATGCTGTGCTAGTTTAATCTACAGGAACTTTTGAGTCCATAAATAATTTATTTGACTAGTTGAAAACTATGTAGGTACTGTATATATCACTTCATCCTTATGGCACCAGTATTTCTCCTATAAACGTAGCATTTTTGTGTCGATTTTGCGATTGCTTTCATAGGAGTTGTACTTCAATCATTTTGAAATCGTTTCAAACCTATTTTTAAATCCCATTTTGAAAACCATTACAAATTATTCTTATTTATTTAGTAGGTACCTCATTAACTAAACAAGACGTTTCATCTCGAGAAAAAAAATCTATTCACATCACAAATATCTTATTTAAGAATAAAAACCAAGTCAGTTATTAAAAGTGCCTTATGAATCCCAAGGCGGATACAAAGTAAAATAGAAAGTTACGTCTTAATTTAATACAGATCTCGTTCTGTTGGTAAGGCGACCTTTGTTAGAAGAGTAAGGACAGCAAACTGTTACAGTTCTCTAGAAGTACTTCGAAAAATTCTTCTGAAAAAGCGAAATAAAATGCCTATCGTACAATTACTTAATTATAAAAATAAATAATTATAATTACGTGCGTAATAGCGAGAGATCTTTGAGCGAAATTATCTGAATATTTTAGCGGAGATAATTAAAAGAGTAATTAATCTAGAACATTATTACTTTATACAGACAAAATGTCTGGAGGGCTTTAATAGCATAGTACTTAAAATATAAATGAGATATATATTTTTCTAGAAAATTAATATTATTAGGAGTCACGGGATTGTGTAACTTTACATACATTTTCATAAAAATAGGTTAGTTGCAAATCTTAATATATATAATCCTTGCGTTACTGACTGACTGACAGACAAGCTATAGACTGAGAGCCAGTGTTCCGCAGACTTACGGTATAGTAGCAAACTCCATATTAATGCTAGTTATAGTAATTCATCTGCCGTAGATCAAATGGGGGTTCACTATTCTCATAGTGGGTTCCTTTAGGCGTGCCTAGAAGTCGCAAAGCATGAAAATTGACTTTCAAAACGTGATCGCAGCATGTCTGCCATTTTGATATCTTAAAATATATATTTTTTTATAGAGAAAAATTGAATGGCAGACACTTGTGCCGGTTCCTACTATATTTTATATAATATCAAAATTGCCAAAATTTCATAAAATTTACGTGATTTTAGCAAAGCTAGAAATTATATATGTTATTTATATTATTATTATAAACATATATTTACCAAGGCAGACACATAGGTCGGTTCTGACACGCAGGCAGACCACACGATACTTTCTCAGTCGTGCTATTGAAGTTGCATGATTTTGATTTTCTCACTCTTCATTTCGCAGGGAACTAGTGTTTGAGCAAAGCTGCAATTTATGTGTGTTTTTTACATAATTATTATACATGTATATCTAAAAAACCAGACAGATAGGTCGGTTCTAAAATGCAAGCAGAGTACATAATAGTTTCGCAGTCATGCTAATGGAGATACACGATATTGACTTTCTCTCTCTTTATCTCGCAGGGATTCAGTATTCAAGCACCGTTGTAAAACGATGGACAAGGTTTGTTAAATATACACTGTTCATTTCGAAACCTAACCTTTTTATCAAGAAGCTTTTGCAGCTCTCTACGATCATAATTTAACAGAGAATAGAATGAATGAAATCTTCAATATTATTCAGAAGTTTACTTGTGAAATGTATCTTTCTCTTAGCGTTATCCCAGTTTCAGTCTGGGGTCCGCTTTCTAGTCTTACCGGATTTTGGCTAAATATTAGCTTTTCCACGGAGCGGCTGCCTGTCTGACCTCCGCAACCGGAAGGGATAGCGATATTCCATGGTTTAGACTAGTGTCAGTTTATTTAGAAGGTACTGACGCCCTGTAACGACTGTCAAAGATCTTCATGACAACCGGGACCGACGCCTTAACGTGCTCTCCGAGGCACGGGACAAGCGATAATTAACAATTCAATACGCACATAACTCCGAAAAGTCATTGGTGCGCGCCGTGGATTCGAACCTGATACCCTCTGCATGGCAGTCTGTTGGTATATCCACTCGGCTATCGCTGCCTATTTACTTGTGAAATGTATAATTTGAAGAAATGCATGGACGTCAATGAAGCCAGATTTCAGCTGTTCGTTGATACATATAAGGCTGCTGATGTCAACGAACAATTCAGTATTAAAGTCCGCAATTTTGAGGGAAGCAGTTTACCACCGTGCAAGAGCGAGCTGTGGCAACATTTCCTACGGACGATATACATATCAAATATTTGGAATAATGCTGATAAACGATGTCCGACAACATTACAACCAGAAGACTATGGGTGTATTAATCATCAAGACACATGTGTCTTCAAATGGTTTGATGGATATCAGCACAATAAAATATCCTGCTGCTATTAATAGAGTCGCATTTGTAATGATTTATAATGAAATATATATTTTTTTACAGAATGTAGTATCTCTGATGACGAAGGCGATAAAAATATCAAAAACTTGGAGGATTTGGATTGCTTCATTCAATCAACGGAAGTCTGCAGTTCCGACGAAGAATAGTGAATTATTTTGATTCTTTGTAGTGAGTGAAATAAAAAACAAAAAAAAAATATATAGGCATAATTATATTTTTTTTTTTGTTTTTTATAAAATGATTTATTTAATAATAATGATTTTGCTATTTATTTTATTCTAACAAAACGTGCAACTTGAAATTCAAATATATCTATTTGAATTTCAAGTTGTACGTTTTATTTTTAAATCATTATTATTGTAAGAGAAAAAAAAATGTTGATTTCTTACTTATATTTTATGTTTAAGATTGAAAATAAGAGTTATAAATTATACAATTTAAAAACATTGTTCACATGTATTCATACTGATTTGCTGTCATTGCCAGTAAGAGTGAGAAGTACATTAGCATGACTGCGAAACTATTATGTAGTCTGCCTGCATTTTAGAACCGACCTATCTGTCTGGTTTTTTAGATATACATGTATAATAATGATGTTAAAAACATACATAATTTGCAGCTTTGCTAAAACAGTAGTTCCCGGCGAAATGAAGAGTGAGAAAATCAAAATCATGCAACTTCAATAGTACGACTGAGAAAGTGTCGTGTGGTCTGCCCGCGTGTCGGAACCGACCTATGTGTCTGCCTTTGTAAATATATGTTTATAATAATAATATAAATAACATATATAATTCCTAGCTTTGCTAAAATAACGTAAATTTTATGAAATTTTGAAAATTTTGATATTATATAAAATATAGTAGGAACCGGCACAAGTGTCTGCCATTAAGTTTTTCTATAAAAAAATATATATATTTTAAGATATCAAAACGGCAGACATGCTACGATCACGTTTTGAAAGTCGATTTTCATGCTTTTCGTCTTCTAGGCACGCCTAAAGGAACCCACTATGGGAATAGTGAACCCCCATTTCATCTACGGCAGATGTATTAGTATAACTAGCATTAATATGGAGTTTGCTACTATACCGTAAGTCTGCGGAACACTGGCTCTTAGACTACTACAGCCAAAACTATTGGGCGCAGGAAGCTGAAATTTGGCATGTATGTTCCTTGGGGACCGTAGGGGTGCACTAAGAAGGGATTTCCCGAAATACTCACGGGATCGGTCAAAACAGATAAATTAAAAAAAAAATGTGCAGGCGCAGCTGCTGGCGTCCTCTAGTAGTCGTATAATACCTCAGTCACCTTTAATTCAAGTGTAGAACATTTTACAATGACAGCATAGCAAACAATGACAGATCTGACGGTAAAATAGTACGTCAGGTAAAACTGTGAGGCAACATCTGTAGATGTTTATCCGAAGGCAGCTCGGTGGCTCTATTAAAAGCGAGCATTCAACACAAAATGAGGTCGTGCACAGAGAGATTGTTAGGGGTCCTCGGGAAATCACGAACGGCAAGACGTCTAAGCCGAGTTGCTAGAGGGAAAAATGCAAGATTGCGAGGTGGGAGGCAATGACAAACGACCGTTTGAAAAACATGGCACGAATTGGAACAGTTGTGGATACCTGCAAAACTGTCGCACGAAAATATATACACAGCACAAAAATAGCATATTTTATAAAATTTTATAAAATGAAATGAAAAGCCTAGTAAAAACATCTGACCTTTATTACAGCCCACGCAAAAAGCGGCAGATAAGAGACGCACAAAATATAGCGTTAAGCCCATCCTTTGTTAGTTTATCAGTTTTATAGAGGACATAACAGCCAAGCAAGAATATAAAAGTATTGTAAATTCTGTGCAAAAACGTAGCATCAAGGGAAAATTATTTCAACTGTAGAACTAGGTAAATAAAACGTCTGAATCTTTCAATGTTTATAACCGTTGATCCGTCTCACTTAGAGTTCTTTTTCGTTTTGTCTATCTTTTAAGGATCGTACAATGTTACAAAGCCAAACCTTGCTTTATAATGGAGCTGTGAATTTTATTGCAAAAATGTTTTTAAACAGTGTTGATGGTTCCTTAGATAAGAACCAACAAACAAATAAAATCACTTTTACTTCGTTAGATCAGATAAAGAATCAACAATATGTGCTTATCTACTATATTTTTTGGGTAGCGAAAAATATAATTTCTCTTAACAGTCCACCAAGCTTTCAGAAAGCTAATAAAGTTAGATCAAGGAGTATTTATAGGTACCTTTTATTCATCTCCTTTGTAAAAAAATGAACCAAAGATACAAGGCTTTTACTTCCAACCGCAACGTTCATAAGAGGCTTAAGCCAGATTGTTTATAATCCTACGTCTAAAATCATAAAAGGAAAAAGGAGATCGGGAATGTTTTATATTTATGGGTTTGGTTAAAATTTATTGTAACGATGATAACACGGTGAAGTAATCCGTAATCCTAATATAATTTAAATAATATTCGACGATACTCGGTATCAGGTTAATCGCTTTTTGTATATTATGTTATTTCTTTTCAGACTTTTATCTTCGAAGTAATGTGGATTAATATATTATGTATTTACTTATCGCATATTTCAATTGTAAATGCAAATAATAAGAGTAATATTATTCGATTTGAATTCACCACATTGAGAATGATTGTGATTGTTTCAAATATGTATGAAGCCGGTTAATTATACATAAAGGGAAGAGTCGATATATTCTGCATTGGATCCGGACCCCATTGGGTGAGAAATTCCTGAATATTCATCTACTCTTACACAATTATACACAACGAAATCAGATTCGCTTAAATCCTATAACAATACAAATCCACTTGGTCTGATTGGAATTGTATTGATATTAATAATAGCGTAAGGCAAATATCAAACAACTGATACGACTCACTGGTTTACCAATCAATTATCGCGAATCATGAATCACCAATCACTGAAAACTTAATATGTTTGTGCACCGCTCAGTGTGTCCGGCATGAAAACTAAGTGTAGAAAGTTTCCCAGCAATACGAGAGACAAGCTGATAAGCTGTTAAGAACGAAAAAAATGGTAATGGTTTTTCCGTTTTAAAAACATGATTCTGTAACGGATTTACGGCCGAAATCAATCCAAACCAAACTTGCCAGATTTAACGTCTGATCCCCCAGTGGGATCTCCACCTTGTCGTGGTGGGAGGGCTCAGTAGCCGTAGCTATGATACCCACGGTGAAGCTAAGCGGGATCCCGGGAGTGGACGCTCCACGGGGGCTTGGGTGAGGCCTGCGTAGGATGTGTCCCAACGTGCGGGTGCGGGGGACAGTTCTGTCTATCCCTCGCAGTCGGGCGCGGTCGCGGAAGGAGAGGCGTGTCGGTGTTGCGTTGCCGCGCACCCTTATCTCCCGCGACCAAATGGGGGCGGACAATTGGTTGCGTTGCGGTGGGGCCGCAGAGGAAGAGGAGATACGGTGTTGTCAGGTTGCCGTCCTCCCTATCCTCTGCGGCCGTTTTAGTACCTGCGGACGGCAAGCGCTGGGGCTGCTCCCCGTCCGCCAAAGTGCAAGAGGCTGCGTAGTGTCCACGTTGCCTCCAAAGTCATAACGAGACGTGTCCAATCCCGGGCGGGGTCACGGAAAAGTATGCTATCCGCGAATCGCGTGACCTCGCCATTACACGGGAGCCGTAGGGACACCGCGGTGGTTTTAGTGGGTATGCCTCGCCTTTAGGGGAGAGCCTCCACACACCTTCTCCGCCAGTCTCAAGCCTGGTCGATCACACTCTGGCCGGGTTGGCGTCGAGTTGAGATATGTAAGCTTCATACAAATATGTATATTGAATCTCCAAGTATTGGGACCGGCCAATAAACATACCAGGGGCCGTATTACAAACTTTTATAAAACTTGACAAGTTCCAGGCAGTTCAATTACCTGCCTGGTTTTGATTCGTATTATGATGTGTAAAAAGGTTACCGTCTTCAAGCTGGCAAGTTTTAACGCTGATTGGTTTGTCACTTGAGAGTTAGTCGTTCAAAAACATGACTAACTCGTTTATCGGTAAGTATCGGTTTTAATTGTAATGTTTTACCTGAGAAAATAAAGTCAAACTATTATTAAATGGACAATAATGTAATTACTTTAGCTGTACGTTATTATATCATGAATTTTAGATCATATTCAGATTAATTTGTCAGCACATAGAAATAAGTTCCATAACTTCCATACTACGCTACATAAAATTTAAGTGACGTTCTGAAAACGTCACTTAAATTTTCTGACGCGGGCAATTTGAAGTTTGAAGCGAAGTAAACCAAAGTAAACAAACTTGTAGAGATCTTATTCATAATTTTAATGTATACTCATTAATTATAGCGTACGTATTTTACGATTTTCAATGGATTACTAACTTAAGTATACTATATATTACATTATTGCGATGGCTTAGTAGACGATAATATTCTAAGACGACGTAGCGTAACTTTGTCACAACTAGAAGCAATTTGAGAGTTTCTGGAAAGCCCCAGGGAATTAGCCACGCCACGGGCTATAAGTCAGCGCAAGCACGTGAGCACTCTAAGCGCCTTTGGATATCCATAGCCGAAGCGCTCTGAAGGAGAAGGCGCAATAAAAGATTGAAAAGGATGGTCTAACGTAAGTACTTTTTTGTTACATATTAGATTATATAAATACCATATATAAACATTTGTATTATCTAAGTTTATGAGTTGAAGAGGACAGTTGTTCACTAATATTTAATTTTTGTTTTCAGTAACCACATAGCTCAGCCTCAAACTCATCAAATATTACTCCACCATTGCCTTCACTCACACCACCCTTACCAGTGCTAACACCAACATTACCTCCAGCATCACCAACCATTATACCACCAATACCTACCATCCTCATCACCACAGATGCCAGTAGTTTTAGAAAATATTGCCTCAAACCAAAATGTTATGCCACAAGAGAACAACAGAAATAGGCGCCCTATTGTACGAAGGCGAACGTTCCCGTGACGTCATGACACCAGAGGCAGAGGTAGCTCGGCGTTCCCTCGTGGATATCAATAAGGAGCGGCAGGAAATAGAAAGGGCAGCAAATGTTGGTTGTCCTCAATAATATAGCAGAGAACATTAGAAGGTTAGTATATGAGATTGTTGATAATGTAAGTAAAAGAATATTTACATTTACTTATTTATTTAAGTACATAAATCTTTCACTATCATAACTGGTTAGTACCCAATGCAATAGTGGGGTATTGTTTCTATAATTTTACACAAAATCACATGAAAAAGAAGTAAAACAATATATTGTTTTACTTGCTAAGATCCTTAATTTCAATAACAATATATAGTACAAAAACACCTTATTCACATTTATTAGTAAGAATATACATACATTACAATATGCAAAGTCATAAAACAAGTGATAAATGTAGAGAGCTTTAATTGATTTAATTAATTAAACAAGAATACTATATATTTAATTTGCAGGATTGCGGGATTCCCACAGGCGACGCAAGAGGGCCCCTCGGACAGCTAGCCCATCATTTAGGTCCCTTTGTCCTGCACTGCCATGGTAATTTGGCTGCATGTTAGCTTCTTGAGCAGATTCTTCCTCAGTAAGTGCTGGTGGTGCTTCCATATTTGATTTTACACACCTATTATGTAACACCACACATGCATTTATTATTGAAGCTGCTACTTGTGGTGTGTAAGGTAACACACAATGCACCAATAAACACCTAAAGCGAGCTATCAGCAGTCCAATGGTCCGCTCAAGGACATTCCGGGTTCTCACATGCGTCTCAGTATATTAAGCTTCTGGAGTACCCGGAGTTGTGTTGGTGATTGGTGTCATCATAAGTTTCCTTAAAGGATATCCAGAATCACCTGTAAATTATAAGAATATTTTATTTCATTAGTTTGTAAATTTAATTAACCATACTTATGACTATATAATAATAAGGATGTGTTAAGAAAGAAAGTTTAAACATAAATTTATTAATGTTTACTTTATTTATATTATAGTTAAACTAAAAAATAAGATAAACCTAAATACTGAATCATTTTCCTACCCATTACAGCAGTTATAGAAAGAAATACATACCAACTAGTAACCATATAGACTGTTTCACAAATTTGCTCTAAATGTTGCTTGAGCGGATGGTTCAACCAAATAAATGAATCATGGGTACTGCCTCCATAACTAGCATCAACACTTATTATTACCATGTCTGCATTACTAATCTAAAAAAATATTTTTGTTTCAGATTATTGTCGCAGTCAATACTAAGTTTTGAAGATTAGTTTATATTTTGTTAAGTTTAGTTATAAGACAAGTTTATATTTTTGTTAATAAAACAATTAATACTCACTAGTTGTACATTTATTGAATGGTAATGCTTCCTACAAAAGTATGCATCTCAGCGTGCCTGGCATACCAAATTTACTGAAAAAGCTAAAAAAGAAATTGGCATTTAATTACACTAAAATATGCAGTAAGATACCTCCCTACTAATGTTAGTTTTTAAATAGATTTTAAAATAATAAGTACTTAATTCAACTTTTATACCTCGCAACATTTGCTCTGCACTCTTGAGGTGTTTGAGGGAATTTGATGTACTTTGGCTGTATTTCAGGTAGATTCAATAATTGGGTTATTTGTTTAATTACTGTTGAAACAGTAGGTTGGGATATAGAATGTGATGAAATATCCCCAGTTGGCCGCTGGTATGAGCCTGTGGCATAAATTGAGAACACCTAAAATAGAAACATCTTAAATTAAAACACTGCTTAAATGTATCAGTATTGTGCCAATGAGTTACCAAATAGCGACAGATGCGCGTTGTTATGATTTTAAGATAGATTTCTACTAACCTTTGTTTCTACAGACAAATCCGTAGTTTTTGTTGGTTCAGACATATTATTATGAGGTCTTATATCTTCACATATTATATTTCTTACTAATGCCTTAGTAAGGCAATATCTTGCAATGAGTACTTGTTCGGACATTGTATTATCGCTCTCGTGACGAACTCGTCTTTGCTTGTTTTTATTTCCAGCATTTTGCTGAGCAGCGTCAGCTTCCAAAACTCAAATAACACTAATTCGTCGTGACACATATTGAATATTAACTAAAAATGTTCTTAAATTCACAAATAAAGATGATAAAATATAGTAGCAATTCAAAAAAAGTTACTCCGGCACAGCGTAAACTGAATGGTTTGTATTGTTTACAAAATGGCGTCCCAAACATGAAACGAAATGTCATATGAAAGCTCGTAATACGGAATTTGCCAGTCAATATACGGTCAGATGTCACATGACCACTGACTGGCTGGCGTTAGTATGTTCGTAATACGAAATCGCAAGGCAGCTCTCTTTACGGCGTAAATTGGCTGGAATTAAGAGTTTGTAATACGGCCCCAGGGCACCTTTTAGAAATATTATCAACTTTCTGCCCGCGGCTCCGTCTGCTTGAATGTCGGTTATCGCAACTAAAGGTAGTCAGCATCCTGATGTATACGTGAGACATTATTTGTTCAGTAGTTTTCGCATAAAATGTTACAAAAGTCCATCCATAGGTTTTGTGTCAAAAAGTAACAAACGCACGAAATTTCGCTTTTATATAGTAGTAACACAGTTCATATATTGCACAACTTATTTATTTTATCGAGTGATAAAAATGTTTAGTCATAATTTATCCGCTCCGTTTAATCGTCATTCAACGCAATTCACAAACACTGTTATATCAGTCATACTAAATATTTGTTAAATAAATTAATGGAACACCAACAAAATTGGTCAACACACAAATATTTACAACCGCAGAATGAAAATAAACAATGAATCATGAATTTTATACGAAATATTCACTATCAAATGTTTGTATTTAATTATTACGTCCAGATTTAATTTATCAGGCAAATTATATTTTAGGTTGACATCGTTTATCACTTTTATAATTTCAGTGCCAAAACGTGACCTAATTGATTAAACTAAACTAAGAATATATTTTTTTCAACTAGCAAGCCCTTATTCGCTATTTGAAGAAATACAACCGAGAAAGTCTAACAAAACTTGCAGCAACACTAGCAGTGTCCAAACGTATCCAAACAAATAATACGCAGACATGACAACTCGTAAATTTGTTAACTGCAGTACAGCAGCTACCGGTTTTACGACGTCAACCTGCACATCGTGATTTACGAGCGGTGTATTTACTTTCAGACAATGGCCATGGTGGAACACTCCTTTTGTTTAGTACCCATATTCTTTGGTTCATAGTTTGGGAGCATGTACTTCTTCTTAGACAGACAATCTGGTGTTTACTCTGGAGAGAGTTTTCATTATCTATAAAAATGGTGCTGTGCTGTTGTCGGCAAGAGATATGTTAAGGGTATCTGACTAAGGGCAACAGATTTTCTGAGGGATTTGGCAAGATAAGGAGGATATGGGAAAGGGAATTATCACTTTTAATCAATCGACAACATGATTATTTTCTGCTTGAATATTAATTAACGTTACTTTAGATTCGACCTGATTTGCTAGATGGGATAATTTCAAGACTGTTGTGATACCAGCAAGAGGCTTCTACATTCGATCCATATAGCAACAATGGCGCTATATGGCAACTTGAGATTTAATCCGGGCGTGATCACTTTATCTAGACAAGCTTCAATCTAAGTCAAATCGTGTTACGAGAACGAATGAAGTCAAAGATATGTGTCAGGAGTAGTTACTGCATATCCCAGAGCCCTCGTTTCTCTGACAGCTTCATTGGTCCCGGCCGCTAACATATGGCTGTGACAGTCAGCTGGGGTCAACCAGTGTACATATATTTTCCGCTTTTTTCGTTAGAATTTTCTGAGTAGAAGCACCATCTTTCCAGCTGAATGAACTTTCTCTGCATTTTTTTGTAAAGAAACTCTCTGTAATAAGATAGTATGTGACTTTATCCGGTAGATAGAGATAGATAGAGACTCTGCTTCATATATCTTTAGGAAACCTAGGCTTAAAAAACTGAGTAGGATCGGGACATTTAGCATCGTTTCTTGTAGACAATAAGTTCAGTTACCTGTCAAACAGCTATCAGCCTTAGACGCAAACACGTGACATCACTTTATAATATTAAGCTAGCAAATACTATGCTTTATGAGTAACTACAATAGGTACATTTGGGTCAATCGATACGACAAACGGTGGGGCCGTGTCTGATCGCACAGCACGCACCTCCGCTTTAACTATTCATTATACAATCGATTACCGCCCGATAATACGAGGCTATAGAAGCAACGAATGGTAAAAAATGGCAGCGCAATACAACGATGAATATTTCCTACGATAAAATATAAGGCTGCCTCGGCGATTTCGTGGCAAGTTTATGAATGATTGTGTGGTATTTATTGAGCTTATAAGTTTGTACTATATTTGAGACCTATGGTGGATTCTCTAAACTGTGATGGCTTTTGATAGATCTATCAAAGACATTATGCTTTTTTAAATTGTTGTTATGACATTGCCTTTGGGCCCACTCGGACTGTATAACTATCTCCCTTATCCTGGATGTGCAACCAAGATCTTAATGTCTTTATGCAAGAACCTAACCTAACCTACTATTTAATTCAAATGTAGGTTAGTAATAGCACATTAATTTTAAACCAAGGTCGTTTTTTATCTAAAGGCCAGATTAAAATTGCTTTTGCTTAATTTAATGTTATAATATCAACAAACAATTACTACAGACTAAAAGACGTCGGTCTTGTGACCGTGAAGAATTCACGAATAAGTTTCGCAATAAGTAGGTAATATCTTGTTCTCTTCGACATGATATATGTTACACAAACACCATAGTAAAAGTAAAGTGCCAGTTTTGATAGATCGAGTAAAATGTAATAACATTTGTCTCGACTTATAATAATTTGTATGTTCAGTAGTAGCAACATGGAGAATTCGAGTTAACTTAAATGTTATTTGCTAATTAGCACAGATTTTGATTTAGCTAACGACTGACAAACAATTTCTAACATATGTATGTAATACTAGCGGCAGGTCCCGGCTTCACACGGGTGATCCCTAACATTTTCTAGAAATAAATATAGCCTATGTCACTCAGGGATAATGTCGGTCTAGTACTTTTTTAGTTGATTCGTTACAAAATACAAATCTTTCTTCTTTATTATATTAGTATAGAAGTCTGAAACTGTCCGTGTGGTGACGGATTAAGAATACGGATTGTCACCACCCCATATCATCCCATGGGTGTCGTAAAAGCCGACAGAGGGAGAACATTATGCAGAGAACAGCACTGTAAGAGAAGGAAATCTTGATACAAACCCTATACCAACCCGTATGGCCAGCGTGGTATAGTAGGCCAATCCCTCTTTTCAAAGGAGAGGCCTAGTCCAGCAGTGGACTGTTAAAGGCTGATGATGGTGATGATGATAGAAGTATAGATAACTAGCATCATCAGAAACAGCATAAATCCTCCGGCAATATGCCATGGAGTTTTTAAGACTTCGCTGAGCTAAAGACTAATGCTTAGTCACTTACCAATTATATAACTGCTGTTTCGTTCTAACTCGTTATTTTCCTCGGATCTCTCGCTCACAAAACGCAGAACTTTATTAATGTTACCATTACTCTTCTAAGTATTGTGAAGAGTATATAAAACTCTTTTTATGACTCAACAATATAGCGAGAGGTCATAAAAAATTTGTTCGTATCACAGCTTCGCAAACAGTTCAATAACCTCATCTTCACGACGTTAGGAATATGTAGATAAAGAATTATGCGAATGAGATAAATGTAAACGGATGATAAAAATAAATAATCAAGGAGGTCATGCACCTCCTGCGATTGGTAGTCAGACATATATCCAAATAAACAGTACAGTTAAGAGAGGGGGAAATCCTCTGACTAACTGTATTTATCTTGCCGAGACACCCACTATTTAGTTTTTTTATGTTTTAGCTGCAAGTGGAATGGCTCAAAATGATAAAACGGTTGCATTGACGGTAGGGGAGACCAGGTATGGTTGTCACACTGGTTGGTTGTCACAGAGGCCATAACAGACAATTAAACGGCGTGGTAGGAGCGAGGAAGTAGTGCATCCATTTGTACCTCATGTCAGCGTACTCCGACATGCCGTTTAATGGACTTATTCGACCACTCGATATTCTATTATGACCTCTGTGACAACCAACCCGTGTGGCAATCATATCCGGTCTCCCATACTTTGAGTCGGGCCCACACCCAAGAACTGTAATAATGAGAATCGTTAATCATATTTTGGGACCGGCCGAATTGATTCCCCGCGCATTTGATCCTCAAGTTATTTGCATAGCGTAAGCAATCCAGGGGCGGCGATAGCCTAGTGGAGATACCGACGGACTGCTACGCAGAGAGTCCGGGTTCGAATCCACGGCGCGCACCAATGACTTTTCGAAGTTATGTGCGTATTAAATTGTTAATTATCGCTTGCTAAACGGTGAAGGAAAACATCGTGAGGAAACCTGCATGTCAGAGAGTTCTCCATAATGTTCTCGAAAGACATGTGAAGTCTCCCAACCCGTACTAGGCCAGCGTGGTGGACTATGGCCTTACCCTTCTCATAGTGAGAAGAGGCCCTTGCCCAGTAGTGGGACAGTTTATATACACGGCTGATGATGATGATGATGATAAAGCAATCTATGGAAAGATAGGATATTGAATCCGGCGGTAAGTTTACCACTGTCACTGCAATTCTATCAATACACGCAATAACTCAACAATTTCTTCAAACTTCACTACAAAACTACATTGACACAACTTGCAGTAAAGTTTGAAGCAATGCTACCAAATTTATTTGCCATGTGCAGTCACACCCGACGCATTTTTGATGCCTTCCACGTAAGCAAGGTAATACTGCTGCAAACTGGCGAACACCAATTTACATAATGCAGAGCTGTCGGACTGTGGCGTTTTATAGGCGACGTAGCATGTTTTATTTAGCAGATAAAGTGCATGGACGATACAATTAGGGCTCTTATGCAGAGCACCTTCAAACTTGCAACTTTTACTGAGGTACATTTTAAAAGACACCTGCGCTACCGAACTTGAGTGCATTCACGTCTGAAAGTTATGTCTAGAATGTTCCGTCCATCCTCAAAGAAAACTACTTAATGGATTATAGCTTATGCACCAGAATAAGCTATACCCACGCCACAGGCGGTAATGCAGATGGCATTTATTTTTTAATGAAATGTATATACCTATGTATATGTACAATTTATATAAATATGCTTGCAAATTGATATTCATACATAACCTGCGTTTAAATGGATTATTCAAAATGAAAAAGAATACAGAAATGTTCGTTCCCTGTGGCCGCCACGATCGATTACGCTATTAACATCACAAGACTAATAAACCAGCCAAAATATAATAATAAATGTAAATTATGTTGAAACTTGATAGTATTTTGTAGAGAAGGAATATTCTTATTTTAAAATGATTTTGTGCTATGATAAAACCGTTACGGCATTAAATAACTTACTTCGCATTTTAATATCCTCTAATGAAATGAAATGTTTCTATTCCATGTAACCTTTTTAAATGCATCATCATCAATCAGCCTTCTATAACTGCCCCTTTGCTAGGCAGTGGACAGGCTTTTTGTCACTATGAGAAAGGTTAGGCCATAGTCCATCACGCTGGTCAATTGCGGGTTAGCAGACTTCACATACATTTCGGGAACATTATGGAGAGCTCACAGATATGCAGGATTCATCTGAGTTTTCCTTCACCGTTAAGAAAGCGATACACACCTCTTCGAAGACTTAGTTGGCGCTCTCCGTTGATTTGAACATGAGATCCTCTACGTAGCAGTCTGTGGGTGTCAATGCATACGAAACATAATTCCTGAAGTAGCTACGTCCTGAGCTGGTCACAAGCTACTAAAGCTTATCACTAGTTCAAGACGTTGCTACTGCTGAGAAGAACTGGCAAGAAACTCGACAGGAATGTTAAGCCTCTAAAAGCGCTTGCGTGCCAAGGACTTGAACCCAAGTCCATAGACAAACGTCCAAAGTTTTTCCTACTACATAATCGTATCTGTCCTTTAAAACACAAAATCATTATCTCAAATTTTAACATCTCTGACGCAAATTGCGCCTCGGCAACGAAACAATTTAAGTAATATTTTATCTACTAATTAATTATCATTAAAACAGGTTAATTAGGCATCAAATTTAATTCCGAGCTGACGGAAATTTAATGGAGAAATATTATATTAAACACACTCTAATTAACATCCGTTATTTAATTTAACATTTTGATCGGATACGCTTCGCAGTGAAGTATTTTTAATAACGTTTATTTTGCACTAGCTGTGCTTGCGGCTTTGCATACGGATGAAGGTAACATATCAAAAAGTAAAATATAAAAACACATGATTATTGTGTATGGATAACTTCACAATCATTGTTTCCCCTAGTGACTCTTTTTATATTCAACCCCTTTTAAGCTTTATTTTCGCCACGAAAGTTCTATTCCATTTGTGTACTAAACTTCATAAAATTCGGTTTAAGTATTTCGGCATCATGTGAAAGGGAACATACAAACTTTTGCTTTTATAATACTACTATGAACACTGAAACTGAACTATCATATTCAATAGCACACATCACGCAATAAAGTTGCTGTAATAAATACGCAATATGTAAAGCACAAGATGATTTAATTTAAATTCAAATGTCATGTAAAGCAGGTCTCGGGCGCGTCAAACACAATTGAAAACCCGACATCCAAAAATAGTCTCTCAGAAAACACGGGTGAGAGAGGAACGTAGGTTTTTGTAAAGAATTCAGCACAAAACAATCTTGGAGTTGGCGGTTTCGGGTTTGATATAGAAAATAGTGTATTGTTAGGAGTCACTGGGGATCCCAGTTTTCCAGACTAACTATTACGCGGAGCGGGAACCAGCTGGAAAATGGATGATACATGCCGTGTGCATATAGGACGGCGGAATTGTTGGAAATGTTTATGCAACTTGTGAATGATTTCTCGCAGTTGAGATAATCTAAATATAATAAAAGGTCATTCTAATAACGGACAATGACATGAAAGATATTGGCCACACACTCACACGAAAAACAAACAAACACACATGAAAGATATCAGTGTTACTAATATCGAATAGGATTTGTTATGTTTTTATGTATCAATAGGTACTTTATTGTTCATCAATATAAACATTTTAATGAATTTTATGTTATTTTTTTTGCACCGCGCTATCTTTTAGACAACTATTAAGATAGATGTGAGTGTACCAGTTATAAGATAAATGTTCGTGATTTAATAAAAATAGAATTGGTGGAATAGAATCCAATTTAACGGTACAAGAAACTGTCCTTTATTGTAGTTCGACAAACTTACTTGTTTAGTAAGTAAGTCTACGTAACCGTAGTCAATGTGATAAGAAAAATAAAACTAACAGTAAAAATAGACGAATACTGCTTATTCAAGCATTACACAGCATCTTTCGTAATAAATACGATGCAGACAAAACACAATAGTACCGCACACCGCGTTTTTTACTTTAATTTGAAATTACCTGCCACAGAAAATGGGCAAAATTATCCAATGCGGCACAGCACTTATAAGCCGCTGCCAAACATAACTCCTCCAATATACTTCTGATTAAATTCGTTGCGGGTTCCAAGACAATCCAACATTCCCCGGTGCTTTAGGAGCTTCAAAACTCGTTGTCTTTCAATGATCACTGCTGCTGAACATATCAAGTTTCACAGCAGTAACTTCGATACAGTAGTGGAAATGCGGGTGAAACAAAAACTACCAAAACCAATCCGGTTCTTTACAAAAATACAACCTTAGCACAAAGTCCCATATCTTTCTTTTTTAATCTAAACTCTACGTTTACCTTAGCCTAGTTCAAAAAAGAAACTGTGATTTATGGCCAGTTTTATTAAAATAGTTCAGTATCCGGCGCAATAGATTCTTAGCCAACGATTTGCCGTAATGAAATGCAAATCTGACCTTTCAGTACTAAAATACCTTTCTGCGGTTGCCGTGGGTGGATTTTAAAACAAGGCTTTAGTGAAAATTTTAAATTTAAAAAAGGTAGAGGCGAATTGGTTTTATGCTCTGACGTTTGATCGTATAGTAGAGGGTTTTATGTGAATACTCAATGTAATACATGTTACGTCATTCTAAGTTTGTTTTGTAATCATATGTGTTATGTATCGGTTTATACCAAGGACAATCCTCAAACCTGTGTTTTTGTGAATACTTATGTTATCAAGTGACGTATACAGACGACTTTCGATATCTCTATGAAATGAATGGTATCTGATAAGTATTGTTAATTTGCCAGATTACAAGATACATACTTAGTTCACATAAAAACACACCAGTACAAAAATACCAGCTTGTCGGTTATTTGTAAAACACCGTTCAACTCTTAGGGGGTGGTTATATTCATCATTATGAACAACTTTTGTTCTAGAACTATCGCGAAATCGCGAAAAAAATATCAGCTATTCCATACATTTTGTCGGGGTCAAAGTTCTACTTAGTAAAATTTTTGAAACAATGGTTTTAGGAACCTCAAAGTAATTTTTAACAACCCATTTTCCACATCATGTATGAAGAGCCACCCCTAACATTCAATATTTTTTACAGAATACATTTACCTACCAATTTTCAAATGTGTAAACTGAATAGTTTCGGCATAAAGTGCCTGTGACATGCGGATAGACTCGCGTCTATAAATATTAGGTGTTTAGCCATTTTTGACTACGGAACTCTAAAAATACTGTTAACAGAAATGTTTTAAATACTTCGTGCGGTTATGTTTCTTATTAGTCCCTATGAACAGAATTAAAACCAAAATATAGAACGATGAAGGAGTTTTGTGTTACCCCGAATTTAACGTGAGCGAAGCCGTGGACAAAAGCTAGTTAAATATAAACATCAAAACTATTGATACCATCTGTGCATACTCTCTCATAATAAACTCGAACAACGTTCAAGTGACAGCTGTCATACTATACCACTTTCCATGAATATGACGTATCTCTGAGTCATATTATCTATTCGCTATACCATTATTTATTCATTAGCACTCAAAATTCATGAATCATAATAACTATGTAATTACACAACTGCACGTATGGCGTAGTGGTTTAAGTAGGTCGTCTTTCTGTTTAATACTGCGCAGTATTGTGGGTTCGATCCCCACTCGAGACAACACTGTGTGTTCCAAAAATAAGCTTGTGTCCTAAAATGTAATTAGCGATTGATTCGTTCCTTTATTAGATGTTAAACTGAAATACCTGATTTTTCTTCAAAAATCGATAAGCAACATTACTAATTACGGCTGTTTAAAAACCTTTTTGGATTTGACACGTAAACGCTGTAAACCATCATGGCGGTTGAGTGATATCAATTCTGTGGTGATATCACAAAGTGCAAAACAAAACAAACCGTGAAGGAACTCTGGTCTGATGTACCCACTTCTATTTTGTTATATTCGATTTGACAGGTACAAAGTTTGACGTTTTAGTTGTATTTACTACTAAAACGTCAACAACATGAATGGCGGACGGACTGTTAGACGTAATGCTCTCTGATTGGGCTTCACTGTCACAAGAATAAATACATTATTTTTAGTTTTCGAATCCTAAAAATAACATTAATCTTACCTTTTCATAATAAATAGTAAACTTTATTGACACCTTAAAATCATAATGAATCTATAGATACTACAATCAAACTGATTTATTCTTAGTGGACACAAGCCTATTGTAGTTTCCAATACTCCTTTGAGTGTTGTGGATTCAATCCTCACACGAGACAAAACTGAGTGATTCATAAATTATTGTTTAGACTCTGGGTGTACTTGGTATGCGTTGATTTGCAGATGCATTTTAAGTCTCCCGCGACACAGGCTTTATATCTAGTGCGGCAGTTTTAAACGTAACTGAAGTTACTGCACTCGCAGTTCCACCCACTTGTCGGATATTAAAACGATATGAACTATATTACAAATCTACTACGTATGTAGTGATAATATAGACAATGTTCTTATCAACATGTTAAATCAGACACGTATGTGTATTGTAATGTAAGATTGCTCAATTTCCTTCGAATAGCGTTAGGTACATTTGTGATTACTGTCAGTGAGTGCTTTATGAATTATTTTGGTAAGTATGTGTTTTGATACGTCAAAAGCGGTTATTTGGATTGTGATTTCGCGTTTTTCATCAAGGAGAGCACCTATAGAAGTAGAAAATTAACTAAGTATCCACTAGAAAACTGACGAAAAACAGCTAGAAGAGAGCGAAAGAGATGTACCTACGCTTATAAATGTTCACTTTATCAATCATTCAGACAAGCTGTTTTAGTTGTCCCAAGTTTACATATTATTTATAGTTAGTTACTAGAGGCCGCCAGCAGCTACGCCTGCATTTTTTGTAATTTACACGTTTTGACCGATCCCGTGGGAATTTCGGGAAATCCCTTCTTAGTGCACCCCTACGGTCCCCAAGGAACATACATGCCAAATTTCAGCTTCCTGCGCCCAATAGCTTCGGCTGTAGCGTGTCTGTCAGTCAGTCAGTAGCGCAAGGATTTTATATAAGTACTAGAGGACGCCAGCAGCTACGCCTGCAATATTTTTAAATTTACCCGTTTTGGCCGATCCCGTGGGAATTTCGGGAAATCCCTTCTTAGTGCACCCCTACGGTCCCCAAGGATCATACATGCCAAATTTCAGCTTCCTGCGCCCAATAGTTTCGGCTGTAGCGTGTCTGTCAGTCAGTCAGTAACGCAAGGATTTTATATATTAAGATTAAGATTACGGAATAGTTTTATTACGGAAGATAGTAGGTATATTGCTAGGCAGTCTCACTCTTACATTGATAAAACATGAAAAATATAAATTCCTCCAGCGAACTGAATTGTTAACGAATCAGCTAACTGTAAATAACGTTAGAAATGAAATATGATATGCCCAACAAAAATACTAATCTAGGTCGTATTAAATTCCTAACACAGTTTTCAATGCGCAACATTGAATCACATCCGCCGTCAAAAACAAATATTAAAATAAAATAAAATAAAAACGAGAAACGATTGTAAAGCACTCATATATTTGCAGAGGGTCGAAACTCCCAAGGTTGGCGCTAGTAATTAACATCAAGGGAACAAAACCGCCACGAGCACGACCCACAGACACTTTGTTTACGTCAAAATTTATTTTCACAATTTTCGCCTCAAAATATTTTTCGTAATTAATGGCGCTTTACTGCCCAGTCCTTAGACGTCCAAGAAATATAAAATTATTCATATTATATTCACGTTCGCTTGTTAAACAAGCTTAATTATAATTTTCTGCGATTACATTTGTCTTCCGTGTAAATTTTTCCTTGTTTATTTTATCTGTAAATATGACATCTTCAAAATATCTTTGGTCTTTCAGGAGTTATTTTGGTAAAATGCCTAGGGGCGTAACACTAGGACGATGGTCTGCGGTCGTAAGCGATTACAGGAAACCCAGTTACCGATGCTTTAAGACAGTCGGCAGCCAGGGCGGCATGAAGCAGCACGACACATTCTCTACCAGGTCTTACCAGAGCAGGTACGACCATCAGTGATGAAGAACACGACAAATAGAAAGAAATTATTTTTTCGTCGTGCTCGACTGTGCTCAGCAGCTGCGCATGGGACAGACAAATTTTATGGGATCCTGCCGTTTTGCCGAAATTAAAAATTTGACAAAATTTAATTACCCAAACATTTTAGCAACCTTTTTTACACCATTGCAATATTTCGAATGATTTTAGTACGCATATTTTTATTTGGTCAAATTTTTACTTGGTAAAATATTACCAAGTAGGTATTAGTGATGTGCCGAGTCGGCTATTTTTGGTATTCGAATGTTTTGGTATTCGTTAAGAAAAGAATCGAATTAGAATTCGAGTCGGAGTACTCGAAGAGGTATTCGAATACCTGCTTCAGATACTCGAATACTCTTTGAACCCAACTTTGTAGTTTGTTTTTTACGACAAATCCCAGTATTTCCTCACAAATCATGTATGTTCGTAGGTTCCCTAAGAAGGTATATTAGGCATGTAAATAATAACAGATGTATATATATTTAATGAATAAATTGTTTAATCAGTCTTTGGTAATAATGGCATGACATTAAGGCTAGCAATTATCCACTAATAATAATTATCAATTGGACTTAAGTATATCAAATCAAAGAAGATCTACAATTTTAAAATCACGATTTACTTAAGAATACGCGTAAATCAAGATTCTTAAGTAGGTAATTAAAATCAAAATAATTAGTATTTATTTAAACATAAAGCTATGATGAATCATAAGATCTTAGTAAACAAATAACTTAAATGTAATTCTTCAAAATAATTCTTAGATACTTTTTTATAGTCAGGTACCTTACTTCTTAATCAACGATAATGTAACCTTTGGTACAGAGTAAGTACTTATTAGTTATAAACAAAAACCCCATAATTTACGATAGTAAAATGGAGCTATAATTGCTATAAATTATTGTACCACTTTGGTACTTAATCTAAATAGTCTTCTCTTCATTAAAATTAAGGTGAACATTATAATATAAAAATTAAAACAAAATATAACACAAAACAATAATATCAAAATAGTGAACATATTACTTTTTAACGTAAATAGCGAATTCAAATAATGTGTTTTAATAATAGCTATGTTATAAAGGATAACATAGCTATTATTAAAACACATACAACATATTATTAAACAAAGGGTTTAACTCCTGATTTATAGATAATACTCGTACTAAAAGTTAATCTTAATGTAGAATTAATCAAATGAGATGCAAATTAAAACGTTCACATAGAAATATGCGTCAAATTAATAAACTCAAAACTTATTTTTTATATCTATGATGACTATTCAAAAATAATATTTGGTCAACCTTTTCCGACTCCAGCCTATTTCTACGCTGCACTGATTACATAAAAGTCCTGCCATGGAAAAGACACGTTCAGATGGCACAGATGTTGCAGGAATGCATAAATATTTTTGTGACATTTTGTGCAAACCTTTATAAATAATCTTTCTACCCTCCCAAAACTTATATGGATTCATATTGCGTTCCAAATAAGGTAGTTGAACGTATTGATTTACTTTAATGAGAGCAGAAGAATTTGGTGTTGCCATACTCGCTTGCTGTTGTACTTTTTTATCCAAGAATCCCCATAAATTGTTAGACTTATTATTTGTAAGTGTTTGATGAGATAATTCATTGTTTGAACACGAAGGAAGCTCGAGGCTAGAAGAAGGTGTCAAAGATGTTTCATGACATGTCAATTCTTCGACTACCCACTTCTGAGCATTATCTGCATTTGATTCTACTCCGAAACCAGCCTTTTTAAACCTAGGATCTAAAAACGTCGCTTTAGCTGCGGTTTTGTTAGTTTCATAGCATCCTAAACGTCTATCGATTGTTTCTATTAGTTTTTCCTTTAAAAATATTGCCATATCAGTAGATAGTACAAAGCTTCGTAATGAGTTTTGTACTCCTCGAATAAGCGGAATTATGCACGACAGTGTAGGATACTCTTGACCTGAAAATATGGTTGTTAATTGCTCGACAGGCTTTAAAACAATTACACATTTATGTAACACAGCCCACTCTTCATTGGTCAAGTTATCTGGCGATGAAGTTAATGAAGATAATGCAGCTGTCAATGGTACCTTAACTGCTTCAAGTCTGTCAAGCATTAAATACATGGAGTTCCACCGAGTTTTGACATCTTGCAGTAGCTTTAATTGGTTAAGTGAAGATAAAGGGTATGTTATGTGGATACCTAAACTTAGGGACCCTTACGAGACTCGC
Source organism: Euclidia mi (assembly GCA_944739405.2). NCBI lineage: Eukaryota > Metazoa > Arthropoda > Insecta > Lepidoptera > Erebidae > Euclidia > Euclidia mi. The sequence continues at coordinate 3,331,666 of OX123189.2, forward strand.
ACTTAATCTAATTGTTTGATCTTTATTGCTATATTGCTTCCGTGTTCGTTTATTAATTACTAGCATCAGCCTTAACACTTAACATACCCTTTATCTTCACCTATCCAAATATCACTATCACTTTTTCATTTACCAAAAATAATTTTGTTTTCCATAGTGTTTGTATAAACGACAAAGTTATATTTGCGGTTGATTACAATTAACTTAAATTTTAAAATAGCTATGAGCACTTTTTGATAGGCAAGTTATTATAGGCATACTTGTTTATAGATTATATTACATAAAAAATACGTCTCATCTGGTTATCAGATCGGTGAAGGTTGATGTTCCACGTCTCCTCTACTATAAAACACACTAAATGCCACAAACCGACAGTTCGACACATTAAAATAATAACTTTCAAGAGAAACAAGTCACTACATCTATAAAATCATCTTATTAAACATTAAAATATCTAACTGACCGTCCGGGTAGGAAATGTAAACACGTTCGAACTTGCAACGATACAACACTTCGTGTCAATCGCGTCGTGCATAACTTACTTGTGGCCATTCAAAATTCGACTGTACACTTGAAGCTATAAGGTTGCTATTAGAATCCACGGCTCAGTATTCGAATACTTTAATTACTCGAAATCTGTATTCGAGTGCTGGGGATCCGAATACTGTATTTGGTATACTCGAGTACACGAATACTTGCTAGGTATTCGAGTCAGTACTCGAGTCAGCCTGACTCGGCACATCTCTAGTAGGTATAATGTTATTGTTATTATGGCATTTGGTATTTTATCAAATGATTTATTACAGCAAACAAATTTTCAGACAATAAACTTTTGGTGATATTAGTTTATTTATGGAAGTAGTTAGAGTAGGTTAATTATTAAAAAAATGGCTAGGTTAGGTTAGAACTGTGACCTCCTACGCACAAGCCGAGCGAGCGAAGCGAGCGGTGCCGCGGTAGCGGCCGGCGAGTGCCAGAAACGACTTGCAGTAATAGAAAAAAGAGATTGTTTTTAGTAGGTTACCCGGAACTGAACGATTTAGATTAGGATAATTATTGATTTTGCGTAAAAACTGTTATTCCAACATTTCCAACTGAAATATTTGACTAGATAAAAAGATTTAAAACTACTAGTTGGTAAACAAGTTATAGTTTAAACATTCATTTCCCAAACATCAGGTTTGCGTTACAATTTTTTGTGAATAGATTTTTTGCTAAGTAATAATTTGGCAAATGAAATTATGCGAAAATTTTTGGGGAGTGAAAATTTGTCAAATTCCTTTCGGTCAAACAAGGGAGACCAAAATTTTATGAATTTTCTACCGTGCATGAATTCTATGTTAATTCTAGGACTAAATACCTGTATACATAATTTCAAATAATAATCGCCTCAACAAACATCTTTCATTTGGCCTCACTACTTCGGGATTGCGTTTTCCTTCTATGTTTCGCGTTTGAGCTTCCTTACTTAAAAAAAGACCACGGTATTTTTCAATATTATTACCTAACGAAATGTTGAATGACACATTATATAATAAACAACCGACATCTTTCAAAGTTATCCAAAAATCGAGAACACCGAAGCATTCCTTAAAGTAGCACAAATCACATTAGCTAGTTTTTATGCGCAAGCGCCAGTTGCGCAAACCTGCGTTGTAACGCGCCAATCAGAGCATCTCGCGCCACGTCGGTACGTGCTTTACGTTACCGCAAATTTGGCAACCATTTACCTTTCTTACTGTTACTGTAACATCGGACATGACTGACAAAAAGTTTGGACTATTGAACAACAGGCGATCCGGGTTATGAAATGTTACGTATAAATTCTCTCGGTTATCCGGTGGCATAAATAAGGCATATCTGGGATAAAATTGTTTAGTTTCGAGTTCGAATTCCAGCTGAAGCCTTATGATGGTCTACTACAAAAAAAGCTATTACCTAAGTCCTAAAGAAATCACAAAGGTATTAAACGGTGATAGATACGCTCTTGTTGCATACTATAATCCTAGCTGGAAAAATTCTGGCGAAATATAGGCCTGATACACACTACTACTAACCAATTTAAGTACGTCACGCAATATAAAGTAGTACACTAGAACATCTATCAAACAACACAATCAACACATATTATAATATAACAATCAACCGGATGAAGTTTCTTGCTATAAAAATCAGAGCAAGATCTGATATCTAATACCATACACAAAAGGAATATATTTAAGCCGATTGAAGAGAACACTCGACCTTAGTTCAATCTTCCTATTCGTTGAGCTACTACTCGCCAATCTAGGGCAAGGATGACTTGGAGGTCGCTACGGAAAACTCTTTATAACACGAAGCTAAACATAATTACATAGGAAACTACGAACAATGATTTGTGAGTAAAATTTGAGCACTAAATTAGTTCAGGCCCGTGATCTGATTAATGAATTCGAGGTAAACTTAACTCAACGTGATCGTCCATCACACATCTAATTTATGTTCCTTTATCTTATCCGTAGGTAGAATTTTCCGATCCTTTAGTAACAAACACAAAATTTGTCGTAAAAGTTACAATACCAAAAATATAAAATGTAAATTCATATTTTTCAGTATTACAACATTCTTATCTCCATTCAAAAGAGCTTATTCCAACGACAACAAAAGAATATAAATTCAAATCTGTGAAAAGAAAATATCATGTCTGAAATGTTCTTTTTAATAAGGAAATTAGACGAAAAGTAATCAGCTTTCATATATTATTTTATGGTCGTACCTTTCTTTGTCGTGTGCCGACTGCGGATACTGCAGTATCGTCTGCATGTTTTCCATTTCCACCACACATTGTGTACCCAATTCGAGTTCTGTGAACAAAAAAATAGTTTATTAGGTACAATTGAATTTTCTACGTTGAAAGGAAAATGAGGTTCGAAAGGTTGTCGAACCATGCGTACAATGACGCTCCGTAGTTTAGTTACATAAACTTTCAACATAATAGGCAAGGGCCAGCTCATTTGGGCAGGTAATTTAAGTTAGGTACTCAATGACCCGAATGCCTTTAACATATAAACCGAAGTACGTATATTTTTAACACTGAACAAACATAATGTAACTTCACGCTTACGAAGCGGACTGGGGAATAGGCGAACGTAGTACACGAAAATCTAATAAGGTCCTGCGAAATAGAGGTAGAAGGATTCATGTCTACCGGGTACCTACTATTCTAACCATGAAATAAATCAACGACAATTTCACTGGAAGTCCAGTCCAGAGAAGAAGAAAAAATAAATAGGAAATATAAATTCAAAAGAATATTATCCTAGCTGAAGATATTTTTCCTGCTTCGAATATTATATTCAAAATTTATTGCGAAAGAAGAATAGAACAACAAGCAACAGAAATCGTAAACCACAGATTCATTATCGTCAACCGCCTTCCGTGATCCATCAAAGTACACCTAGTCACAAATTGTTCAAGATAAATGAAAGTAATCGAAATCTGTATGTAATCGTGTACGGAACGGGAACACCAGCTGACTCGAATTCTAATCGAGCTTAATTATTTCATGTTAGGTTAATGGTGGTAGAGACTGAAACAAATAATGGAGTATTTGGTATTCTAGCTAATTTGTAATTAATATTTATGTTCATTAGATCAGAGATAAGTACACACACTTATTTACGTAGCTAAATTCTCTTGGGTTTCGGTGACGATAAATTAGGTAGTGTTCAAGGAAAATGGTATAAAACCATTGCTTTTATTTTGTAGGTAACTTGATTCTGAGTATTCGTAGGTGTAACTTTGCTGTATTGGGTAGAGGGAAACGAATTACAACAGAAAACAGTAACGAACTTGTCTTGTTTTAGATGAGCATAATCGAATTGGGATTTCCTCGAAGGAATGTTATCAGCATGGAGCCTGCCTGGACCTGAATGTAAGGATTCGGTCAGTTATTCACAACTTTGTGTCATCTCATTAATGACTTTAAACCAAATGATCAATAATTGTTGACGTCATGTCCTTGTTTATTAATTTTAATGCGTAGTTTTTGAAGAATCCGTGGACAATGATTTTGCTTTGCAAATTAAAGTCAGCTTTTTATTTACGAAATTCAAAGAAAATGGCCAGTTTCATTATGTGACATAACTTGTACAAGTCATATTATCCAATGAAATAACTATATTTTATCGTCTCGCTAACTTTACAATCGAATAATATAATAATATCGCCGTTCTATTTATTCCAATATTGTGGATGATGTTCTACGTAAATTTAAATGATATAAACTTACAGCACAAAACAACTGTTATCTAGCTTGTTTTTGCGCTATTTAATTCAACGGTATGCATCGTTTCTTTTACATAGATCAGTGCCTCACGATCTACAAGAAGCATCCTTTATATTATTTCTAAAATCAAATGGTGATGCGACTAGTACAACAATCGCATTCTATAAAATTTGTTATATTGTACATATATGTATGTTTGCATCTACATACTTAAACATTTACAATGCATTATTCGCTGTCCTTGTGCACAAAACACATGCTCGCACGGCCTTACACTTCACATGGCCATCAACAGAATGCGAAACCCCGCCACCTAGACTTAAAAGAAAATACCCCATTTCTATGGCTTTCTGCATGTTAAAACAGCTCAGTCGTACATTCAATGACACATTAGTACTAAAATAAGGTGCTGTATTGAAGCCCGCTTATTTACAAAGAAGGTTAATTTAAATAGTAAGTACGAAGGCGGTGAGTCAACGGAGGTCGGGCGCACGTCCGTGGCGATGCTCTTTCAAATCCGGTTCTAGACTATTTTATGTGCGCCAGGCTTATGTAAAGCAAACGGTATTATATCGGCTAGACGGTGAAACAGACTGTTGTTTGAAGACTTCACAATTCATGCGATATGGCTGACTTAACCACGAACGAATCAAAATAACTTTACCAAAGGCAAATGTACTGTTCTTTACAGTAAATAAGGAAAAAGCACTAAAGTAATTATACACGCGAGGCACTACATATTATATCTAACATATTTACATGTTACATTCGCGTGCCATGACTGCGCTGCAAACTAAAAACAAATACATGGCAACCCTCGCCGATTAGTCAACGCTTTAATGGCAGACTGTATCCAATTTATTAATATTCTCTTGTTCGATTCCCCATGATCCGTCACGATCGGAAATGAGACACGCATCTTATGCGTATCGTGACTTCCGATTAATGGTAATATCCGCGCGCTTCCGTACTGGATATCATAAATTTTGTACATCGAATGTAGTGAGGAGAAAATTAGTTAAAAAACATTGCTCATCCAGCCGACTCGCCTATCGCAATCGCAACTTGCAGGCAACGGCTCAAATCGATTTGACAAATTACGTAAAGACGTTTCGTTGAAAGTAGAGCAGAGTAGTAGACAATCACATCGAGGATTTCGCGCGTTTATTTACCATGACGAATGCAAGTGAGCGTGCATTCTTGTACTAAAATCATTTCGTCTTACTCAACTATTTACTAACAATAGTCATTCATACGTCTTTGTCAAGGTTAAACTGAATTAATATTCAGTCTTTTTGTCTCTCGTCGCTAGAATAATGTTAAATTTTCATCATACAGTAATTATACATATTCTGAGTAAAGATATTACAAGATTTCTTCTAATGTGTGGCATAATATGTGTTGGTGTACTTCGTGTCAGCCTAGAGACGTCCACTGCTGGACATAGGCCTCCCCCGAGGTTCTCCACACAGACCGATTTTGAGCCGCCCGCATCCAACCGCTTCCCGCGATCTTAACCAGATCGTCGGTCCAACTTGCGGAGGCCTACCCCTGCTGCGATTTTCTGCGATTTCTGATTCGATCTCGCAGGGAAACTCCGAGCATAGCTCTCTCCATCGCCCTCTGAGTGACCCTGAGTTTTCGGATGAGGCCCATAGTTAGCGACCACGTCTCAGCGCCGTAGATCATCACTGGCAACACACACTGGTCAAAGACTTTCGTCTTGAGACACTGCGGGATATCGAACGTGAAGCTATGCCGTAACTTCTCGAACGCCGCCCAACCGAGTTGGATTCGACGAATGACCTCTTTCTCGAAGTTGGACCTACACAATTGGATCATTTGTCCCAGGTAGACGTACTTGTCGACAACTTCGAGTATAGAGTTCCCAACCTGGATAGGAGTAGGTACGACATGGACGTTAGACATGATTTTCGTCTTGTCCTTGTTCGTCTTAAGACCTACTTGTTGGGAGATTCTACAGAGGCCATCGAGCATTGTGCTGTGGTCTTCCATGGTCTCAGCCATGACTACGATATCATCAGCAAATTGAAGTTGAGTGGTGTACTCGCCGTTGATGTTGATGCCGAGTCCTTCCCAGTCCAAAAGCTTGAAAACGTCCTCCAGCGCAGCGGTGAAGATTTTCGGAGATATAACATCCCTGCCTCACCCCTCGCTGTAGCCAAATAGGTTTTGAGCTCTAGTCCTGGAGGCGAACTTACATGGTGGCGTACAATCACTTCAGCACTTCGACATACCGATATCAATTTGGCACCGCTGGAGAGACTGCAGCACCGCCTAGGTTTCGATCAAATCAAAGGCTTTCTCATAGTCCACAAACGCCAAGCATAAGGGCTGGTTATACTCCTCGGACTTCTGTATAACCTGCCGCAGCGTATCCGGCTTGTTCGGGAGGCTGGAAGTCGTCTAGTTTGCTCTCGAGAGGATTCGTGATGACCCTAGAAAACAACTTATAGACGTGACTCAGAAGTGAGATGGGTCTGTAGTTCTTCAAACAGGTTTTGTCGCCCTTCTTGAAGAAAAGCACCACAACACTTCTGTGCCATGCCTGTGGCGTTTTACCCTCGAGTATGACGGAATTGAATATCTTTCGAAGCATCTCCACAGCAGGTGCGCCGCCAGCTTTCAGAAGCTCTGTAGTTATTCCGTGATCAACCGGTGCCTTGTTGTTTTTTTAGTTGTTCTAGGGCTACACTAATCTCATGCATGCTGACGTCCGGGATATCTTTGGTATGGTGTCGGGTCAATCCAGCTCTAGGGTCAGTGGCTGGAGTAGTCACAGGTGTTCGTGTAGTTGTGTATAGCTGTCCATAGAACCGTTCGATCTCCTCTAGGAGCTGAGGTTTGGACGAGATAATTCTGCCATCCTCCATCTTCAGCTTTGTCAGCTGGCTCTGCCCGATAGACAGATCCCTTTGGAACACTTTGGAACCCTTATTCCGCTCGATCGCCTCCCGAACACACTTGGTGTTGACGCGTTGTATTGGCGGAGATCGCGAGTCAGATCCTTAGAGATCTGCCTATTGAGACGCCGATATTTTGGCATGTCGTCGGAGTACGCCTTTTGCTCCATGAGCTCGAGGGTCGGACCAGAGATCTTATTAGCTCTTTTTGTCGTTTTGGGTTTAAAGAACTTCAAGCCCGTTGTATGGACAGCATCCACGAACCTCTCACTAAAGTCGTCCACATCTACGCACTCTCCCAGGCATTCAAAACGGTTTCGCAGTTCAAGCTGAAAGCTCTCGGAGTTTTGGATTTGAACTGGTGCTGGTCGCAGCGTGGACTTCATCAATCAGCCTGGGACTAATACTCAATGTGCCTCTTACCATTCGGTGATCGCTGCCCGCTTTAAGCGAATTGAACACGGAGACATAATTGAATATTTGCCTCTTCGTCGACATGATGAAGTCGATCTCGTTTTTGGTAACACCGTCTGGACTTATCCAGGTCCACTTGCGACATTCGCGCTTTTTGAAGAAGGAATTCCTCATGAAGAGTCCTTCCTTCTCCATGAAGCTAGCCAGCAAGTGACCGCGCGAGTTCCGATGTCCATATCCAAATTGCCCCACTCACAGCTTCGTTTGCCTAGTTTCGCGTTGAAATCTCCCATGACAAGGTGTACTGATTATTATTTCTAATAATACGTAGGGCTGTAATATACATACATTTAGATAGTCTGCAATACATTCTTATCTCTATAAAATAAACACTACAGCCAAGAGGCTAGCATGGGGTGAATGCATTTGACATAAATACACATTTTCTACTTCATCATCATCAGCCCTTTATACTGCCCACTGCTGGGCTCGGGGCTTTTCTCACTATGAGAAGTGTAAGGCTATAGTCCACCACGATGGCCAAGTGCAGGTTGGCAGACTTCACATGTCTTTTGAGAACATTATGGAGAACTCTCAGACACGCAACCTGAGTGTCCTCACGATGTTTTCCTTCACCAATAAGCAAGCGATAATTAACAATTTAATATGCACTTAACTTCGAAAAGTCAATGGTGGTTGCCGTGGATTCGAACCCGAGAACCTCTGCATAGCAGTCTGTCGGTCTCTCCACTCGGCTATTGCTACTTTGTTTTTATTTTCTACTTTACTGATATTAATTTTATAACTGTTTGTTTGTTTTGTTTTTCGTGTGAGTGTGTGGTCAACTCTAGCCATTTTATAACTTACTATTTATCTTATTACTTTGTTGGTTGGTAACCAATGTCCGTGTGGTGACGGATTAAGAATATGGAATGTTGCCACCCCATATCATCCCATGGGTGTCATAAGAGCAGAGAGGGACCATACTATGCAGAGCAACAGCACTGTAAGAGAAGGAAATCTTGAAACAAACCCTATACCAACCCGTTTGGCCAGTGTGGTTTAGTAGGCCAATTCCTCCTGTCAAAGGAGAGGCCTGTTTATCAAATTAAGTATTCTTGCAGTTTAAGAAAGTTTGGTATAGATCATTATTTTGCAAAAAGTTTTTGAAGTTAGTCAATTAATTAACAACATATAACAATTTATCGGCTCTTGATAATGATGCCCAGGTGTCATGCTGTTCTGTTAATTAAAGGTTCTGTTTGTGAAGCACTTCAGGCAACTTGTAAAAAGTAACTGAGAGACTATTTACAGATAAGTTGATGCAATTACTAAATATTTACTAAGTATAAAAAATCCCTGGGCTTATAAGATTTCTTCTATGATTTACATTTTATGTATTTTTTGTACAAGGGCTTATGGCCATTCTTAGTTAAGTTTGAGTATTTCAACTTAAATAACCTTAATCAAACATTGGTACTTAAATTAGCCCTGAATTAAAAAATCATTATTACTTAAATTATTACATTTACTGCCCTACAAATATATCTGTTGATAAAAATAGTTTTCTTTTTATTCTTACTCATGTTACTTACAGCAAAGTTACAGTCAGTAAGTAAAGCAAACTTATGACAGTAATGTGTTTCTAGAACCATCTGCATTTTACTAGAACTATCATGTATAATTATTACGACACAACAAAATAAAATAGGTACCACTAAAGAATAGCAAAATAATGTAATATAACAAATGTAGATAATATAATTATTGACTGTTATACACTAAGATACACAATACTTAAAACTGGTATACCTACACTGTATTTTTTTTACACATTCTATATGCTCATTATTTCTAAGTAAAATGATAATATAATGTGCTATTTATATGTCTAACAAAATATCAGTGTAGTAACAAATATCCTAGCAATTAAAATTGGTCTTACAATTGTTTCCACAAGCTGCAAATTACTATTCAGTATAATTAACTAATCCACAACATTTTTATAAGCGATTGAGTTTGAGTATCTTTATTAATTCGTCTTCACCTTGATTTTACTTCTAACAATTTCCTGTTTATGATAGTTTTTCAAAGACATATGACACACTTTTCCTTTGAATATTTATCAAGTTGGAGGCCTACATACAGAGAATATACATTATGTAAACCATATAAACACGTATCAAGAAAGATTATTCGTGTAGGTACTATCTAAAATTTAAAATGTAAGCAAATAAATAAACAATGTGAATTGAAAATTATTAGATCATGAAAAGATTAAGTACTTATACTGAAATATGAACGAATATAAACCATTCGTATCAAATATATTGAAAGATAAGTTTTATCATTACGCAGTCCCAAAGGACAATAAAATAAAAAATATAGAATTCTCAACAGAACAGTAAATTATACCATTGTTCAAAAATACGAGGAATAATCAAATATTTTATCTCGTATATTGTATGCACAGAGTACACAGATAAACCCAGGCAACTTAGTCACCCGAGTGATAGCGATTTCTTTATTTATTAGCAAAATGAAACCAGCTTACCTCGCCTGTTAAAAGGACGAACCCGAACGGCTACTTTAATCTTATCCGAGGCCATTTTCACACTCAAATTACACAAATACAATTAAAACACAACACTTTGCACACTAAAGTGTAATAAATTATTGCACATATTCACCCATATTCTAAAACAATAAAATTCATTATTTCACGTTACGATCACGACGTTCCCGGATTGACACTGTCCGCTAGCGATGGGCGTTCAATGAACGAACTAGTTGATTCGACCGTCTACATACGATGAACGAATCGACGGTTCACCATCGAGCGATGGACTAGTTGAATCCGTAGACGATTAAATTCAAAATAACTAAACGTGCTTTAGTAGGTACTGACAACGCGAAGACGACGCTTGAACATAGACGGGTAATACACGTTGATACGTCCATCGTTCATACAAACAAATTTGAACTTTAAAAGTGCACCTATAAGTTGATATTAAATTTCTTTGGGTATGGACTAGAACATGAACGAGTAATACACGTTGAGACGTCCATCAATCATACAAACAAATTTGAACTTTAAAGGTGCAGCTTTAAGTTGGTATTTTTTTTTTTCAATATGGACTAGAACATAGACGAATAATACAAGTTGATACGTTCATCGTTCATACAAGCAAATTTTAACTTTAAATGTGGAGCTATAAGTTGATATTTCTTTGAATATGGACTAGATGGCGTCAAATAGACGTGATGTTTATATAGACCATTTATGAAATGAAGTTTACAGGTAGATGACGTAGACCGGTCCACGAATTCAACTAGTCCATCGACGCGTCGACGAACGGGAATGGACGGTCTAGTTTCGTTAACGAAAAAAGCGTCGACGACCCATCACTACTGTCCGCCATGTTGTTTTTGGATCCGGTAGTGCTCAACTAATGTACATTTTCTTACTATCTAGCAATCGATAATCGATTGAAACGACTTACTAAACATTTATAAATCCGATTAATTAACTAAAATATTTAGAATAACATAAATCTAGAAATAAATCTTAGTCCGTGGGAAAAATATCTCCTAAAAGCTCTTTATTTTAGAGCAGTTGTTGATAACCTTCAAAATTTCGATTATGCATTGAGGACACTTTTGTCCAAAAACTCCAAAACAAATAATTAAGTAATAAAACCCTCTTTTATATATCCCCTTCTCTCTTATTAAGCCTTCTACGGAGCACATTCAACTTAGTAATTTATTAAAGAGAAATCTTTTTTTTCTTCAGATCTATCTGTATTATTTTCACTCACATCAGACTGCCTCGTTGCTCTCGTGGCATAAATGAGCGCGTGGGATTAGGAGGTCTCGGGTTCGATTCCCGGGTCGGGCAAAGTGTTATTGGATTTTTCCGTTAGGAAATTCACAGTAGCAGCACGGAGTCTGGTAATGTACGGTACGGCAATAGGCTCACCCTCTATTACGTGGGACCTAAAAATTTATGGCGAAATGTGGGTATAAAATTACACCTCTGCCTACCCCTTCGGGGATACAGGCGTGAGTCTATAAATAAAATAAAATAACATCAAATGATTTGAGAATTTTCAAGACATTTTAGTACTTTAGTAGGATCATATTTTTTTATCTGTGATACATGGCGAATGACGAACTGTTTATGACGTAAGGTTTATGACATTATTGACGTTGTCAATTTGACATTGACAGCCGGAGCAAAACATGACGAGTCTTTTTCAAAACGAATTTGTTAGAAAATATTAAAACTCGCAAACAAACGCTGTAAATAAGTCATCATATTAGATTACCTGTATTTGAAACAGATAAATTCAAAAGGTACACAAAAAATGGCGTCAGATCCACTGTTTGGCTGGGACTTAACATTTAAAACTGTTGAACGGGATGTTAAACGAAAAGCCGATGTTATTGTTGCATTTATTCATTGGAATTTGATCAAAAGGGGTTTTAGAAGTATTGGTATAGGAGATGAGGTGAGTAATCCTCAAGTAAAGTATATGGCATACTATTTCAGTAATATATTGATACGCTATTTCAGAATTATTGGGTAATAAGTATATTTTGTAATATTATTCATAACCTTGTTTTACTATTTCAGAGAACTCTATCTGGTGATGAAGAGAAAAGTGAGCTATTACCAACAGGCTGGAACGACAAAGACAATTATGCACTCAGATATGTTCTAGATCCAAAATTATTCATACTTCATGCTTTGAACACTGATGGCAATCTTATCATCAATCTAATGGTAACTATGCTCAAGGATTGTAAAGATATTGTATGTCAAATTGTATGACTATGGTTAGCACCTACCTGCTAAACAATAAAAGACTGGAAATAATGTCTAAACTAAGTATATTGCTTTTATGGACATGTTGAGAATCAATGCCTTAAATGAGCTGTTAATTTTAAAAGATGTCAGACTACAATACTGACTGCCTCCATTGTCCAGTGGATAGCGTGTGCGTCTGCTGATTGGAGGTCCCGGGTTCGATTCCCGGGTCAGGCAAAAAGTGTTACTGAGTTTTTCCGAATTCTCAGTATCAAGGAGTCTGGAGATGTGCCCGGTAACGGCAATAGGTTCGCCCTCTATTACGTGGGACCTAAAAAATTCATGGCGAAATGTGGGTGTAATATTAAACCTCTGCCTATCCCTTCTGAGATGCAGGCGTGAGTCAGACTACAATACTGTGGCACTAATAGTATGCCCTTGACTTAACTCTTTATAAAAACATTGTGCTATCAGAATTCTTATAATTTTCTGTAGATACACTTAGCTACTTACAGTCTTACATTTTTTCTTATATTATTCCAGTCTGATAGAATCTAAAACAGTTTTACAAAATGTACTGGCATTTTAGATAACTAGACACCTGCAAATATTGTACCTGAATACTACCCATCACATTTTGTTTGTAATTGTTGTTTGCTTGTGGCAATAAAACAGCTTTTGGCTGAAAGCCCGTTTGTTTTACTCTACTTTTGTTGTCATGTAACTTTAAATTATTTATTTATTTATAGTCTCATGCCTGTAGCCCCAAAGAGGTAGGCAGAGGTGTAATATTACACCCACATTTCGCCATGAATTTTTAGGTCCCACGTAATAGGGGGCGAGCCTATTGCCGTACCGGGCACATTACCAGACTCCGTGCTGCTACTGAGAATTTTCAAACGAAAAAACCCAATAACACTTTGTCTGGTCCGGGAATCGAACCCGAGACCTCCCAATCCCACGCACACATTTATGCTGCGGGACCAACGAGGCAGTCAGTCAGTAGTAAATGTTCAAAATATACAAAATTGTATAAAATAAAATGTCTGGCATTTGTTTCTAGAGATCAGAAGACTTAGCAGTGTCCAACATAGCCGTCAATATAGATGATAAAGTAAAGGAAGTGAAAGGCAGCATAGAAAAGATGATACCCAGCTACAAAGACCTGATGTACAATATCAAAAGAGACCTTATTGACACTCTCACTGAGAAGTCCACTGTTACCACAGAGACACAAACTTCAAGACGTAAGTATTATTGTAATACTGTTCAATGTAGATTTTTATAATATAATTCTGAGGTTGCAACTGGTTGGGCCTAGGCATGCTATTGATAGCAAGAAGTAATGCAACGTAGATAAACATTTGTGTTAAATATAGCAATGAGTGAATGTAGCAAGAGAGGTTTATGTAAACATGGTTTAGGGTCGGCAGCCAGTGGTGGCCAGCGACAGCCACTTAACACACTTTTTTCATATATTTTGTATAGACGCGCCGCACACGTGTGGCCGGTGGCGGCCACTCGCTACAGAAGTAAAATATATGAAAAAGTGTGTTAAGTGGCTGTCGCTGGCCACCACTGGCTGTGGTCGGTGGCACGTTTGCACCGCCCCTTAATGTCTGTGTATCCTTGTCCAATTTTACAATGAATGCATGCTTGTGTTAGCCTATATTTCACAGCACAAATAGTGTAATAGTTTAAACAGGTGCCTCAGAATATAGCACTGCAATTCAAGTGTGTTCAATCCTCATATGGCATGGTGTATTTGTGCGCAATGGTTATTCTGAGTCTGCCTGTATGTCTTTTGTGTATCACAGATTTTAATGATAGACTGAGATAAGTTAATTCTTCTTAGTAAAATGATGTTTATAAAGTAATCATCACATATGTGGGATTTGTAGTCACATCCACAGCTGAAAATTTTGTTTTCTCTGTCTCTCTTTGCGTTTATTAAGGGATTGTGTGTTTCTTCTTACCTAAATATCCTAGCCCCCTCAGTTTTCCCTGATGGGTTCCCCTTCTGTTTTCAGGGCCTGACAATGACAGAGGTTTCTTTGAATCAATATGGGATCTAGATCTGTGAAATTTGTGGCACAATGCTTTAGCCTTATCCATCCAAAATTCTTCTGTTATTCTGTTTATTGCCCAGTTTCCTAAAGTTAGTATATTTTACTATCTTATTTAATTTAGATCAGATACCTATAAACTATTTTAAAATAAATCAAATTTGAATTACTTGCAAGCTTTCACTGGTAATCAGTACCTATGGATGAGTATGTGATGTGATCTAATTTTTCAGCAAATGTTTAATTGATATTATGCCTGGCCTATTTCATTGTAAACTTGATATCAATTTTATTTCTCTTTTGGTCTATTGGTTTACGTATAAGTGCATGCAGTGGATTGCAACAGTTCAAAGAAATTATTAAAGTGTGAAGTCTGTCAATCTGGTGAAGATATGAATTTTGATGAATTTTATTTGAGACAACTTCTGTGTTGTATGAATATGTATGTATGTCATGCCAATCCACATATGTAGTTAATAGTAGTAGTCGTTGTTGTTATTCAATCGAGAACTGTGTATGAATGTTATAAAGCTTATTAGCTAAGACTTTATACTAACTTAGTTAGTATGGATGTAATAATATTGACATGGCTAGAATTGTCTAGATTATATTTTTCATGTTTCATTTGGTTATAAGGTAAGATGCTGTTTATACCTACTAATTGGCTCCCAGATAACAGTGTAATGTTGATTGCAAGTACGATACTTTAACCATTATTCTTTATGTTAGTGATATGTGATATATATTATGAGGTCAGACAAATTCCGTTGCTGATTGTTTACTGATGCATCAATAACCAGTATGGCACACCAAGGTTATGTTTGAATGGAAAAATTAAATAACGTGTGAATCAGTTGCTTTTCATTAATATGAGTCACTAGAAGATATAATTGCCAAGATTGTACCAGTCTTTGTGTTGCTTTAATTGGACGCACAACATGTTTCGATTTCTTAATCCTTTGAATAATTCGCTCATGTTAATTTTATTCGCATTAATTATTACTTTGAGTGTGAAGATAAGTAAGTGCTAATATTAATTCGCCAGTTGATTCGGGCCTTTTTAAAAACATAGATTCAATATATGTACATTCAAGTTTAGTCTGATTCATATCTGTAAGTTAATAAATAATAAATTATACAGATATTAGTCTAGACTTCAATGTGTATAACTTATACACACAGGTAAAAAAATACATATTTTCTTGTGGCCTTAAAATACGTCGAAACAAATGTTGAAATGAAATATACATATAATTACCTCCTTATAATGTAAATCTTCAATCCGAAATTCAGTGGAAGTTGACTGAAGTGCTATCTATATTTAAGCTGTGCGTCCACCGGATCGGAATCGGAGCGGACGGAGCGTCGTCATTTACAAAATGCCGATGGGGTGCGTCCACTGCATTCTGTGACGAGGATATTGTTGTAGATTAATTTTCGGAGAATATTATACATTTGATGAATATCATAAATAATGAATATCATAGATTTTTGGGTACATTCATATGACTCTACTAAAGTAATTAAAACATCGTCGTTCATCGTGAATAAGTATTTTTGCCTACAGTTTAATGCCGCAAACACGTCAGAACTTGAAACGCTCGGAATCCGAATGATGCGTTCACTGCGGATGACGTCATCAGCAAAAATACCGGTCTCAGGCGCAGAAATGCCGATGCAGTGCACGCAGCTCCATAGAAATTAATACAAAGCAACAAATCCTTCCGCTCCGTACGCTCCGATTCCGATGCTGTGGACGCGCAGCTGAAGCTGCGCGTCCACCGGATCGGAATCGGAGCGTACGGAGCGGACGGAGCGTCGTCATTTACAAAATGCCGATGGGGTGCGTCACTGCATTCGGATTCAGCATCGGCAATTTAGGTATTTTTAAAGCAGGAGGACAGTGACGAAGATATTGTTGTAATTAGATTAATTTTCGGAGAATATCATACATTATATTCTGATTTATTAGAAGATGAAAATAGATTTTATTTGCCCAATTTCGTCCCAAATATTGTCTCTCCTAAGTTGATTATGTTAATGTTCATGTTTTAGATTATAACGTTCTTCATACCTTTCCACTAATATAATTAAAACATCGTGGTTCATCGTGAATAAGTATTTTTGCCTACAGTTTAACGTCGCAAACACGTCAGAACTTGAAACGCTCGGAATCCGAATGATGCGTTCACTGCGGATGACGTCATCAGCACAAATACCGGTCTCAGGCCAGGCGCAGAAATGCCGATCCAGTGCACGCAGTTTCATAGAAATTAATACAAAGCAACAAATCCTTCCGCTCCGTACGTTCCGATTCCGATCCGGTGGACGCGCAGCTCTTAAGCTGTGCGTCCACCGGATCGGAATCGGAGCGTACGGAGCGGACGGAGCGTCGTCATTTACAAAATGCCGATGGGGTGCGTCCACTGCATTCGGATTCAGCATCGGCAATTTAGGTATTTTTAAAGCAGGAGGATAGTGACGAGGATATTGTTGTAGATTAATTTTCGGAGAATATTATACATTTGATGAATATCATAAATAATGAATATCATAGATTTTTGGGTACATTCATATGACTCTACTAAAGTAATTAAAACATCGTCGTTCATCGTGAATAAGTATTTTTGCCTTCAGTTTAATGCCGCAAACACGTCAGAACTTGAAACGCTCGGAATCCGAATGATGCGTTCACTGCGGATGACGTCATCAGCACAAATACCGGTCTCTGGCGCAGAAATGCCGATCCAGTGTACGCAGTTTCATAGAAATTAAAACAAAGCAACAAATCCTTCCGCTCCGTACGCTCCGATTCTGACCCGGTGGACGCACAGCTTTGAAGTTATGTTGTTTTAAATCTATCTGGAAGATAAGTCAGATGAGTCAGATAAGGCAGAGGTGGTGAAACTGGACCTTTTACCTTCTTAACATTCTATTATAACACATTTTTGTTCTTGTTTTCAGCTGACAGCAGCACACGAAGATCCGACGACCCGTTGAGAGTGGCGCCCAGGCCAGGCATTATATCGGACCCCCCAGGCTTATGGTACCTTTAAGTAAAGCCCATTACGATTGGCAACACTTATTTTTTATTTAGACTTCCATTTTTGACTTAGAAAATTATAGAATTAGAATTTAGGGCTTGTAATCAAGCTTTGCTATTCCTATATTTTTACCTAGTTTTCATATCCATATTACTGTTTTATGGTGGTAAAAAGTAATATTTAGATTGAAGATCTTTAAACGGATATTGTGCCTACCAGAGGCGGCTCGTGAAAGATTATATTGGGTGTTCACTAAAAAAAAAATTAAACTGCTTACCATTAATTTTGTGAATGCTTTTACAATACTTATTAATAGTAAGACGTGCTAAATCATCGATACCTACCGCCACCGTCCACGCAGTATCAACTCCGGCGCCACTAAACAAAATACACGGAAAACAAAACAACTTCTTACTTCCTTCGCATTCTCGCAACCACATAACCAAAGCGTTTTATCATATTGGTCGTTTTTTAAGTTTTTTCAGTTTTTTATAAAGTTTATGCTGTTATATTCCATATTAGTTACACGATTTAACTGTCTTTCTTAAACAAATACACACAATCACACATACAATGAACTATATTTTAAACACCAATCCTTTTCTAATTACCAACGCACTCGCAGAGAAATGTTTTGTTTATGTTTACATTCAAATGATACCGGCAAAACACTATTAAAAAAAAACGGCGCACACGTTTTAATTTTTCTTCGTGATAAATGGTCATATCATTTAGTCGGGTAATATATTCGCGCATGCGCACCTCGTCAAGCTAGCCAGGAGCGGCGCTCCGTATTTGCCTTATTTCTCATACAAATCTTTTGTCTCACGCGCCCAGCGCATAGAACGCTCTCTCTTTCGCACTCATTACATTTCAGTATTAAGCGTTGTACTAAGCTTTCGTCAACGAAGAGCGCTGCTATGAGCGCTCCACTCTACAAAAATGCCTATGTAGGTTTCAAGAGTGTTGACAAAATTATGAAAAACAGCTTAGTAGTCAAATACTTATTTGTGGTTATAGAAAAGAGAATAGGTGTGTATTAAAATATTGAGTATGTTTATAGAAAAAGTTTATATGAGTTGTATACATTATATTTTATAATTTTGGGAGTTCACTGCTCCAGCGCTCCTTTGAACGAGCCGCCACTGGTGCCTACTGTGCTGGAAAGAGTTTGTATGTTTTGTGTTTTGAGCTGACGACTCCCCAATTTAGTAGCAGTAAATGCATAATATATGCCTTTTCCCCGTCGGAGAAGGCAGAGATAACTGAAAGCCACTTGCTTCTATTCTTACTAACCTCACATACTTCCTCTACATTCTTAACTCTTTTCATACATGCTCGATCTTTTTAGTAGCAGAATGTGGTCAGAATTTGTTTTCCTTGAGACTTTGAGATAATGAGAAGAGGCCCATCCCCAGCAGTAGGACAAATTATAAACAAGATTAATGATGATGAACTGCTGTCACTTCTTATAAAAAACTATAGTCATGTGAAAATACACACATGGGCTCTAATGCTCTAAATAAAATTCTCTACATGCCATCAAACAGGCAGTAGAATGATTGTCATCTAAACAGTTTACAATTTACTATACAGTCTTTATGTAGCTTTGGAAGCTTTCCTAAAAATAATATAAAACTAGGCAATCTTACGATCTTACTTACATTATTAATTTTTATTGCACGTTTATATTATTTTATACTAGCCGTTTCCCGCAGTTTCACTCGCGTCCTGAGGAGTTACCTCACAACTTCGCGTACCCGAAAAACACAAATTTCTTACTGACCCCTATTTTTTCTAAAATAAAATATAGCCTATGTTACTCTCATATAATGTAGCTTTCTAATGGTGAAAGAATTTTTAAAATCGGTCCAGTAGTTTTTGAGTTTATGCATTACAAACAAACAAACAAACAAAAATACAAATTTTGCCTCTTTATAAAATTAGTGTAGATCAATCATTGCCCCCTGAACAATTTTGACTCCATTGTAATATCCATTTTTAGTTTTATTTACGTTAGCTGCTCGCCAAATTGTAGCTCCAGTTATCAAGTACCTAGTTGGCGAGATAGTTAAATTATACTCCATTTGGTTAGGTACTTAACTAAACGTAAACAATCTTGATGTGACTTTTTTATCTAAAATCGTTTAAAAAATAAAATGCTGCTAAAGATCAATGTAAATACAACAATAATGATTACTAAATCAATTGAGCCTTTAGTTTAATCAGTAAGTACTTAGTTTTATTTTTAAACGGATTTTAGATAAAAAAAGTCACATGAAGATTGTTTACCTTTAGTTAAATACCTAACCAAATGGAGTATAGTAACTTGATTTCTCACGTCTGTAAATAAAATAGAGTAACATAACTTTTTAATTCAAACTCATTAGTAAATACCAATCTATAGACAACAGACTTCTAACTATCAAGGAAGCCTACATGACATTAAGTTGTCAATTTATGTAAACACAACATTCCGATAAAACGATACACCAATGTTACAAGCCATTCTGGGCGCTTCGGCGCATTAAAACAGTTCCTATGGACCCATAGCACTAAACTCTACGCCAATCCATAGCTGAAAACCTTTAAGCCAATCCATAGTTGAAAAATACATTACAAACCCTTTAGCTGCTTCAACATAATATATCTTTAACATTATTATAAACAGCAGTTCTCTCTTTGGCTTTTACTCTTCTGCTGTTTAAAATCTCATTATTTATTTAATATTTCTAGCTATTTTAGGCATGGCGGCGTCTAAAATAGTGTATGATGTGTATTACAGGGGCATTCCGCCGCCTCACATCCCCAGCATCGGCAGGTCAGACTTGGACCCGTTCGCCCCCGCCGGCGGCAGTGGCATGCTGTTTAACCCCTTCGAACCCCGCCGGGACATTGAGAACCCAGGCCTCGGCATACCAGGCGGTTTACCAAGGTAATGGCACATAATTTTAAAACATACTTAATATTAGTTATCCATGCTTACATACCTACTTTTGAGTCATATTGTGATCGAATGCCGAAACATGGAGGGAAATTTCACCGTCTTTTTCCACATAATAATGCGATATAGACCCGTTAGATAAACATTACTTTATAGACTTACACATATTCATCATCATCAGCCTTTAACAGTCCACTGCTGGACTAGGCCTCTCCTTTGAAAGGAAGAATTGGCCTACTATACCACGCTGGCCAAACGGGTTGGTATAGGGTTTGTATCAAGTTTTCCTTATCTTACAGTGCTGTTCTCTGCATAATATGCTCCCTCTGTCGGCTCTTACGACACCCATGGGATGATAATTATGGGGTGGTGACATTCTGTATTCTTAATCCGTCACCACACGGACCGTTAGACATATTATGAATGCGAAAGTGTGTTTGACCTTCTTGCACGTAGCAACGGAGCTATCTTATGTTAAGATTATTGTGTTATTAGGATATACCTATTATTATTAGAGCTTGATGTATGAGAGAAATTAGAAACATGTAAGCCCGATATAGACGGGCCGCGTCAGGCGAGGCTGATATGTCATCCCCCCGTGGGATCTCCACCTTGTCGTGGTGGGGGGGGCTCAGTAACCGTGGATTGGTCACCCGCGGTGAAGCTAAGAGGGATCCAGGAGGGGACGCTCCGCGTGGGCTTGGAGGGGCCTGCGCAGGATGCGTCCAACGGTGCGGGTGCGGGGGACAGTTCTGTCTGTCCCTCGCAGTCGGGTGCGGTCGCGGGAGGAGAGGCGTGTCGGTGTTGCGTTGCCGCGCGCCCTATCTCCCGCGACCAAATGGGGGCGCACCATCGTTGTGTCGCGGTGGGGCCGCAGAGGAAGAGGAGATGCGGTGTTGCGTTGCCGTCCTCCCTATCCTCTGCGGCCGCTGGGTGTTTTGGCGGCGGAGCCCAACACCTTCATCCGCCGCCAAGGGGGTTTTGTTCGGGGCCCGCCTGACTATCTGGCGGGCCAAAACCGGTCGGGGGGTAGCGAGGAATGCTTCAGCGATACCCGACCCTCCGACACACGGGTACATGAGGAACACGGGTTGGTTTTTAGTCAGTAAGAGTCTGGCAGTCCCCTTCGCCCTTCCCCCCAGGGCGGAGGGACTCCATGAGGATTTTCCAACCCGACACCAAAATAAAAAAAACAAATAAGGCTGATATGTCATACCCATACCTACTACCTAGTTCCCATGACCTAAACTTTTTCAAAGGGTCAATAGGGGTACACCTCGGTTGACTGAGTAGCTGAGCCGGCCCATACATGTCTAGGGCAGTTTCGCACAGTCAAACAGTAACTTCTGTGAGGGTGGCCATGAAACTGAGTTTCTACGCCAAGACGAAAACCAATCATAGGTCTCTCTAGTTCAAAGCTACCTACGAATAATTCACTCGCTTGAAGGTACAAGCTTTTCGTGAATAGTGCGAACACCTCGTTTTTTATTTGGAGTGTCCACGATTTGATTATTGCGTAAGTTTCGCCACCGTAGTAAAATAAATGTGAAAACACTGAATGACATAGTTTCTGGTAAAAAATCCTACAGTTAGTCATCATAATCTAAATCTATTTACAATGCAACTGCAATTCAAACAAGACATAGCAAGTAATTATAGTCATAGATAAGAAAAACTAGGTATGTTAATATCATAAATAGCGCGGCGTAATTATCTGCAAACAATATAATTTACCGACTAAGTAACTATAATCAGACCAATAATGATTATCTTGCTAAACTAGAAACGTGATCATTTTAAAACGGCGTGCTCTTTATGTACTAGGCCATGTGGTACTTAAAAAGGCAATTTTCTTATAGCTGTGGTAAATTCCTAAATAGAATTACCACTGTGGCATTTAAATACCACTAATCATCGGCGTATTACTAGGGTTATATTTCAGGGTGGGCCTGGGTCTCCATAAAACAATGGTATCAAGTTTCCTTAGGTGTCCAGCATAGAGTTTTGGAATCAGTAACCAGCATTCTGGGGTGGGCTCTCGATGGACCATACCGGCCTGGTCACGAGATCGGACTAAGCGGCGACCGGTGCGGCAGGGGCGATGTACATGGCGCGTCGTTTACTCTGAGGCGACATTACACAGGCGTAGAAAAGCGCGCCATGTACATCGAAATCGCTCGCCCCTGCCGCGCTGCTCGGACCGACCTCGTGACCAGGCAGTACTGGTGTGGTCACGGGCCACCCGGCTCTCCCGTTATATATGTACGTCAATGCCACTAATTCTTTACCCATTTTTCTGGCGACTACCTCGTGTCTACGGTTAAAAATAAACTATAAAAGCTGTAAACAAGCATTATTTACTAGGTCGCACCCTTAACTTATAGCGTTATACAGCCTTCCTCGATAAATAGGCTATCCAACACAGAAATGTATTTTCAAATAGAATTAGTAGATAGTGCCTGAGATTACCGTATTGAACCAAAAAAAAACAGGTTTTTAATATTAACGTTTAGGTATAATAAGCTGATTCATAATAGGCTTGTGTTCACTAAGAATAAATCGGTTTGATTGTAGTATCTATAGATTCATTATGATTTTAAGATGTCAATAAAGGTTATTATTTATTATAAAAAGGTAAGATTATGTAATGTTATTTTTAGAATTCTAAAAATAATGTATGTATTCTTGTGACTTTGAACACCAATCAGAGAGTATTACGTCAAACAGTACGTCCGCCATTCATGTTGTTGACGTTTTAGTAGTAAATACAACTAAAACGTCAAACTTTCTACCTGTCAAATCGAATACAAAATAAAAGTGGGTACTTCAGACCAGACTTCATTCACGGTTTGTTTTGTTTTGGACTTTGATATCACTCAACCGCCATGATGGTTTATAGCGTTTTCATGTCAAATTCAAAAAGGTTTTAAAAAGCCGTAATTAGTAAAGTTGCTGATCGATTTTTGAAGAAAAAAATCTGGTATTTCAGTTTACCATCTAATAAAGGAACGAATCAATCGCTAATTACATTTTAGTACACAAGCCTATTATAGAAGAATATAAGTATTATAGCGTTATATTTTGCCAACAGAGGAGCAGTGCCCCCAGGGGCGCGATTCGACCCATTCGCGCCGCCCGGCGGGCCCATGCCGGGGCGTAGACCCGCTCCGCCCGACGCAGACCACCTGCCGCCGCCCGGCTTCAACGACAACATGTTCATGTAGCGCCACTGTATCTAACCCACTGTGTCACTTTAATTCTCTAAATAAACACATTTATTGCCGAAATACGCTTTATGTTTGTAATCATAGTTTATGTTGGTGAGATTTTGAATAAATGAGTGGTGGGCTTTATTATTGAAGATTTTTAGGGTTTTATTTTAACGTTCCTGAAATTTTAATTTACTAAATAATAATATACCTCACCCGAGCTTGTTGGGATCGCTGGCTGCAACGACAACATGTTTATGTAGCGCCACTGTATCTAACCCACTGTGTCACTTTAATTCTCTAAATAAACACATTTATTGCCGAAATACGCTTTATGTTTGTAATCATAGTTTATGTTGGTGAGATTTTGAATAAATGAGTGGTGGGCTTTATTATTGAAGATTTTTAGGGTTTTATTTTAACGTTCCTGAAATTTTAATTTACTAAATAATAATATACCTCACCCGAGCTTGTTGGGATCGCTGGCTGCAACGACAACATGTTTATGTAGCACCACTGTATCTAACCCACTGTGTCACTTTAATTCTCTAAATAAACACATTTATTGCCGAAATACGCTTTATGTTTGTAATCATAGTTTATGTTGGTAAGATTTTGAATAAATGAGTGGTGGGCTTTATTATGGAAGATTTTAGGCTTTTATTTTAACGTTCCTGAAATTTTAATTTACTAAATAATAATATACCTCACCCGAGCTTGTTGGGATCGCTGGCTGCAACGACAACATGTTTATGTAGCACCACTGTATCTAACCCACTGTGTCACTTTAATTCTCTAAATAAACACATTTATTGCCGAAATACGCTTTATGTTTGTAATCATAGTTTATGTTGGTAAGATTTTGAATAAATGAGTGGTGGGCTTTATTATGGAAGATTTTAGGCTTTTATTTTAACGTTCCTGAAATTTTAATTTACTAAATAATAATATACCTCACCCGAGCTTGTTGGGATCGCTGGCTGCAACGACAACATGTTTATGTAGCACCACTGTATCTAACCCACTGTGTCACTTTAATTCTCTAAATAAACACATTTATTGCCGAAATACGCTTTATGTTTGTAATCATAGTTTATGTTGGTGAGATTTTGAATAAATGAGTGGTGGGCTTTATTATTGAAGATTTTTAGGGTTTTATTTTAACGTTCCTGAAATTTTAATTTACTAAATAATAATATACCTACCTCACCCGAGCTTGTTGGGATCGCTGGCTGCAACGACAACATGTTTATGTAGCACCACTGTATCTAACCCACTGTGTCACTTTAATTCTCTAAATAAACACATTTATTGCCGAAATACGCTTTATGTTTGTAATCATAGTTTATGTTGGTAAGATTTTGAATAAATGAGTGGTGGGCTTTATTATGGAAGATTTTAGGCTTTTATTTTAACGTTCCTGAAATTTTAATTTACTAAATAATAATATACCTCACCCGAGCTTGTTGGGATCGCTGGCTGCAACGACAACATGTTTATGTAGCACCACTGTATCTAACCCACTGTGTCACTTTAATTCTCTAAATAAACACATTTATTGCCGAAATACGCTTTATGTTTGTAATCATAGTTTATGTTGGTGAGATTTTGAATAAATGAGTGGTGGGCTTTATTATGGAACATTTTAGGATTTTATTTTAACAATCTTATAATTTTAATTTACTACATAATAATATACCTACCCCATCCTCTTGGGATCGCGGGCTTCATCGACTACATGTTCATGTAGCACCACTGTATCAAACCAACTGTCCACTTTACTTCTCTCAATAATACATACAATCAATAATCCCGCTTATGTTTGTAATCATAGTTTAGGTATGTTGGTGAGATTTTGAATAAATGAGTAGTGGGCTTTATTATGGAAGATTTTAGGGTTATATTTTAACATGCCTGAAATGTTAATTTACCTACTTCTCTTAATAAAAAAAATCTTTTAATTATTTTGACGATCATAAGCGTCACATTGTGACCCAAATGAATAAAGGATTTTGACTTTGACTTACTAAATATTAAATATACCAACCTACCCGACCTTGTTGGAATCGTTGGCTTCAATAACAACATGCTCATGAAGCACCACTGTACCTATCCCACTGCTGACTGTACAGAACCAAAATGCTAGAAAGACTAAATTGGGTTGGCTTAAATTATCTGGCAGCTATGAGACTGATATAGGGTTGGGAGTACGTAAGTTAGATGTCGCCTCATTGAGAGATCCTGTCATGCGCATCAAGTTTATGCTTGAACTCCAAAACCGTTTCTTTGACCTTTGTGCAGATTTTCATTCAATAAGTAGGTACCTTTACGAATAGTGACTATTAGCGAAGACTTGAATTATTATCTCTGGCCGCTAAGCCAAGCACACTGCGACATACAATCCAAGCTGATTGACCTACACCGGGAGACGGGCACTGCGGGTCTAAAAGACCCGCAGTGCCCGCAATTATTTGAAGACTCAAGACGTCTAGTACGGATTGGTCCAATGGTACCTACCGAAGAAGACATTATTTCGCTCTTTGCCAAGGTTCGAGTTGCCTTCGAACAAGTTCAAAGTCAGTGGGACTACAACACAGATCACAAGAAGTATCAATTCTGTGGACTAGAAGCACTTAGGCGATAAGTTGAATACCTTAAATCACAAGATTCTAGCCCGTCTAGCCGTTAGCGCAAAAATGGTTGTTCAACGCTGTAAAGAGTTCTCATAGAAAAAGCGAAAATAGTTCATTCAGTTTAAATTACAAAACATACTTAAGTATTTTGCAGAAAAGATACCTACCTCGCAAAGATCTGCTGCATGCACAGGGTCTTGCAAAGACCGCCACCCAGATAACAATATCAAGTTTTCAAACTTGCAGCAAGTTTAAATCAAACTTTCTAGTTTCACTGTGACAAACTTGCATAAAGTTTGTTTTTTCAAATGATTTGGATGACGACGAGCATAGGTTGGTGGTCCGACAACAGCTCGTCGTCGAGCACCTCTTGCTGTCTCTAGGAGGAGCTCGAGCACCTTCTAGATACAGCACAAATTCATATATTAATACATTTGAAAAACAAAATTCATGCAAGTTTGTCACGGTGAAACTAGAAAGTTTGATTTAAACTTGCTGCAAGTTTGTAAACTTGATATTGTTATCTGGGCAGGTAAGGTAGGTTTCTCGAATGATAATACAACGACAATAATAGGTATCTACGTTCTGTCTGTAGGCTTAGATATTCCTTGTGTTCATTTGTTTTCGTACATCATCTCATCTTCCTAGCGGTATCCCAGTTTCAACCTAGGGTCCGCCTATTAGTCTTACCGGATTTGGCTGAATATTAGCTTTTCTTCAGAGCGACTGCCTGTCTGACCGCCGCAACCCGAAAGGATAGCGTTTATTTGGAGGTACTAAACTAACGCTATCCCTTCGGGTTAACTGAGGTAGGTATAACGACTGTCAAAGATCTTCATGACAACCGGGACCGACGGCTTAACGTGCCCTCTGAGACACGGGACAAGCGATAATTAACAATTCAATACGCACAAAAC
The DNA here is from genome assembly GCA_944739405.2 of Euclidia mi. Taxonomy (NCBI): domain Eukaryota; kingdom Metazoa; phylum Arthropoda; class Insecta; order Lepidoptera; family Erebidae; genus Euclidia; species Euclidia mi. The sequence goes on from OX123189.2 coordinate 3,358,894, forward strand.
TCCGAAACGTCAGCGGTGTGCGCCGAGGATTTGAACCTGATACCCTCTGCATGGCAGTCTTTTGGTATCTACAGTAAGCTATCATTTGGTTTCCTACATGTAGCAGGTACCTAGGTATAATACTGTGTCTTAGTATGCAGATATTTAAAGTTTCGTGTTTCTTTTGGTAGGTGGTAGGTAAACATAATTTGGCCTTTACTTTCTATTTATAAAAATAGCAATGGTAGAAAAAGTATTTCCGATGGTAGAAACACATCACGGTAATTTTGTAGACGTGCCTTATTTTAAAATGTGTACTTGTGCCTTGTACATTGTGTCAAACCTCACAATAGGTTGTATTATAGCTATCAAGCTTTTGCCTATAATTATCAGGGACACACACTGGCCAGTATATTATTTTCTATTAACATCGTAAAGGCCGGCGCGCACTGACGTCGCGGCATGACACGGCATGGCAAAAGATTTTATTACTGATCAGGTCATTTTGATTCTTATTTCAATGAGTTTGGAATTCATATTACTTTATTTCGATACAATCGTACCGCGGCCCGCCGTGGCACGTCGTGGCATACCGCGGGACGTCGCGGCATACTTCGGGACGCCGCGGTATGCCACGGTGTCCTGCAGTGTGCCACGACGTAATCAGTAGGTAAATAAGTTCCTGAATTCACCGTTAGTAAATCTTGTTCTCCATAAATAATGTATCTAGAATTGTTAAATTTTCTCTTCGACATATCGGTTTGTATTTGTCACTCTTCAGCTTCAGCAATTTAGTATCAATTGCAATTCGCAATTGATACTAAATTCCAGTCAATTGGACGCCTCGGTATGACGCGGCATGCCGCGATATGCCACGACGTGCCACGGCGGGCTGCGGCGTCCTTCGGGCTACCGAAACATGCCGTGCCACGCCATGCCGCGCCGTGCCATCAGGGCCGGCCTTAGCCATCCAGGCGCCCCGGGCGAGCCATTCATTTGGCGTCCCCCATTTAGGGATCCGTCGCCAAAATGGCAAAAAACGGAACTATAAATTCGCCATGTCTGTCTGTCCGTCCAACCACTTTTTGACATTTGAAAATTAGTAGGTAGATGTATACTGTGAAACGCTTCATGATCCTGCGTAACGGCAATAGGCTCGCCCCGCTCGCCCCTTCTTACGTGGGACTTAACCAAGCGGCTACACTGTCTTCCCCGAGAGCCTTTACTAAGCTGCCTGAGAGGCGCACTGATTTACTCGACATCTGCGTCTGGGAAATCTTCAACTATTAAAAATTAAATAGCTAGTAAGTAGGGCGCCGGTTGGCTAGTGGTGGAGGCTTCGGCGCATGCGCAGCATACAGATATTCCCAGAAGTATTAAACAGCAAGCATATATGGTATCACTACTTGAGGTGTAATTTTTATCACATGAGTCTTTCCCAGTACTTTCACCCAAGACTTTTGACCACGGATTTTGCACAATCGCCTCCTATGAGTTCTCTCTCCCAGTTTCGCCGAGCTCCAGATCTCTACACGGTGAAGAAGGGTTTAACAAGGCTGCCTCTGGTGTTTCCTGTCGCATTAGTTCTAGAAGATCATTTGAAACTTAGATTTCCCAACAAATCGTATTTTCCTAATGTGCCTTATTCCTAGTTGATGTACAGTACCGACTATGCGCTGAAGTCCTCATCTAGGTATCTATCCGTCACATGGTTACGCGCTAAGCTCAGGAGTAACTGCAATGGAGTGATTGGAATAACTAATTACTTTTGTGTATATCATCATGTCCGTGTGGCGACGGATTAAGAATACGGATTGTCACCACCCCATATCATTCCATGGGTGTCGTAAGAGCCGACAGAGGGAGCATATTATGCCGAGAACACCACTGTAAGAGAAAGAAAACTTGAGACAAACCCTATACCAACCCGTTTGGCCAGCGTGGTATAGTAGGCCAATTCCTCCTTTCAAAGGAGAGGCCTGGTCCAGCAGTGGACTTTTAAAGGCTGATGATGATGATATCGTCATATTATACGGCTATATAACATCAGCGTGATGCTACTCATAGCCCTAAATAAAGCAGATGTAACCGCGGGCTCATCTAGTGTTACTCAAGAGTGTTACGTTCGTGCATAAATCGGTTTATTCCCATCCTACCCCGCATGTCTCCCACCGAACGGGGGAAAATGGGAATTTTCGTGTCATCTTCCCCCGAATTTGTAATCGGGGGAAGATAGGAAGTTGACTTTACTTCTACTACATCTTTACTATTGTTGCTACTAATGTAGACAGCAAACTTTTTAGTTTACGTGACTTATCTTTGATTTTGCATGCTGTGATAATATTATAACTTTGTTCATCTGAAAAAAGTGTAGACACCTACTCATTGTAATTTCGATATTTAATTTTATGAAAAAAATATTTTGAGAGGCTTTTCTCCAAAGTAAATAATTAAAAAACTAAAACATTTTTGACTAGTTCTAAGACGGATTTTATAATGACTATTGACATTTAGATTTTAATGTGTAGTGATTGTTATACCTATCTGTTAATTTTTAATATTAATTGTTAAAGCGGTAAGACGGATTGAAATGTAAAATATTGTCAGTAGGTATTGACAATATTTTACAATAAGAATAAATATTTAAATACAAAAAGAGTAAGGCTTTTCAAAATGTTTCCTTATAAGACTGATTTTATATAGAAAAATATTGTTGTCAATATTTGATTTTTACATTAATAATTTAAAATAAGAGGAATTGTTATAGTATAGTGGGTATGACTGACTTTCAAACGGAAAATGCTGTACTATTTCCTTTTTATAAAAATGTTGGTAATCAAACGTTGTGTTATTAACTCCTGTAAAAAATAACAGTGCGGTAAAATAACAAAATTAATTATTAAAAGTATTTCGGGAACAAATGAAACTTCTTTTCGTCCCTCGATTACAAGTTCGGGAGAAGATGACACAAGACCATTTTCCTTCTTTCGGGAGCAGACATGCGGGGGAAGTTGGGAATAGAACTTCCTATCTTCCCCCGATTACAAGTTCGGGGGAAGATGAAACAAGCATTCCCATTTTCCCTCGTTCGGTGGCAGGCATGCGGGGGAAGATGGGAATGCAACTTCCTATCTTCCCCCGATTACAAATTCGGGGGAAGATGACACGAAAATTCCCATTTTCCCCCGTTCGGGGGGAGACATGCGGGGAAGGTGGGAATAAACCCATAAATCTCCTATTTTGTGTCACTGTAAGGGCGCTTTCAGATCTACATCCATCGTCCAAGTTCATCTTCATGCAGATCATCTCCTGCTTGAACTCATTTGCCTCCTATGGTTTCTTATGTTACTATAACTATGCGCTTTATGCGGTCCCAAACATGATTCTCCACGCGATAACCCTAATTCTGTGCAAGGTGCTCGATCTGTCTCTCTTGTCCCTCTTGTCCGTGTGGTGACGGATTAAGAATATGGATTGTCACCATCCCATGGGTGTCGTAAGAGCCGATAGAGGAAGCATATTATACAGAGCAGAACAGCGCTGTAAGAGAAGGGAAACTTGATATAAACCCTATACCAACCCGTTTGGCCAGCATGGTATTGTAGGCCAATTCCTCCTTTCAAAGGAGAGGCCTAGTCCAGCAGTGGACTGTTAAAGGCTGATGATGATGACTCGACCTGGGCCCAGACGTTGCAGATCTCAGTCCCGTTGTCACAGACAGTTGCTATTTGTCGAGATAACCACGTCACCATAGGGTCGTTAGCTTACATGCCTGAATTAAAATAGGTAGCCCGCTCGATACAAGGGTTATCGTGAATTTCCACCCTTTTCCAACCGACAACTGAGTTTCTTGTCTGTAGCTAGGTTTATACGAATATATATTATATACGGGAATTAACGCGAACATGCATTAGGTATTTACATACCTTATTTTGCTTGACGTTTCGAGACGGTTGCACGTCCCGTGGTCGCAAGCTGACTGGTGTTGCGATGTCACGTCTCCGAGTGCGAGGTAGAAGATTCTATTTCTACCCCCGGGTTGTTGATTTTCGAAGTACCGGCGCAAAACACACTAACCGTATCTGTATATTGAACATTCGCCGACTGCGCATTAAAGTGGGGTGTTGTTAGTCGAATCACTGGATTCCACGCCGATGACAATTTGAAGCCCTCTTACCGATTGAAATTTTTATCTTTTCTGATTCGATCGCTTCACGCACAACTCTTGGGTAAAAGTGGTGTTCCGTGGAGAGGACTTGGGGACGATGAAATTCAATCCAGTGATTGGTGCCCGATTGATGTAAATATTCCGGAATCGCCGATTTGTTCGTTTGACGGTTCTTTACAGCTGCGATGTGCTCCTTTATACGTTCTGCGATAGTCCGCTTCGTTTGCCCTATGTAAGAGCTTCCGCAGCTGCAGTTGATTTTATAGACACCTGGGGTTTGTAGCGGCAGAACATCCTTTGGTGTGCCCACCATGTTGTATATTTTGGCCCCTGGTGTAAATACGGTCGGAATGGAGTAGTTTTTTAACTTGGCTCCAATTTTATCCGTAACACCTCTAATGTAGGGCATGTAGGTCGGTTATCTATTTACCGCCGGATGTTTTACACGCGTGATAGGCCGCGTCATACGTCGTTGTACCTGGTATCCGTTTTTCCTGAGTACCTCCTGAACATGGTCTAGCTCTAGCTTCAAATGCTCAGGGTCACAGAGGTCATGTGCTCTCGAGGGTGGTGGTGCGACGTGGCGTGCATCTATCTGTGTGTGTAGGCTTCCGGTATACGCAGTGTGTTAAGGACCCATCTGGTCTCACAGTCACTTTGACATCCAAGAATGACAACAATCTGTCAGTTTCCATTTCGTATGTGAACCTCATTTTCGGGAGAATGGAGTTAAGGTGTCGCACATATTGATTAGTGTGTTTTGCGCCGGTACCTACTTCGAAAATCAACAACCCGGGGGTAGAAATAGAATCTGCTACCTCGCACTCGGAGACGTGACATCGCCACACCAGTCAGCTTGCGACCACGGGACGTGCAACCGTCTCGAAACGTCAAGCAAAATAAGCTATGTAAATACCTAATGCATGTTCGCATTAATTCCCGTATCTTAATATATAAAATCCTTGCGTTACTGACTGACTGACAGACACGCTACAGCCGAAACTATTGGGCGCAGGAAGCTGAAATTTGGCATGTATGTTCCTTGGGGACCGTAGGGGTGCACTAAGAAGGAATTTCCCGAAATTCCCACGGGATCGGCCAAAACGGGTAAATTTAAAAATAATGCAGGCGTAGCTGCTGGCGTCCTCTAGTATAATATATATTCGTATAAACATGCAACGCGAGTGTTTAAAAGTTTCTGTAGCTAGGTTCAATCGAAGTTGGCAGCTATCTATAGCCCGGGGATTCTTAGCATCCCTGCATCCCTTACACTACCATGACCAAGGCCACTGCTCACGCAGGCATAATATGGCTATGGATGAGGCACCGTATTTTTTGGCTACTTTTCATGGTAGGCTTTGCTCATAATCACTACGTTGGATATTATGTAGGTTGACAACCACATTAAGATCATTACCTGCACAAAGGAACGCTCTGCTGCAACTTTTTCGCTGACAATTCATTAGCCGCCTCATACATTCAGCAACGGAAGGGAATAAGTCACCATTACCATACTATTAATATGGTGTTGTTATTCTAAGCCTTGCCGACCAATAGTATAACATAATCAGTTAAAACATTTTATCTACATGAAAAAAAAAACGTCTATAACTTTAGATTTAATTAAAAAGATACCTGTTTGCCAGGGAGATAAATTCTTTACTTAATTCTTTCATTTCCGATGATCAATCTTGCGCCCATTGCGATTCTTTCACTCACTTTACCCTACCCCGCGATTCATAGTATATCTACTATTTCATACCATTTTCTACAACCCTCTCGGCATCTTTGAAAATCTGATAAACGGACACATTTAGTGTACCCTTTAACCCCGCACCGCACTTGACTAGGCCCGGGCGCCTGCGGCGCCCCTGGAACCTGGCGCCCCGGGCGACCGCCCCGATTGGTCCCCCCCTAAAGCCGCTACTGCATGCCATGCCATGCCGTCAGTCGGCGCTGGCCTTAAGAAGATGAATAATAGAAGCACCTGTAATGATATAATTATTATTATTCTGAGAAAGAAACCGATCTTTAAAATCTCAAAATAAATAAGTACATGCATGAAACAGTTTTGTTACAGTCACTTAATAGTTAATCCTTGGTTAATCCAGCCTTAGATTAATTTATAACATACATATTTATGAGATAAATGTTGTGGGTATCTGTAAGTAGTTAATTGGGCCATTTTTGCATAAATATTTAGGTACTTCACAAATGTAGTCTTTATAAACTGCACTAACTTCCTAGAACTTACTTGAATAAATAAGGGTATGTTCATTGACTTATTTGTAACCAGTAACTGTAGTACTTTAACATTTTATTTTTGTGGTTGTTTGGCTACTAAAATAATAAGTAAAACGGAATAGCGCAAGTGCTTAATAAACAACCCTGTACATAACTAGATAGGTAGCTAAGCAAATGTTATCCATCGAGTTATTTCTGGTAAAAATACATAGTAGCATTCTTGATTTACATATGGCAACTAAACTTTACTTATCTCAAACATAGACTAATATATTATAGCAACACTGAAGAGAACAGGAAAATTTGTTAGTTTAGCAAGTTATTTGTGCGGTGCACACGTTTCTCGCGTGTGTAGTGAATTTTCTTGGCTGCTCACGGCTGCAACCGTTCAATTTCTATTCAATGTGTATGGCTGTGAAGGTAAGTGACCCTGTGTCTACTTTATACATGTTTATAGTTATCATTTTGTGATAAAACGGTTCCAAAGGTCGTGCCCCCGCAGAACGACAGACGTCAGCAGGCGTCACGAAACTATTTAAAAATTATAATACAATTTGCATTATCCTGTTGCTCAAACTTCTTTATCATTGGATATGTAATTCACGTGGGTTACATTTGCTGTGATATCGATGACCGAGTTGTAGTACCGCACCCCGTAATGGTCGAACGAAGTCGAACTATTTAGTACCCACTTCTTACGCGTCGTATTTCATTGTTCGTATCCTAATTTTGCCTTCATCGCCGGTCGATACACCAGTCGTATTGTCGAGTGACTCACGCAGTATTGTAGATATAAAAACTTACTGGGCCAACATCTGCAACTTGTGGTACCTACCTACCTACCTGCCTTCCGTACATGGCCATGTCTAAGAATCGAAGTAATATTGTAATCACCATGTAGCGATCTACAAACAAGTGGTTGTGAATGATTGATACACAACTTATTTTAAGGTTACACAATGTAACCTATTTGTTGAGTTAATTAAATGTAATCTATAGGAATTTTAGTGATACCTAACCTACCACACATAAATACATTTATTAGTACAATGAACTAGGTATACAATTACTTCCTGCACATTATTGTTCTTGCTGACTGAAATTGTTCTAAAAATACATAATCGTCTCCATACTGTGTAAACAAGGCTGGAAATGAGAGCAGTAAGTGTGTTTACACTCATACATTTTATGTTTTTATAATAAAATATTCCTTGGAACATAAATGTTTATAAAGTGATTGATTGTTACAGTGTTAATTTATAAACATTAGCTGTTACCGTCTGATTGTTTCCATTATTAATGTCCATTGTTTTGGAGCCATATGGACATGATGGACTGTTGCACGAGGTTGCACCCATATTTGATTCAATTGCACTCAATATGGCACTGATACTTTAAGAACACACATAATAAACAACAGAGACAATGTTTTTAGGTTATTGTCAGAGAAGTGATAGGTACCATGTTAATATTATTATGTTTTGCTAAAGATAACTGTGAACTTTAGCAATAGTGCAATATTTTTTTTTATTTTGTCAATTTTGTCATGCATTACTTTAAATGTTAAGGCTTGTAGTCCATAAATAATATGAAGCAGTAGATGTTTAAGGCTCTTAAATTTATAAAGCCTTAAGACGCTTCTGGGTAGTCAAATTTTCTATTATTTTGTTATAATTTACTTTGCTTTTTTAAAGAGATATGAAGTACTTGTGTTGCTAGGGCATTTACTATGGCAAGGATCTACAAGATTTGTGATATTATTGTTTGCTTTCAATACTGAAGTAGCAAATTGTGACAGAAATAATACCATGCACTGTTTCATATACTAGTAACCTGTATTTCAAAGGCTTTTGTAATCCAAACAATAACAAACAATGTTATTGACAAAAACTATTTACAAACAATAGTTCACAGTTCCTGTTGAGGGATTTTACCTGAACCTTACAAATGTCAAGCTGCATTTTTTATTATAAACCCTACCAAAGAAATACTACCTGTTTCTTTGTACCTTTTTTGTAGCTCTCAGCAACATAATGGGTAGAACCTTTATTGTTATATTTCTATCAATTTCTAGAAAGGTTTTGTAACATTTTTGCAGTCAGCTAATTATCTAATAATCTACTTTTATTACTCACAATGAGTCATGGATTACGATTGTACCTATATATGCTGTTATTTGAAGGCGTGTTGACGCAGATCATTCTAGATTTTATCACGCGCCTTTTTACGTAAATAATGGTCGATTTGACGTCATGACTTTGTTATGTACATTGTACAGCCATGCTTGTCCGGTCGTAATATCCTGCCGGGCTCGCAAACTGCGGCTAGATGGCTATTACGTCGGAATTGCATAATGCACCTTATCGGTGATTGTGAAACATAGGTGAAATACACTCATTGTTTGACACGATTTTATGCACGTGTAAATTTTACACGATTCGTACTCCCATAGTGTGGAGTTTTGAAATTGACTTACTGTAAACTGTAACTTGATACCTATATTTAGTCTGATGTCGCGACGTATCTCTTAACGGTTTTATGGCCATATTTGCACGCGACATGGAGACCACACGCACAATAATATGGTGTTACGGAGAATCGAGTGCGTATTTAATAAACATAACAATAACTTCACGCCTTTTATCCCCGAAGGGGTAGGCAGAGGTGTGTTACACACCCACACTACGCCAGTTATGTTTCGGTCCCAATGTAATAGGGGGCGAGCCTATTGCCAGCTAACGGGCACATTGTTAAGCTAGCGATAATCAACAGTTTCAATACACACATAACTTCGTAAAGTCAGAGGTGTGTGCGTATTTAATGTAGGTGATATAAGCGAGTGATCATGTTTCGAGCTCGCGTCAGGACTTGGTGCCCTGGATGGGGCGTCGACCCGACCTTGGCTCGCGTGTGTTGACCCTGCGCCAGCGCGGGTCCGTTACCCCGACCACTCATAGAATACTACGCCATTTTCTATTGATATGATCGTTACCGGCTTTGGTATACAATACCCACTTACTATGACGTCATTACATTTAAATATCGCACTAGAACAATTAGTTTTAATGGATATATAAAAATAGATATTGTTTCCTACATGCCTTATTAGCTACGCGTGGTTTTCCCAGTACACGGACAGACAAATGTAAACATGTCGTTCATAAATTAGCAGCGTTAGTACCTACTACCTAGTCCACTTGGCTGCTTCTTAGAAAACCTATGGCTGATTAGTGTTCGTATATATCTACTACGCGTGCTTTTTCTCGACCATTATCCTTGTGTGCCAGAAAATAATTCAATTATCACCATTACTGCTGCCTAATTAGTAAAATATTTATTTAATTAATGTTAATAGGTGAATAAATAGATTATATATGCGTTGGCCGATACATGACTCAGTAAATGATAAATAGTACATACCTACCTTTGATAAATAACACGCAGCGTCTAACGCCTTTATTTAGTATGTTCTTCCGGTTATCCGAAGATATGAATATCGCTCTTGCGGTTTAGCTGAAAAATTAACGGCATAATTTCTATCCTAACAATATTAGTTTTTAATGTTTGTGTCATCGTGACGCAGAAACTCGTGGTATTTCCGGCAAGCACCACTCAGACTCGGGCTAAAACTTGTGAAATGGCGTGGCCATTAAATTTAAGCGGCTCCCGTCTCGGTGGCTCGTTGCCTCGGGGGAGAAGAGGGCCGTGCAAGCGATAGCTATAGAAAAAACTTGCCCTGTTATTCACTAAGGGTCGTTGCTCCGTACCTGCATAGTGAGTCGTACGAACTCGAAGCCCTAGGGCGATGTCCCCGGCCCTTTAACACGCATGTTTCGCACGATTGACGAGCCATTAACCTAGCCCTGTCTTAATTTGATTAGTTTTGGAAACAGTGCCTAAAATAGCACTAAGTTGATAGTATGCCCACTGTGCGTTGAGTTTGTTGAAAATAAAACACTCGCTGAAAGCTCCGCAGGTTTGTGTTACGAAATGATGACACGTTTCGCAAGGTAGATAAATTCCAGCGCTATTTCTGTTTCTTCATAAATCCCTACGATATGAGAGCCACGCTGTGGATTTCATATTTCTCTGTAGTTATTGTTTCAACGATTATTTTTTGTAAATTGGTTGTTACGTCGTGCCCTTGCCGAGGTTTGCCAAAAGCTTTTGTCGTCTACTTTTATATATTTGCGCCAACCTTGTATTTTTGTGGCAATGTTCTGATTTATAATTTTGTGCGATTTAACATTTTAAAGCGCTTGTAGACATAACATTTTACATCCAAATAACCACGGCATCGCCATAAATGGATAAACGTCCAACCGCGTTACCTTTGACAACCGCGCGTTTAGGTATTTTAGTAGGTACCTACCATTGTTATGATTGGCTTGTGCCCAGCCCAGTCGACCATGGGCTTCCGTCGCGGTTAGACGTATTCTGTTAGTTCTATTTTGCAGGTTTGCGTAAATGTATGAATCAGGAAATATTTATATCGGCATCCTCGTTAATGAACATGGTGCGTTATTGGTCGTCTAAATTCTGCTTCGAGCTTGTCATGTTATGAGAACTGGTTGACCGCCTGAACTTCGCCTAAATGTTGATTAATTAAAAGCTGAATTGTTTGCCATCGACATGCTTGTTAATTTAAGTGCAGGTAAAGCAGGTCAGAGCGGTGTTCGCGGATCCGGGTCAGTAAGCCAGGTCACGATGCCGCCACGGTCAGAACGATCCCTCTCGTTGAATGGTTCGAAATAGAAAATTGTGTGGGTGTGTAGGTTTATCCCTCGCTACAAATACGTGTACCCCGTTTCAAATGTTTGACTTTATTTTTGTAAGAATCAATTCTTTTAATATCCTGAAATATTGTCCCTTGATTTTCCAATTCAAGTGCTTGAGCCATTTATCGCATGTAAGTCGCGCTGTGTAAAGCGCACTGGTTCGTCTCTGCGGATAATACATACGTAGAATCCAATGTCGTTATTTACTTTCTAATAACCTTTGTGTTAATTTTTTTGAGTCCCAAAGTCAACTCAGGTGTAAATTTTACTGTAAGTCGTGTGAAATCTATCCATGGCCCCTCTCTTAGCCTTAAAGCGATTTGGTGTAATTTTTGATCCTGTATTTTTCTCGGGATCCTGCCGTTTTGCCGAAAAGAGTTTGACAAAATTTCATTACCCAAACAAATTCTTAGCAACCTTTTTTTATACCATTGCAATATTTCGAATGATTTTAGTACGCATATTTTTATTTGGTCAAATTTTTTCTTGGCAAAATATTACCAAGTATAATGTCATTAAGGCATTTGGTCTTTAATCAAATGATTTATTACAGCAAACAATCTTCAGACAATAAACGTTTAGTGATTTTAGTTTATTTATGGAAGTAGTTAGAGTAGCTTAATTATTAAAAAATGGTTAGGTTAGAACTGTGATCTCCTATGCACGAGCCGAGCGAGCGAAGCGAGCGGTGCCGCGGTAATGGCCGGCGAGTGCCAGAAACGACTTGCATTATTAGAAAAAAGAGATTGTTTTTAGTAGGTTACCCGGGACTGAACTATTTAGATTATGATAATTATTGATTTTGCGTAAAAACTGTTATTCCAACTGAAATATTTGACTAAATAAAAAATGTTAAAAGTAATAGTTGGTAAACAAGTTAGTTTAAAGTTTAAACTATAACTTGTTTGCAAACTATTACGTTTAAACTTAAAACGTTAATTTCCCAAACCTTAGGTTTGCGTTACAATTTTTTGTACATACATACATAGACTCACGCCTGTTTCCCCGAAGGGGTAGGCAGAGGCATAATAAACGCCCACTTTTCTTGATCCCACGTAATAGGTGGCGAGCCTATTGCCGCTTATCGGGATATTTTGTTTGCCAGAGCCTCGTCCGTTGATCGGCAGGTGCACCACTTGCAGGTGAGGTTGGCTTGGGACCCTAAGTTCTTGGTGGGAACCCTATGCACCAAATTTTTTGTGAATAGATTTTTTGCAAAGTAATAATTTGGCAAATGAAATTATGCGAAAAATTTTTTGGAAAGTGAAAATTTCTCAAATTCCTTTCGGTCAAACAAGGGAGACCCATTTTTCTCTAACGATTGGTTGAATCTGCGAAGCACTTCATCTTTTACATTAATAAATTGGGTGTGGTGTCACCTTTTTCAATTAAATGTTGTCGTGTTGTTTATCCGAACGTTTTCCTCATCTATTTGACGTATCCTCCATTTTCTAGCGGCCCTGGATAGCTTGGCCTGCTTTTTGTTTTGGTTTCTGGCGCCAAGAACGCATTGATTTCCATCTGTACATTAGGTTTGGCTAACAAATGCAATTTACTTTCAATAAGATAATTTAAATCGAAGTTAGAATTTATTTTAATGCAAACCGCATGTACCAAAGTCCTAATTGTAAGAATATTTTGTCTTTATGCTTCTGTACACAGTGAGTCTGCTCTGTTTTTTTCACTCCAATCTATCCACAACTTTGAAACTGCTCTGCACGACTTTTGATGTTCGTAAATATTATTGAGGCCTAGCTATATGATGATGATCTATATATTATATAGATCAATCATAATTTCTTATCATTGTTGTGCAAGTTTTGGAATTTACTGTCCGCAGATCATACTGCATTAGATCACTACTCTAAATCCTTACGTATCTTCATCACCATGTAGTACATCATGCTAGATGTACTGTGTATATCTTTATAGGTCTTTGTGTTTCATGTTTTCTATTTTGCAACTGCAGTTTCTGCTTATATCGGCTACAAATGCTATAACTTGAACGACTCCGTCGTTCAGTTCCGTCGTTTGATTATGTTTCTGTAATAGAATTTAGTATTTAGTGTTCATCTGTTGGCCTAATGCTCGGGTGTTCATCGTGCAATATCTAAAGATGTCTGTCTGAATGGTTTCGATTGTGTTCACTGAAGTCGTCTATTACGTAATTCTGGTGCTAGTCGTAGATTATAAAAGTGAAATGGAAATTATTTATAAGTATCCACAGTTGCATTTTGTTTTCAATATCTATATGTAATTGTATTTTAATTTTTGTTGGGTTTATTCCTTTGGTGTGATAAAAGAAAATCAAATCATGTTTTTCTTGTATAAAACGGCTTTAGTGACATTGATGTCGCGTCTAAAATTTCTAGACTGATTTTTATATCAGTTCATCACCTTTTAGCCTTGACAGTGGCAACAGATTGAATGTAAATTCATAGATAAAGTTCTATAAATGTTACTCTGTTAAGCTTGTGAAGCAATGTTAGGAGAGCGTGTAAGTTGGTTTTAGAAACTAGACTCTAATGGAACCTCCTTGAATTTCTTGTCTGGCAGTAAATAATAGATAAATACTGCATTTGCATTAATATGCGGTAAGTAACTATAGCGCGAAAGCAAGAGGTACTTGAAACCTGTATTCTAAACCTTGATTTATGTAGTATTTGTTGGCATTTTAGCATCCAAGCGAATTCCTAAATGAGAACGCCCGCGTGTATATTCTAAAGAAAACAACCGTTTTGCAGTATAAAACCGGTTTACAGTTTTTTTTGTCTTTGTACGTAAATACTTTGAAACATTTTAAATATGCTCTCTTGTCAAAACAGACTGAAGGTGACCCAAATACATTACGTAACGCCTTAACGTTATAAGAAAATAACGTTGGTAGTGTTAGTACAGACTATGTATTCACTGCAGCTAGTGTTCTAGGAATACCCAGTGCTCCAGATAGTGTATCAGCTTCTGCGCGTGACGTCATGCGCAGTACGTCACAGCGGTGACGTCACTGCCCGCTCGCCTGCCCCTAGCTTCATCCCCCATTAGAATAATGTCACGATCAAGTTGAATGTCCATGCCGGCCGCTGCCTACGCGAAGCTCTTTGTCTTTATATCATTATGTAATCTATCGATAACGCTCGAGTGTCTACGTTAGCAAAGACTAATTCTAATAAATCTCAGCCATTATATTATCATAAGAAGTTGGCTTTTTGCAGTTTTTTGTAAAATATCTTTTTAGAATAATCTAACATACTTACATAAAATGTCTTCTATTCATGGAAAAACGGGACTTCGTTTAAGACCTTGAGCTTTCTACTACCTGTTGTTTTTACGTCCTTCGATCTTTATCCATCTTGTTTAAGTAGACGAGCATCAAGGTCCCCGGTACCTTCAAGTACAAAATTGAATTTCCAAAGACGAACAATGTCGTTTTCGTACTTTATTACGTATTATATTGTTTGTTCTGCCTGTTGAAACGGCATTAGCACGCGACTGTCTGCGTCTTGACATTTTATATTACGATATTTGAAAGGTATTAAATCTAATCGTGTCTGTGCCATGTCTATACCGTGCTGTACAAGTTTAATGACGACTGAGGCAAAGATCAGCGTCACAGGGTTCAAGCGTTATCACCGTAATACAAGTCAGGTTGTTCTGATAACGTAAATCATAAAACATGTGCACATGATAGGTTAATATCGTAATGGATTTATGACCCTTCCACAGCTCGCGCAATTCACATTCCCAACATTTTTCTGCAAAATGTAGCAGCTCCGCCGCTCGAATATTAAGAACCAAAAATGTTTGCGCTCCGAATAAATTAGTGTGGACGTTGATGGCGGAACTTCGGCGAATTTGCGAGGAAATTCTCGCTTGTGTGGGCAGGTCAACGGTTTGTTATTTGGTGCACTCCAGTCGTCGTCTGCTGTAGGCACTATGTAGTAAGTTGTAATCCGTGTCTGTCTGTAACAGACATGAGGGGCTGGTGGCGCGGGCGGAGTCGATGACCGAGTATTGATCTCCACGAAGTGGGTCGCGACCCGTTTTCCGTTGCAATACACCCAAGGGGAGCGTTGCACCGGTCATCTCCACACAAAATACCACTATGTACGACAGCGTCTACACGTGGTCATGTCGTTCAAAACATTATCGACAACATCTATTTCTGTAATAGACACCCTCTTTGAAGGAGGTTTCGTTCGTACACGTCTAAATATAGCGCAGCACACTTCGGAATATTCTCGAAATTCAGAAGTTCATAAAGAAAACTATGCGATGTTCGCATTTAAATGATGATTGATCGATTTCCATTATGATCCATCCACCACCTGGCATGTCTCTACGTCATACAAACCTTAGCACGTATTTCTAGGTATCGACAGGTCTTCGTAACTATAAACTTATTTATAGATATGATAGACATCAATATTTATGTAGCACGTTTTACATGCAACATTTCATGAGCGTTGCACAGGACGGTCGATGTCGTGCGTGGCCTTCGGACGTTTAGTACCCGACTTGCTAAATGTCAGTCACGTCAATTCCGTGTTTCACCGTAACCGGTACCGAGTTATTGCCCAGCGGTCCTGCAAAATTTTGCGTTAATTCTTCACCAAACATCAAGGCGTAAACCTTGCTCTAAGGTTGAGAGCGATTTCTATTTTCTAATACACGTTCCCGCCACCCAGCTTCTGAATGAAATCTCTGCAATAAAGAGAAAGTGTGAATTATTCATATGAAGATAATGAGGTCGGGTATCGACGGAACGCTTTCCTCGCCCGTGCTCTTTTGTGCGAATAAACTACTGAAGTCATTTACGTGAAGCCGGTAAAGCGTTGCGATTGGTCCGTCGCGTGGGCTGGTAAGTACCCGTATTGTGAAAGTTGATTTGCACTGCATGTTCCCCTCCACAGCATTATAATAGGTGTGTGAGTCGTTCACGTTTCACTATCGGAATAAGCATATTCCCTGGGAGCACTGTTCTACGACTGTTTATCACCAACACGCAACTATCTACAAACTATATGTTAGGCATATAAACTAAAAACTCGAATAAAAATCAAGAACTGCCCTCGAACTTCCCTCCTTTTCCACAAGTAAATAACCTGTTCAATGATTTAACCAATGGACATTCCTGTAATCACTACATTAATATTTTAGTTCTCCATTACTTGATTTATCGACCTACTATAGGCGCCTTGGACAATACATGGTCACGCAGTCCTAACCATTAGCCATTGTTTGAATTTTACTCAATGGACGATCCTTATCAGCAGATACTGAATTTTCCTTATAAATTGTTGGTCCAATTTACAAACATTTTGCATTATCTACCAAGGAATTTTCTGAAAGATATAAATCATTCAATATGACATACGTTTATCTTTTTATCTATCACGTTATCCAAATTTCTGGTGATTCTAGAAATCAATTTCAAAACGACAGATAGGAACCGATTGTATTGAACGTATCTTCTTAAAATAATCCTATAAGTACTTCGAGCGTTGCTATGTCGACGCGATTGAATGTGGCCTTCAGACCGTTTTATAACAACCGACTTGTGTTTCGGTTTTACAATGCAGTTGCAGTCAATTTGCAACTGTGGCCCAAATACATTCCTGTGCCGTATAGATAGCCATTGTATAGTAGTCACCAGCACCAGCCACTGATATTACTGCAGTAATTTATGGCGGCGCTCAAAATACATTTATCAGATAAAAGTTTATCAAATCCTTAATTACTGTGATATGGAAATTATATAGCGATACTGTGAATAGATTTAGATCTACTGGAATGTCTGTATGATTTTTTTGATGTCATTGTAGATTATGGGTACATATGAGATTTATACAGTTTGCCACCTAGGGTATAATATGTCATAGGATTTCTTAGTGAAATCTATTGCGGTGTGGGATTGTTTATGCACGCACGTCACGTTGCTCCTGGTGTCGAGTTGCCACGTGTCGGGATCACGTGGCAGATCGCCACTGGTACTCAGGCACGTTGGAGCAAACCTTGCTTATAAAAAGAAATTTGCAACGCCCATATTTTGCACGAGAGATTGGTACTTACAAATGTGATGTTTTATATAATTATTGAAATCAAATGCTGCTAAAGCTCGCATATAAATTAAGGTTTGATTATTGCCCCTAGCGTCGACGCGTTTCGAGTGTTTGTTGTTCGTTCGTAAATAGATTTACGTTGCTTTACAATGAAGCGTCAAAAGAAGGCAAACAATCAGCTGGGTCTTCAATGGCTTTGATTTATCGACTATTGAAATTGAATTTGCCGCCACCTCTATACGACCTACCAGTGAATACTATAAAATAATGATGAATCGTTGAAACTTGATGGGAGTGAATGAAGCAAGAGAGGTATGTCAGGATCGTTGCAAATGGCGTTCCGTAGTCTCTGCCTACTCCTCCGGGAAGAAGGCGTGAGTCTGTATGTATGTATGAATCGTTGAATATAGTAAACAAAATAAGTAATGCTTTGTTTGAAGTATTTCATCATTCCAAACAAAGTTACGCCACTGGAACCAATATTTCATCAGACATGACAAGTATGTAAGCATAACTCTATATCAATAGAAGACAGTTGATTTTCAGAGATGATAAAAGTAATAAATCATGTGTCCCAATTTCTAAGTATGCCGAGCTGTAAATATATTCGCAGGCGTATCCATCAGCAACCACTCAGGCTTATAAAAACTATATCGATCAGGAAACCGCTATCGGTTTTATTTACTACCAAATTTTTGATGGGTGAATGACCCTTCGCTTTAAATATTCTGTCAATAACATTTAAAACATACGTGTGTCGTCGTACCTGTTATTGATATTTTAGTCACCATATATAGTATAATTATGTTCTATACCTGTTTTGCTCGTGATTTATCTATAGGCTATTTAAGATTTGACTTGTTTGCAGAGAAAATCTGCAAAATTTTCTCGTACTTTATGGATTGATGCATTGCGCTATCTAGGGAATTTTCACACCTTCTTCAACATCCATTGTTTTCGGCCATCATTAATCCTTAAATATCCTATTCCATTGACATAAACTACTGCTAAGCCGGTCATAATTAATTTGATTTGTGTGGAAATATATTTTATTCTTTCACATCAAAACTGGCATGCATTACTTTTCCTATCATTTCAGTGAATGCCAATATATAATACACGATGTCCACTTATTTTGCTCAGTCTGTTCTCAATGGAGCAGAAAATTTTCTCTGGCCGTGGGTGGTTCTAAATTTATCCCTGCGGGCTGTAGTGCTGAGTCTGACAATAACGCCAGCTATATCGCACAGCCTGTTTTCCAAGGCAACGTGGGTGGATATTGCCACAATCGCATAGCGTGTAATGAAAATTCTAAACCTAGATAGATATAAGTCTTAGGCACAAAGGTTGTGTAAGAGAAAGTGAGATCTACGCTACGATAACTCACAGGAGTGCTCTTTTGTTCGTACTCATGAAAGTTATTTTATTCACGATTTGAGATAAAGAGCTCTGTAATATTAATTTGGCCTCACAAAGCCGTAAATATATTTAGTACATTCAAGGCTTTTCACGAATTACGTTTTTCCTTCAAGGGCATCCTTAAATCGCTTTTATTTATTCCTTTGATTTTATGTGAACGGCGACGGCTACGTGTGGGAGTTTCTTAATCCGAATTCTTTCTCGTTTTTCTCTCTATTATTAGAATGTGACCGACGAGCGTCGCTGGTTGCTAATCGAATCTTCTCGCTCACAGATGCGACGGTTTAAATGCAAGTGGTTCACTTCTTATTGCCTGCAATACTCATCTCCGTTTTGTCCGTTGTTTGATTGTTTGAAAAAGCGGGATTTATACCATGTGGTATTTTTATAAAATCACTTCCTATATTTTTGTCCATGGCCTCATAAATCGTTTGCAAAGGCAGAATATTCACGTTATGCGCAGATGGTTTATTTTGGTTCACCGCAAATGTTTGCTTGACTCATAATATAACACCACCGTATCCGGACACGCTGTTTAGTCTTACTTCTTTTGAGAATATTCAAAACAATTCTCACAACTGCTGGCAAAAAACGAGAAGTATCAAACGGTCATTGTTTCATTCATATATCGGATCATAACTTGTGAAGTTTGGAAACTGGTGCGGATAGTGTGTGCGTATTGCGTACGTGATGAATGTGCGTGCGTATGTGTGTGTGTGTGTGCCCACCGGGTGTCAGGGCGCGGTGAACGTCTGCTGGCGAGTGACGCCAACGCCCCCGCGGGCATACGGCGGCGGCGTGACGTCGGCGGGTCGGCGGTAGCGATGCCCGATACGTCGCTTTGTATCGATATATCGTATCGCAATGTATCGCAACTGATTGTATCGATACACGATATATATCGTATGCCTTTGTATCGATATGGTAAATATCGTATCGAAAATATCGCATTGGATTTTTTAAATAAAACTCATAAGTAATTCAAATTTAGTACCTAAATTTAATCAATTAGCTAGAAGTGATAGCACATTCGAATGTGTGAACATAACATGACCGTTACGATGCTATTTTTATTTTACACCTGCCAATGTTTAAAATCTAAGCTTTTAAGAAACAGCAATTTCGATAACCGTTGTGGGTCTAGTCTGTTTCGATTTTCAGTTAGCGTGTTATTATCTGAAGAGAATAAACGCTCCGACGGTACTGACTTCGCAACCACAGATAAATATTTAAGAGCTAAAGTAGGTACTAAGATTTGGCCAAGCAGTAGTCCTTGCTGTCTAATATGTCAAGGGATCTGATACCTATACCATAGTACCTACACATTACATTAATAAAAATCAACAAAGTCATATTTCGATCTACCTGCATCGTATTACACACAAATCGAGCCGGCCGCACCTACAAGTGTGGCAGCAAGCGGCATTACAAAAAAAAAATAAGTTTGTTTACATTTATAATCTTTGTTATTGTTAGTCTTAGTAAAATAGCTTCATAGAAATCGGCCGCCGCCGCCGCGCCGGTTTGAATGTACGATCTAAATATTTCATAGATTCAATCCCGGTATGATACGATATTTTTGATACGATATTTGGGCGAAGCGATACGATACAGCCAAATATCGTATAGATGTGTATCGATACTAAATATCGTTATATCGCATTCCGTTGTATCGATACACCAAAATATCGATACGTATCGGGCATCGCTAGTCGGCGGCGCGAGCTCGCCTCAGTCTCTGCACGACCGCGGCACGGACAGTGTCGACCCGTTGCGATGTAAACGCCTAACTCTCTACTCTGTCTACAACGACAGCTTCTGTTCCGCGCGTGCACCAAGTTTCAGTTCGTTCCCTCACCGGTTGCATTAACTTTATTTTGTGTTACGATAACTGTTTACGCGTCCGCCGTGCCACATACATGTAAGTGAAGGTTTTGTGTCATCATTAACGTCGGTGTCCCCATTTACTGACACGTTTTAAACGAGTCTTGAAGAGTCGTGCGAGCGTGACCAAAGTAAGACAGTCTGGGAAAACACGTCCGTCATTCGATCCTGGTCGGTTGGATATGATCAAAAGAAGTGGCCAGGTAATTTTTAGTACTGTATTGAAGTTTTAAACTTTTGCATTTATACTTTTCATCGCACTTTTTCTGGAATCAACAGGTGTTCGACTTACTCGCTGTGGTCACGCCTCGCACGTTAGTCGTAGTGTAGAAACTTGTAACTCATATTCAGTTTTCATTAATGGTTTGTACATGTGTGTAATCCCTATCACGTAGAAAGTGCATTTGTATTTACGGTTGACGTCGCGAGCTAGCTTTTCTCGCTGGCACAGATCGCGCATGATTTTTTTTTTTAAGTATTCAATTTCTTTCACCGTGTGGTTCGTTTGCGTCACATGTTTTTAAAACATTACTTAGCGAAATTGCTGTTTTGCGTTTGGATAGATTCTAGAATATTGAGGGTCATTGAAGACGAAATCTTTCAACAGTAGAATAATTAGCTCTTCGTAGAAACGTCCAATTTCTAGGGCGTGTTGTTTGAATGTGTTAGTTTAATTAATGGTGAAGTTTTATTATGATTGTAGTTGTATTGTGTATAAGGTGCGGCTCATTGGCTTCAATGACCACTACTTGTAGAATTGTAGGTACTTCGACAACTTTATTGTCATCAAGTTTCCACCCATCTTATTCTTACACAATATCATGTTTCTTGACCGCATCTCGTATCAATGTCATAGTTTCACGGTCAATTATAATAATATACATGTTTATCAGTATGTATGATTCTTCTTTGTTTGCTCGTATTATTTTTTTTATCGTCCACTGCGCTAATGGTCGAGTTGTTACGTTTACCTACAATTAGTTTACCTTGAATGCGCATTCAGTCCATCAGTAATTAGTCATAAATTGTACGCTCACGTACTTCTAGCACGTTCTAGCATCAAATATTTTAACACATGTTTATTATTGTGAGCTTTATGTAGAATATATTTATTTTGTTTACAATCAGGTTGAATAGAGTTACTAAGTACCCGCGAACTCGCATGAATATTGAATAGTTTGAACAGTTTGTGGTTTACTGGTTTAATAACATACCTAATATCTTAAGCTTCCTTATTATGCTATTATAATTTAATTCGTTACACGTTACACTTATTACCATAAGCCTATAGTAATCTCATGAGAATTTTACTTAAAGAAACATTATTCTTTAGCGATTAGAAATTTCCGTGTGGTGACGGATTAAGAATACGGAATCTCACCACCCTATATCATCCCATGGGTGTCGTAAGAGCCGACAGAGAGAGCATATTATGCAGAGAACAACACTGTAAGAAAAGGAAAACTTATGCAAACCCTATACCAACCCGTTTGGCCACCGTGGTATAGTAGGCCTATTCCTCCTTTCAAGGGAGAGGCCTAGTCCAGCAGTGGACTATTAAAGGCTGATGATGATGATTAGAAATGCAAATGGCAGAAAGCCTTAAAAGTAAAAGTTTTTTGTAACAGATGTCATGCACAAGGCTAGGTGACGCCTAATCAACACACTTTTACTTGAAAAACATTTACATTTATGATAACCAAGGCAAACAATAAGATAGGGGAGGAAATGTACACAGTAACTTAATATTATCAACCAAAATTTACATTACTGACACAGCGACCGGATGTATAACTAAACTTAATAAATATACACATCAGATATACAAATATACACTGAGTTGAGGGATATAAGGCAATTGGAAGACCAAAGAAAAGATGGATGGATTGTGCGAAGGATGAAACATGAATGAAAAGGGAGTGAATAATCAATACACGACGTCTGATAGGAGAGAATGGAAGAGAGAGACATTCTGTGCCAACCCCAAGTAATATGGGAAAAGGCAGGTATAAGAAGCTAAAAAATACACATCACTAATGCCGGCTACATTTCACTAATATTAGTGATAGCAATGAATGTTATACTTTAGTAAACATAGCCTTGTTTTTCTTTTAGTTAGTGACTCATAACTTCTGGTATGTCTCACTGGTCACTGGAGCTGTAAACAGTGTTACTACTTGATGACTATGACGCGCTATTTTATTTGTTTTCTTTATATTACGCATTTCATACTACGCCTTAGCCGCCTGTCGCCTTACGATTTGACTCGAGATTTAGCTTAGCATAAGGTAATTTGCATTTAAATTTTAGGTAGCAATTGCACAATTTGAAGTAGTAAATATTATTATCGGTAGGAGTATTTTAATCGAAGATAACAAGAAACGCAGTTGTAAGTTTTATTGTCGATAAATCAGACAAGGAAAATAAAGAAAACTGACCTGTTTGAATTTTCTTATGTTTCTTAACAACAGGAATAGAGAAAACGGCGTAAATCAAAATTATGTTGAAGGTCGATTATCTAGATTCTAGTCTGTGGCTTTCGAAAGTTTTAACTACAATGTGTAGTTTTGTTGTAAGTAAAATGAACTGTGCATTAAACTGCCAAGCGCTAATATTGTTTACTAATTTATGACGTCACTTGTTACAAGCGCCATTGTTTGGGCATGGACACTACAATATTGTAATCTCTCTAATACAGCAAAACGCATGCATTTCAATGCGTTACGAGGCATATAGACGGTTATAGTCTATTGTCTTATTTGTTGTAAAAATCATATCTTTGCTACATTATGGCTGGTAATGATTTGTGAACAACGACGTTATTGATAAGTTTTTCGCTTATCTGTGGCCTTGTTGTGATGGTACGTGACTTAATCATAATCTGTCATCGCAGTGATCCCATCTCGCACTAAATAATCCACCAGATAAGCATATTCATCGTCATCACTATCTGACAAATACTATTAGAAGATTGTAGAAACTAATATCTTTACATTAATGGCTTCTGTATCCAAGAATCCATACAAATCTCTCTAACGACCAAGCTATTTAGATGATCGAGAAATTAATTTATCCTTAACGAGTTACGAGAACATTCTAAAATGTTTAATAGCCATAACAACGTGAGCGCGGCCTTGTAAGAGGAAATGAAAATTCCTAAAACCCCACACAAAGTGAAACATGCTAAACTCGTGGCGCAAAAAAGTTATTGTAAAAGAAATTGCCTTTTAATTTTCCCTGCAGTGGAAACATCAAGGTCTGTACCGTTTCCTAGTAGTCGTTAGAAGGTAGGTACAAGTAATAAAGCTAGCAATGCAACTAACAACCAGTTGCATAGTTGATATTGTAGAACAATGACCTCGGTTTGCATCCGCTGACTCGCAATTCACGCTCGCCGTCCTGAAAAGTGTGTGCAAGCTACTTTAGTGCCCTACCTTTATTGTTATCGTCATCAACGGTGGTCTTGTTATGAGCTGAACTAGTTGCAGCTGCGTGCAGTATCGTGTTACATATGACTTGGAAATATAAGATGCTTTGATGTAATACAACTCTCTAGGTATAAGCAAATTAAACAGTTAATGAGGTCGCTTTGCCAGTGCTGTCTTGTACAAGTTAGTCAGTCTTATACCTACTCAGTTTCAATTCAATCTAGTCCACGTTATTTTGAGTCAACAACAAAGGAAAGGAATATACGCTGTCCCCTTCGTATTGTATTCTTGGGAAAGGGACGTAGTGAGATTAAAATTGGCGTCAAACCTAGTCGACAGTCATCACATTGTTAAATTATACTCAAATTCACTCCACTTTTTAGAGGCTTGCGGAATCCTACATAAAATACATCTTCATAAAGCTGAATACGTAAAACCACGTTTTAATTGGCGAGTACATCCAGAATGTTATTACTAACGCACAAGTTACGAACAATAATTGTTAATATTTGTGCGTGACTGAGCCATACAATGGAGTTAGACATTGTTTCCCCTGTGTTTATGGTTACCCAAGTACGTTACAAGTTGAACACAACATACATACTTGCCACGTGTCTATACATATAATTGCCTCGTTATTGACACTATGTTTTGCTAGCGTCCGTCCGTCGAATTCCTTCTCTATGCCAGTGCTATTGATAGAGCAATAACATCCGCGCTTGCACCCGACGCCCTTGCAGTATGAATAGCTGTTGTGTCAAAAATTCGGTTCACATGTCTAAACTGTCATGGCGTGCATAACTTTAACGAGATCTTATAGCGTATAATGTAATGCTATAGTTTCGCAATCAGCTCCTATTCTAATAGTTGTTGCAATTTTGGCTTCGGAAGTACGACTTCTTGGCATTAGACGTTTCGTCTTAATCCATTATTGTGTTGTATGTAACAAAGCAACAAGCTGTTGCGGCAGCTATTCAATTAGATCGTTTATCTGCTGGAGTTTGTGGCAGTTATCTCGGCTAGACGCTCTCTGGGGTCCAGACATTACAAACGTTAGCCTGAGCGTTTGCATTGTTGCACATATGTACGCCTGGGTTTATTGACCGACCCGTCTAGCTTTCGGACAGCCTGCCACCTTCCTGCTGCTAGTGCAAAACTTTGTCTCGATGTTTTATTGCTCACATTTTGTTTCCGCTTCGCCATGTATAAACTTCCCCTCCTGAATGTACATTGTTATGTACTTTAAAAACAACTTGTAGCCGCACGTTACTGATTTTAAACTTGCGGCAAACAATATTTAACAACGTTGCGGCGCTGACATGAGCTCGTTAAACTATGTTGCCTCTTGTATGGAACATTAAACACGTATGGCGACGATATATATTATAACTTGTGTAAAATAATAGAGTAGTAAGAGCACTGAAGACATTCATAAATCTGTAGTGTATGTAAGTAGATAATGTTATTTCGGAGACATCGTCACTCGTATTTTTATCTGTGGTTGACTGGCCATCTAGAATAGAATGAATGGCCAATTACCCCTTGCTACAAAATTACTTTGTTGTCACAAATAAAACCTCGCAAATTGTATAGTAGGTATCTATTATAAGGATTAACCGGTCATTGTGGACAATCTTGCATCTATTTGCGCTCAAGGAAAATTTAATCGCTAAAGTCAGATATGTCTGGGCGTGTTCCCGCGGACTTGTTCCTTTTGGCCTGTTCCCAAGTACGTGTGCCGTCTCCTTGATAAAATCTGAAGGAAATAAACCAAAACACTTCAAAATATTTGTGAACGTGGTCGAGATGCTACCAGTTCAGCTGGGCGCCTAGTAGATTCAATCGGTGCCAATGTTTTGCATTAAGATTGTACATTAAACACGATTGTAAATTTAAATGTAAACATATGACGTTGTATATGTAAGTCCCACGCCGGGTGGCGCTGCCAACATCTCTTACGCAGTGATTCTGTAGAGTCGTGTCCGCGCCGCTCCTGTATTTCGTCGTCTTTATTGTTTTGTGCTAGTTGTGACAAAATTGTTTTCACATTGAAGTGTGCAGTGAGCCCCCGGCGACTCCTCGGAACATGCCAAATATTTGGAAGGCAAACGATCTAATTTACATCGTGCTAACTGCACTGTTCTCCGTCGTACCGCATTTGCTACATACGTGCCGTGATCTGCAGTTATTTAGAAACGTGCTAATAAGTGTTTGATTGTGTGAATTTGAATAATCTTTGTACAAACAGCAACTCGGAAAGTGATCACGAAGTCACTGTGAGGTATCCATAGGTATCTAACGTCGTCCAATACTAATATTTATACGATAGCTCTATTTATCTAGAACGCTCCCTTTCCATTGATAAAATCATTAAGTGGGACATTTATGTGAGTCCGTCGTCGGTGCTAGGTTATTTATATATATTTTCCAAGAACCGTTAGCGTATATCTAGTGTAAACAACGGTCCTGCCTGTGAGTCAGGGCGGTAGCGGTCGGTCGGCGTGTTATTAATGAGATGTAATTTGTTTGTCGCAGCTGGAGATCCCTTCTGTGGCGACATTGATGGAGTTCCGCTTGGACAGCGCGGAGTACTGCCAGGCCCAACACAAATAAACTAGCGGGCGTTTCGTGCGAGCGAGGAGAGAGCGAGCTACCGCTGGACCCATGCTGCCGGGAGCGCGCGCTCTCACTACGCACCCCGCGCATTGTGCCACGTTCATGCACCCACAGGTGAGCACACACACACCACACAGCCAGCACACACACAGCACACACACAGCACACAGCGAGGAGGTGCGGTGCACCGCCGCTCCGGCGCACACTATCAGTCGTTATCTGCTCCTGACCAAGTCAAGAACGATGCAGATAATGCCATCACTCAAACAGTTTACCTAAATGTATACGTGAGCGAGCTCAACAGGTATTTATCGAAATACACACAATACAAGTGTTGTTCTGATGGCGTGCTGTTTACAAATTGTGTTATCACACCGGTGCGCTGCGTATAAAAGTACATGAGTGCCCGCATACCCACAGTGACGCGCTGTTGGCTCGGGATCGGCGCGCGAATTCCGCTGTCGATACACAGACATACACGTCCAGAACCTCGCACGTCCACATGACCGAAACTTCGCTTTACTCCGAACATTATTTTTAGAAGCCATTTTTTATTCCACTTCAGTCGTTGCTCTGGCTTTGACGCAAATACGTTTTAAAAATGATATTCGTCGAGAAACGAAGCGAGGCGGTGGCTGGACACACATTAACGCATTTATTATCTTGTTGTTTCAGTTACCTTAAATTCGGAATCCGCCGTTAATTGGAGCATATCATTCGGTTGCCGCAAGTTCGCGCGATAGTAAAAACTTATGTTTTTCGCATAATTTCTTTTAGTTCCATTCCACATTCTGAACTTTTGTTTGTTTGTCTCCGAATGCGATCAAGTGGTTGAAAACAACATCCATGCGGGTAGCTCTCATTATATAATTGGACCCTTTCTAAACAAAAGTAAGGAAACTGTCGTGTGTTGTGTGGAAATAGAGTGACAGTTTGTCTGTTAGACTGTGACGGACCGTGGCATCTGACGCGAGTGTAGTGAGGCGAACACCGAGTGGAGGCGGGACTTCGCGCGACTGACTGACTTGTGCCCCAGCGACCAGAGACAGGCATCACCATGAAGCAGAAGGACATCAGGCCGGCGCCCTCGCTAATCGAGTACAAGAACATGCGGTTCCTCATCACTGACCGCCCCTCGGACATCACCATCCAGTCCTACCTGCAGGTAACTAACAACATCTACTATTTATACATAAATTAGTGGACCCGGTGAACTTCGTATCGCCATATTTCTTTCTTTATTTTTATACAATCTTTCTTCTTACAATAACAAAAATATAAAAGAAAAATTTATCCAATTTGGTGCAGTCATTTGGAAGTTATGCGCGTACAAACATTTCAGTGATTCAATTTTATTTATATAGATGTACCCATAGAAAACATTGACAACTAGAATGAAACAGACTTTATCGAAGCTTTAGAAATCCACCTAAATCCTTTTTAGAGAGTTCTCCTAAAAAGGAAATTTATTATAGTGTCGCGACGTGAAGATTTGTTTTAGTTTTACTTTGAAATGGTTCCGAACTCCAACTCTTTGATAAAAACTTTGAACTTTACAAGTTTGAAACAGTTTAAATGGAAATAATTTCAGTATTGTTATCTCTGTCATAGACAATCCTTTTGTATTAAGTGTTCATAGTAACGGCTTAGCGATAATAATAATTGGTATTAAATATTTTCATACAGGGCCGAACTAATAATTACTTAATCGATTATAGTAATGCAACCTCATAGATAAATGCCGAGGGCGACAGTAACATAATTATTATTGTACGAGGTAATCTACTTAACAGAATAGATATATGCGGGAATACCATTGTTGGATAGCGTAAATTATCGCAGGAGAATTTGAAAGACAATAATTATACTTTTGTGATTATGATTGTGGATAGCTTTAGCTTTGACAATTGGATTTTATAAGAAACCAATGGATCGGTTCCTTTTTAAAATGACTATTATAGAATGTTATTTACCTTTTTGGTATGAAGAAATAGACAATGAACAACGATTGAATAAATTATTTAAATGATATCTCGCTCGGGAGTCTCTGAGTATTCATTATGGGGCTCCTAAAGATACATTCAAAATCATGTCTCTCCCAAAGACAAATTACGGATAGAGTCTTAGTGAGAGAATTCTCTGGTCAAGAAGAAGGCAGAAATGGAAGGAACTTCAAGCATAAAGGGGTTCTCAAATGGCTTTTAGTGTTTCTCTGGATAAAACCCATCCAAACCAAGATAAGTCATCCCTGTAACCGCCACTGTCTGCCGCTGATGTAATGGCCCGTTCACGAACGGCAGCGGCAGGCGGCAATTTCAGCGATTTCGATATAGATGTGGCGCTCTGCTACAGCCGATGTCGCATCAGAGTAGAACACACCATGAAGTTGCGGATACAGAGTTATTTTATGGTAATAGGCGGCAAACGAGTATACGGATTGCCTGATGATAAGCAATTACCGCCGCCCATGGACACAAGCAACACCACAGGAGTCACAAGTGCGTTGACGCCCCATTGGGTTGGGAAAAGGGATAGGATGAGAAGTGGGATGAGGTAGAAGGAATAGGGGATAGGGCCGCCGGCACTCTCACTCACCGAACGAAACGCAACAGTTTAGGTACTGTTACTTTACGTCGATTTTCTGTGAGAGGGTAGTACTTCCCCGGTCGAGCCGGCCCATTCATGCTGAAATCAGCAAGGCTCTACTACCTAGAAATTACTTTGATTTGCAGACTTATTTTGATTTGCAGCTAGAGGTGAACCGCTAAAGCGTGCTGTTACTTGTAAACTAAATAGTGTTGTGTTGCGCAGGAGCTGAGGAAGCACAACGTGTGCACGGTGGTGCGCGTGTGCGAGCCCAGCTACGACACGGCGCCGCTCAAGGGCGAGGGCATCGAGGTGCGCGACCTCGCTTACGACGACGGCACCTTCCCGCCCGCCAACGTCGTCGACGACTGGTTCGAGATCTTGCGCGAGAAGTGAGTACACCTTACATATACAACTTTTTTTTTACAGTAGACGGAGGGGTGTGCCGGACTCACCGGCTAAAACCACCACGGTTATACTTCTCGCACCTGTTTGGAGGGCTACGGGAACACGCCATTCTTCGCGCGGCCCATGGGTGTTCGCCCGCCGGGGCGGAGCAAGCTGGTTACTAGGGAAATTCTAACCCCTTTTCTCCTCGGTCTCTCCCTTGAGGGAGGCGCGCGGGGTATCACACGCCTGCCATCTCAGACTTACACCTAGATTAAAACCTAGATATACACCTAGATTAAAACAGCGATAGCCTAGTAACAAACTGCCATACAGAGGACTGCTTCGAGATCTTGCGTGAAAAGGAAGTACACTTTACATAACATACATACCTTCTAGCCCGAGCCTAGGACCCGTGGGAAATTCAGTCAAATGGACCCTGCCCGCTTACAAGATATCTGGCAGTCGTGACCAGGCTACATGCTTCTGAGTGGACCTATGCAGTTTCTGCCCCTCATACTAAAGGGTGGCAACACTAATAACTTATTTTAGACGTGTAGGTAGGTATGCGAAAAAAAGAAAGACGAAAGTAGTTTGAGACTGGTTTCCCATGGTGCGTAATATTGCGGTTCAACAGCACGATGCACTAGAAGGATCTCGTGACCTTGTGCGTGTCAGTGCGGACGCGTCCGTAGGCGAATACACCGTGAGTCAGTAACTTCAGTAGTGCGTCGTAGTGCTCTTTGAAATTACAAAACGTACGTACCTTTGAATCTTAATACCATGGTCTCCAAGTGGATTGACTGATCGTTTCAGTCAGACTTACCTGATTTAACCGCAACTGCGCACCGTGGGAAGCCGATTTAGACCCAAGTTCACCGACAATGATTATAACTGGCGATCGGAAAACCAACTGTTAAGGACGCGTTTACAAAATTAGTAGGTACAAAATCGCGTCACTACAGCGACACGGCGGCAACAGTACGTACTACGTACGGTAATTTGCGGAAATGTAGTTCAACTAAATAACTTTGAGACTTAGGCCCACTTGCACAACGATTCTTAAATTGAATTAAGATGTATTTAACGAAAAAAAATATATTAAACACCACTAGCGTCTTGCACAACGAAAAATTTGTCGAGTAATATGATTTAAGAACTGTCAAAATTTATTACCGAAAATCGGCTGTTTAGTGGCTAATTTCATTTAAGAACTGTCACACTGATGTTGGCATCTTGTCATTAGCGACGAAAATTATCTATAATTATATAACTGGACCGGACGACGCAGCAGGGGGAGGCCTATGTCCAGCAGTGGACGTCCCTAGGCTGACATGATGATGATGATGATATAAAACTGATAACAATATACCTACTTATGTTATTGTTAACCCTAGAATCCTACACCATTTGGCGCACATGTTATTCCTACATTGGGGTGCTGGAACACCCCATACTAAAATTACTGTAATCCTTAAAATAAAATAAAAACAATTCATGAAAATACGTTTTATTAAACATAATCGGTAACTTGAGATCACAAATCAGCCTTATTACACAAAGTTAAATGTAGTTTGAGCAACAGCGCTTGTAGGATTTGGTCTTTTTTTGAGGATCACTGCAATGTACAAAGTTGGCATCCGGTAACGGTTCTCCTAATGTTCATGTATCAGTTCCAAACCTAATTTCAAAACTGTCTGCTGAAACTTTATATTTGGCGTATTATTTGATCTTGATCACTTGTAAAGAACCCAGGAATTACAACTGGTCCCAACTTCTATTTCTTCCTCGCCAGATTTGTGGTCTAGAATAGAGCTTATTTCTACGTAATTAAAACCTCTGACAGCCATACGAAACAAAATAAATAAACTTCATTGAATTTTACCTTCATAATATCTAAAAATATCTGTATTTAATTCATATAAGACTATTGTTTTAATAAATAATCAAATTTAATAATTTATTACATATAAATGCATCAATCGTAATAAATAAATAATCTTACGAGTTTACTACACTCGGGTACTGGCGTACCCCACAGCACTTATACAGGCGACCACACAACGCGGTCCCTCGTCACGGTAATGACGTAACGCGAGCGGTTGACACCAAACTAAAATACTCCGACGCGCGAATTCGAGGATAATATATTAAAGAAATTGAGATATTTAGAAAACAAAGCGGTGTGGGGTGCACCTGCACCCAATGTAGGGTTAAAGGGTTAATGCTCAAAAGTTTCTAGTTATTATTTGTCAATTGTCATTTCGTTGCTAGGCGACGACAAGGCGTTTTGTTTTATGCTCAAAGTATATATAGTGTAAGGTTTTATGCAATGTCATACGCATAACATCGTTAAAATCGTAACAAAAAGGCTTCATGCCATGAAACAAAACGTAGAAACTACTTTATCGACCTCATAAAATGTTTAACTAAATCTAAGCGTTGTTGTCATTGTGCAAGAGGACGCTAAATACTTTTAACTTAAATTATTTTATGCTGTTAATTCTGTTCAACAAATTTAAATAAAGGAGTGACTTAAATCAAATGTTACGCAAGTGGGCCTTAGAATTTTTTGTGATATGTATCTATGTGTTTAGGCCTGGCTGTGCAAATTACGTACAAATAAGTTTCTTATTTTTATATACCTAAATGGACATTATTACTTTATTTTTTCCATTATGTTGATTCAGGATATATTTCGGTATTTAGATATTATTTTGTTTCTTGCGTTGAAATCTAGAAAGATTATGTGGACTGATGGTATACCATCCCATACAAGTGTTGCGACTGGAACTCATAAAAGAGTAGACCTAGTTATGCCAGGTTGGGGCTCATTTTATTTGTTTTAGTGAGACCCTACCACTGGTACTAGTGAAGTAACCTTCCAAGGTTATTCGATGAGTCTTACTGGTACTCTTATGTGAGTAGAGCTAGGCATGCCGAGTTTGGGCTCATTTTGTTTGTACATAAAAGACCCTACCACTGGAACTTATGAAGTAACCTTCCAGGGTTATTCGATGACTCTTGCTGGTTCTTATATGTGAGTAGAGCTAGGCATGCCGAGTTTGGGCTCATTTTGTTTGTACATAAGAGACCCAACCACTGCAACTTATGAAGTAACCTTCCAGGGTTATTCAATGACTCTTGCTGGTACTCATATGTGAGTAGAGCTAGGCATGCCGAGTTTGGGCTAATTTTGTTTATACATAAGAGACCCTACCACTGCAACTTATGAAGTAACCTTCCAGGGTTATTCAATGACTCTTGCTGGTACTCATATGTGAGTAGAGCTAGGCATGCCGAGTTTGGGCTAATTTTGTTTATACATAAGAGACCCTACCACTGAAACTTATGAAGTAAACTTTCAGGGTTATTAGATGACACTTGCTGGTACTCATATGTGAGTAGAGCTCGGCATGCCGAGTTTGGGCTCATTTTGTTTGTACATAAGTGACCCTACCACTGGAACTTATGAAGTAACCTTCCAGGGTTATTCGATGACTCTTGCTGGTACTCATATGGAAGTGAAGCTAGGCATGCCGAGTTTGGGCTCATTTTGTTTGTACATAAGAGACCCTACCACTGGAACTTATGAAGTAACCTTCCAGGGTTATTCGATCACTCTTGCTGGTACTCATATGTGAGTAGAGCTAGGCATACCGAGTTTGGGCTCATTTTGTATGAACATCAGAGACCCTACCACTGGAACATACCTAGCTCTACTCACATATGAGTACCACTAAGAGTCTTCGAATAAACCTGACAAACCTGAAAGATTACTTCATAAGTTCCAGTGGTAAGGTCTCTTATGTACAAACAAAATGAGCCCAAACTCGGCATGCCTAGCTGTACTGATATATGAGTACCTACCAGTAAGAGTCATTGAATAACCCTGGAAGGTTACTTCATAAAATGCAGTGGTAGGGTCTCTTATGTACAAACAAAATGAGCCCAATCTCGGCATGCCTAGCTCTACACACACATGAGTACCAGCAAGAGTCATTGAATAAACCTGGAACGTTACTTCATAAGTTCCAGTGGTAGGGTCACTTATGTACAAACAAAATGAACCCAAACTCGGCATGCCTAGCTCTACTGACATATGAGTACCAGTAAGAGTCATTGAATAACCCTGGAAGGTTACATCATAAAATGCAGTGGTAGGGTCTCTTATGTACAAACAAAATGAGCCCAAACTCGGTATGCCTAGCTCTACTCACACATGAGTACCAGCAAGAGTCATTGAATGACCATGGAAGGTTACTTCATAAGTTCCAGTGGTAGGGTCTCTTATGTACAAACAAAATGAGCCCAAACTCGGCATGCCTAGCTCTACTCACACATGAGTACCAGCAAGAGTCATTGAATAACCCTGGAAGGTTACCTCATAAGTTCCAGTGGTAGGGTCTCTTATGTACAAACAAAATGAGCCCAAACTCGGCATGCCTAGCTCTACTCACACATGAGTACCAGCAAGAGTCATTGAATAACCCTGGAAGGTTACTTCATAAGTTCCAGTGGTAGGGTCTCTTATGTACAAACAAAATGAGACCAAACTCGGCATGCCTAGCTGTACTGATATATGAGTACCTACCAGTAAGAGTCATTGAATAACCCTGGAAAGTTACTTCATAAGTTCCAGTGGTAGGGTCACTTATGTACAAACAAAATGAACCCAAACTCGGCATGCCTAGCTGTACTGACATATGAGTACCAGTAAGAGTCATTGAATAACCCTTGAAGGTTACTTCATAAAATGCAGTGGTAGGGTCTCTTATGTACAAACAAAATGAGCCCAAACTCGGCATGCCTAGCTCTACTCACACATGAGTACCAGCAAGAGTCATTGAATAACCCTGGAAGGTTACTTCATAAGTTCCAGTGGTAGGGTCTCTTATGTACAAACAAAATAAGCCCAAACTCGTCATGCCTAGCTCTACTCACATATGAGTACCAGCACGACTCATCGAATAACCTTGGAAGGTTGCTTCACTAGTACCAGTGATAGGGTCTCACCAAAACAAATAAAATGAGCCCCAACCTGGCATAACTAGGTCTACTCTTTTATGAGTTCCAGTCGCAACACTTGAACGGGATGGTATACCATCAGTCCAGATAATCTTACCAGATTTCAACGCAAGAAACAAAATAATATCTAAATACCGAAATATATCCTGACTCAACATAACGGAGAAAATAAAGTAATAATATTCTAGCTCGTCTTTGCTTGTACGTAATTCGCACAAAATACGAGAAGTATCAAATTGATTTTAGCGAATATTTTGTATTCGTATATTGCTTTTTTCGTCTTCGGGCTGCAGCGACAAGCGACATAGAGTCCACTCCCGACGGCGCTCAAGCGCAGACTGAGATCTCATTGCAGAATTTGGATATATATATCAAGAAAGTGGCTAAATAAAACGAACCTTATTGCCACATATTAAGACACACGTATGCGAGCAAAATAGAAGAAAAATGTAAGATGATTTTTTGCTTTTTTTGAGTCAATTTACTATTTTTTTTTTAAAAATTAATCAAATGTTTTTTGAGTTGACTATATTTACTACCCTATTCTATCTTTGAAAATCTAAATAAATGTAAAAATAGAGAGAAAATTGTACCCAAAAATAGCAGTATATGCCTATTTTTGATTTAAGAGGCCGTTTCGAATCGATTTTACATTAATATTAATTAAATATTTTTTATTTATTTTCAAATTGATTTATAGATAAAAAAGTAATCAATTTATCGTAATCATTAGTTTTATTAGTTACTATCTAAAATTGTCGTAAAATGTACCGGAAATATGTGGTTTTTTGATAGAAGCGGAAACGCGTCCTTAACTTGCTTATTTAGTTCTGTGCGCGCATTGTCACATGGGATGGGATGCGTACTTAGTTCTGCGCGCGCATTATCAGATTAATTTAACGGAAAGATAACCAAGATAAAGTGTTGGTGAACACCGACCTTAATTGATTTGGTTCCAACTTATCAAAATCCTGGCATATCTCACTCTCTTTACGTTCACGTACCTAGGTACTCTCGTCATCTCACGCTTGATGAACAACCTCTGTCTTACTCCCAACTTTGTCACCTGACATGAAGAAGAATATTGACTAATTGTTTCCCAAGTCGCCTTTTGTGTTCTTAGTGGTAAATAATAAATATTCCCACTTTGTCATTGGGTTTGCCCCTGAGTCTTCGTATCCAAAGGCGTCATTTCAGCAGTAGGTAAACATTGCGGTTGGTCAAAGTCATTTTCTTCCCACGTCAACAGGCGAAACTACGACGCATTTCATTATCCGAGGAATGATGAAAATACCTGAAGTCACTGATTTTCCCATATACCAGTGTAAAGTTGGAGTTGGTTTCCACTTGAACCTGGTTTAAAAATACAGACAAATTGCTTTTTTTCTTTGACACAGACTGAACGAATTGTGAAGACATTTTGCATTAATATAGCTTGCACATCAGAATTACATATTCAATACCTTTTGTCGTATCTACCTTACATCTAGCAACACGTCACTAACATCTAGTTTTTAATAAAAAGTCTTTTAATAGCCATAACAGAACTGTCTAGTAGGTACAGTAAATCAAGACTGTCGCGTCGCCACTTGCCGCCGCGCGCCGTAGCAACAGCACAGTTCACATGGCTACGATCAAAATAAATAATTGCCTATTAAACGGCACACTCAAATTGTCATTGCGTAACTGATAAGTGGCTTGACTCACACCATAATATGGCTGGACATCTGTTTAACACGTTCATGGTTCGAACAAGTTTTGCACTTATCATAAAACTTAAAAGTAATCTTAGTAATTTGTAGAATCATAATGGTACCCGTTTCTGTGTACCTATTTGTCCCGTTGCATTTTGCACTGGCTGACGATTTTGTTTGACTGTGGGACGCGAGTTCAACGCCCGACTCGTTCAGCCTTATAAAACATGAACTAAATATAGTTCGAAGTTTAGCCCTGGCCTTATTTACGTTGACTAATAATAAATGATTGTGAAAGACATCATGTCCCTTCAGTTCCTTTGATTAAAAAAAATATAAGTAAATAATAACCTTCCACATAAATTGCAAATCTAGTAGCTCGTAGTTTCTTTAATAAAATTATGAAGCTGCTGTTTACTGACATTAAATGTAGAAATAAAAACTGTAGGTGTGTTCCGGCAATTGTAATAAGTTTCCCCCTGATAGTTAGTTGGGTGATATTATACTTCTCATTAACCATTTGGTCTTTTTGACAAATTTATGAATCTGGCAAACAAATCTGTACGGCGAAAAGCCAAACTAGTTTTCCGTTTAGCATAGAACTCCTAAGAACATAGTTAGTGTTTATGAGAAATATTAATGCACATTTACTTATAGAAACTTGCATAAATTGCTACTTACACGGCATTCTAATATACCAATAACTTTATTTAGTACCAGTTCCTTATCTTTCCAAATGTTATATCACATTTCAGAAGTTATTTAATTTTGATAATCTCAGCTAGTGTTAGTAAGTATTTATGTTAATTTAATTTTATACCGAATCGAAAAAGTGTACACTCTCTGTTTTTGTTTGCAAAGATTTTGGCATTGACATTTGCAAATTAGTATAATTCGTTTTTAAATTTGATATTTGTATTATCTTAATATATAAAATCCTTGCGTTACTGACTGACTGACAGACACACTACAGCCGAAACTATTGGGCGCAGGAAGCTGAAATTTGGCATGTATGTTCCTTGGGGACCGTAGAGGTGCTCTAAGAAGGGATTTCCCGAAATTCCCACGGGATCAGCCAAAACGGGTAAATTTAACAAAAAATGCAGGCGTAGCTGCTGGCGTCCTCTAGTTTGTAGATAACATTTTTGTTTCCGAATTTGCATTAATCGATCTTTACACATTGAGTTGTGTGACATTCGTTTTTTCTATATCACATACATACAATACGGAAGTCACTTATTGTCAATTACATTTTGGCGGCCAAACGACTGACTTGATGCAAAGGGCTTTGTTACTCGTTCACTCAAAAACTATCGAATGGAGTTTTTGAATACGAAATGGTTATAATATCTACAGCCATGTTGGACCTAAAAGGTACCTATTGTGTCCCGATAGCCTGGCCCCGAACTCCACGCGAGGTTTTCGATCCCACTCATCATTGACAATCTCATCATTAGTATTAAATATGGGTGGTTACAATTGTAATGATGAGATTTTGATTATAAGTGGGCGACGCCTACTATGGTTTCCCGGCGGCAGGGGTAGGAAGAAACTACGGAACGCTATTTGCAACGATCCTGACATATCTCTCTTGCTTCATTCACTCCCATCAAATTCCTCATGCATGCTCTTCTGTTCAGGTTACTTCTAACCTGCCCTTACTTTGTCTAGTATGGTATACTTATACATATTTAATATGACGTATACGACGTGGTGCATACGGTTCCCACCAAAAACTTAGGGTCCCAAGCCAACCTCACCTGCAAGTGGTGCACCTGCCGATCAACGGACGAGGCTCTGGCAAACAAAATATCCCGATAAGCGGCAATGGGCTCGCCACCTATTACCTGGGATCAAAACACTGGCGAAAAGTGGGCGTTTAATATGCCTCTGCCTACCCCTTCGGGGAAACAGGCGTGAGTCTATGTATGTATGTATGTAATATGACGTATTGTTTGTTTGTGTCGTAGGGCCCAGAACAAGCCGGAGGCGGCAGTGGCGGTTCACTGCGTGGCGGGGCTGGGCCGCGCGCCCGTCATGGTGGCCATCGCGCTCATCGAGCTCGGCATGAAGTACGAGGAGGCCGTCGAGACCATCCGAGAGTGAGTATCACACCAACACAACATATACAGCTTCCCTCAAGTACCTCAAGTATTACCTTATTTTTTCGTTTTTCCCTATTAAACCTATCCCCATTACTCCAAACGAATCTAGAGAATATCGGAGTAAAGTAGCATTATCCATACAGCTGCTTTTCGGTCGGCAAGTGTTGTTTGAGGATCTACCTCCTTTTACCCTTATCCAATTCATTTTCCAATACCAAAGATCGGTAACGCACTTGTATCTCCTTTAATGTTACTAATGTCCATGAGCCGGGGAATCGCTTAGCATCAGGCGACTCATCTGCTCGTTTGCTTTCTATAACATAAAACGCCTATGACGTTCTCCAGCCTCCACAGACCACACTCAGAAATTATACCATAACACCAATCCGTTGCGACGTGCAAGAAGCAATAACAAACATATTTATTATATTACATAGTATGGCTTTGGAATTTTCCATGCTATATTTGTGGGCCTATTAAAATATCTTACTTTGTTAGTCTTTACGGACATTGACCTTACTATTTTGAATATTCTTGGCAGTTTCATTTAGATTACATCATGTTCAAAACACTCCTAACAAAGTTGAGATATTATTTTCTTATACTTACAAGTCCTCATTGAATGAAGGTGATTGTTTTAAAATTAAAAGCTGTTTACTCATAAATGATGACATTGATAAATGTTCCGGCTAATATAAACACAGTAGCGATGCATCGGCTCTGACGTGCTTGGATAATTAATCTATATAAGGACACAGGATGCTTTCGAACTACGTGTGGGGCGTGACAAGTAAGGCTAGTGCATAAGTAATGCGCCAGGATTATTGTCACTTGAACACATTTTATTATTAACATGAATGCGAATGAAAATACAAGAATAGTTGGAAAATATGGCCTTTATTTTCAATTTAAACGATTTTTAAATACAATAAGATGACGTTCTTAAGTTTTCTTTTGCCCATTTTATTGTAGAAAGTCACGATTAGCCCGTCGTTAGAAATCAAATCAAATCTTCGAGATTTGATTTCTAACCATAGATCCATAGATAGATCGAACATTGAAAACGGCCGTAAATCAGTTCATCTGATTGCTGATCTGATACTGAATGCACATGGCAAACAACATTAAAATACCCTGAATAGAAAATTCTAGAATACAAAACAAAAACTGTGAGCAATAAAACTGATCCAATTTCGCCATTGTCAATATGAATGACCTTGTTACTGAGCATATAGACTACCTATACACATGACAATTATTATATATAATCGTCATGGGAGTCCCGGAAGCAGGAAAATAGATACAATTTATGAATATTGTATTTGAAAAATTAAGTGATATTTACATATAAATGTGTGTGTTGGTGAAGCTATAATATTGTAATTTGTGGTGTTTCAGTCAGCGTCGCGGCGCGATCAACGCGAAGCAACTGTCGTACTTGGAGAAGTACCGTCCCAAGTCTCGGCTGAAGAAGAACGGCCACAAGGGGCCCAACTGCTGCGTGCAGTAGCCACCCGTCCCGCGGCCCCGACAGCGAATGTAGCTCTGCTTTCACACACACACTGACACACGGGAGCATAGACCACAACCAATTCTCTTTTTTATTATCCTAGTGTCCATTGTCGCCTCTTTTTTGACGACTATTTTCTTTATTCTCGTTTCGTTGGGGACTCGTAACCGAATTCTGCCTTAGCTTCGACCACGGAATTAGCACATTCCTATAGAGTTCACCTTGACGACTGAAGTTGGTTACGATCCGGTTCCTACGTCTTCGACGTGTTTATCTCGGGTTTTCTATGAAATTTAATTGAGAGCCTTATTGTAAGCTAATATTTGTATGTTGAAAGTGAAGGTGTAACGACCCTCGTGCTGTAATGTGTACTAGTGGAATATGTTAATAGAACGAGCCACGATTTGTGTTCATAGATGAAACCGTTCACTCGGTTATACACATACGTATATTGAATCATAATAACACCAATATCCATAATAAGTGCGAACCAGTCAACGTCTGTTAGATTAACTTTCCGTTTATATTATGTCGTTGTGTGGTGAAATCATGTTTTCCTATTATTTTCCTTTGTAGACTTATATTATCTATATAATAATAATAATTTGTGACATAATAGAGAAATCATTATGGTTTTGTGTTTGTTAAGACAATTTGACGTGAAATTACCATAGAATTTGCTTTTATATGATGTTGTAAGACACAATGTTTATTTAAACGCCGTCAACTAGGCTTGGGTTCACGTGCATTCAGCCTCTTGACTAATTACACGAAAGTGATTAAATTCTAATCAATCGCAGTATAACCTGACTCACCGAAAAGTTCCAATGAAGAAAATAGCTCTTTGATATTATTTTTCTATTTCTAATTTTATGAAGATTATTATCGAAATATATGAGAAAAGTGTAACTACAAGAACTCACATTCTTAAATAAAAATATTTATAAGCAATCGATGTTTTATTTTAGTATACTGTTTACAAAATACTTTTAGCTTATGCTAGTACATAATCTAAATGAGGTAGTTAGTTAACGATTTAAATGACAATAATAACACATTTGTACTATTCAAAATCACTTGAAGATGTAATGAATAAACAACAATTATAAATAAATTGGACTTCGGCATTTAGTTTGGCCAAATAATAACGTTGTTGACAATAAATAAAACATTAGTCGAGTCTAATCTTGGCGTCAAAATGGCGGCGTCAATATTTGTGACCATTGAAACGATTATTTATCTTATAGGTACTAAAAAGTACCTCAAAAGGCCGGCGCGCACTGACGTCGCGGCATGGCAAAGGCTTTTATTACTGACCAAGTAATTTTTATTCTTATTTCAAAGAGTTTAGAATTCATATTACTTTATTTCGATACAATCGTATCGCGACACGCCGTGGCATACTGCGGGACGTCGCGGCGTACTGCGGTACGACGCCGCAGTATGCCACAGCGTCCTGAAGTGTGCCACGACGTAATCAGTAGGTAAATAAGTTTCTGTATTCAGTTAGTAAATCTTGTTCTCCATAAATAATGTAGGTAACCAGAATCGTTTTTTCTTCAACGTATCAGTTTGTATTTGTCGTTCTTCATCTTCAGCAAGAAGTGCTATTGATACTAAATTCCAGTCAATTGGACGCCTCGGTATGACTCATCCGCGTCATGCCGAAGCGTCCTTCGGGCTACCGAAACATGCCGCGCCGCACCGCGCCGTGCCGTCAGTCGGCGCCGGCCGTAAAGTATATAGATCGCAGCATACAACTTGAGCGCTACGCATCAATATCTTGCCGACATTCAGTATAGCTCGCAATTATGAGCCTCATATGCAATCGTCGACATAATTTTCACGCGCCACACCTCAATGGGACCGAATCATGACTGAATTTTCAACTGCGATACAACTTCATCGCCCATTTACCTGCGCCGCGATCTATACAG
Source organism: Euclidia mi (assembly GCA_944739405.2). NCBI lineage: Eukaryota > Metazoa > Arthropoda > Insecta > Lepidoptera > Erebidae > Euclidia > Euclidia mi. The sequence continues at coordinate 3,400,716 of OX123189.2, forward strand.
ATGCACAAAAATTATTGATACCTTAATCCGACGCTTACAATTTTGATAAACAATGTTTTCGGTAAATGCCGAATGGATTATTTATTGCAAATATTATTGCTTCGAAAAAGATACATCATACGCAGTCGCGCATCGCTTTCCAATCTTATTGCACACAATTGACATCGAAATATTTAGTTTACAACTCAAAATTGGACCCGGGGTATAAAAACAATAACACACAACACAATAACACACAACAATGAATTATGATATTGATAACAGACAATAAATAAGTATATGGGCCTAACTTAGTAGTCTATAAGCAGGGATCAGAATAGTTTACCTTAAGTACAAGATACTAACTCACTACTTTTTATAGGAGTCACAACCAATCAAATTGGCATGGGTACGTAGTTATATACCAGTAAGCATTGAGATAAGGTTTTTAGAAGACGCCCAACAATTTTAAATCTAAGAGTGAACTACACAATATCTTGGCTTCATAGCAAAACGAAATCATGGAAAAACCTGACGAGATAGATTTAGGTTTCTAGATTTGAACACTCGGCTATATACTCTGTGGCAATATGCATATTTATTAAAATCATCAAATATTCTTGACATTCAGCTAGATTCTATAATATATTCTGATCTCTGCTTATAAATGTTGTTCAACAGCAGATAGTAAAAAAAATATAATCACGCATACCAACCTACTGTTGAACTTATTGGAGAAACAATAATATTTGTACATCAATTATTACGTATCCATGCTATCACATACTTATCAGAAAAACGTGCAATGTTCAAAATAAATCGTGCACATTATAATGAAAATGTTTAGACAAGACGAAGATTCTTAAATACGGATATCGAGTTACTTCGGCAGTGCAATGCTTATTCTAATGTAATGTTAGTTCAACATCATCTTAGCATATTCCCATATCATCGCCATCATAGGGTTCAAAATACAACTACCGCACTAGAAATATATCCCCGAACGTATGATACTTTACAAACAATAAATCAACAGATAATGGGTTCCATTTCCATCCAGAAGTTCAGTGTCTATTTATTTGTTATTTATAGACTCACGCCTGTATCCCCGAAGGGGTAGGCAGAGGTGTAATATTACTCCCACATTTCGCCATGGATTTTTAGGTTCCACGTAATAGGGGGCGAGCCTATTGCCGTTACCGGGCACATCACCAGACTCCGTGCTGCTACTGAGAATATGGAAAAACCCAGTAACACTTTTGCTCGACCTGGGAATCGAACCCGCGACCTTCGATCAGTAGTCGCATACGCTATCCACTGGACCACAGAGGCAGTCGTTCAGTGTCTAGTTGTAAATAATGTGAAATATGTTTGTAATCTGGATTATAATGTATATTGAACAATTATTACCTATCTGGTTAAATATCAATATCTGATTAAACAAATATCTGGCTTTGTCTCGTTTAGAATCAGTTGATCACGAGTGGTTTCCAAGATATTAGATATTCTTTTGACGTCATTACAAATTGGACGCCGATAAGGTAATTACTACCAAAATGTGTGATAAACATAAATACTTCATCCGTTTTACCCCACAATTTCTTAGCATTGCGTTGCCTACTCAATTCAACATCCGCCTTATTATACCTTACATTTAAAAAGTGATGTTTCTTTCTCATTCAAATATCTAAATCTTAACTTTAAATATATAACCAAATATTAGAAAACAGTGGGTATTTCTTCGAGTTTTGACGGTTTTAATGATTACTTCTTCGGCACATACTTATGTACTTTCCCGCCATACCTGGCGATGAATGCTTTGATGTCGAATTTGCGCTTGCAGCCGTCGTAGTTCATGTAGCGGATCTTGCCGAACACCGGGCGTTCTGCCCAGCCCTGGTCGTGTATACCGCATACTGACCACATACAACCTGGAAATATTGCGACATAAGAAATATGGTAGATACCCATAGGCCTATGTAGGGTTATTTATCAGAATTATCAGGATGGGCAGTGTAAGGTTTCTTAGATGTTCAGTCTAGATTTTCGAATCGGTAACCATCATTCTGGCGTGGACTATTTTTTTTTTATGGTAATAGGCGGCAAACGAGCAGACGGATTGCCTGATGGTAAGCAATTACCGCCGCCCATGGACACAAGCAACACCACAGAAGTCACAAGTGCGTTGCCGCCCCTTGGGGTTGGGAAAAGGGATAGGATGAAGAGTGGGATCAGGCACTCTCACTCACCGAATGAAACGCAACAGTTTAGGTAGGTACTGTTACTTTACGTCGATTTTCTGTGAGAGGGTAGTACTGCCCCGGCCAACCCGCCCATTCATGCTGAAATCAGCAAGGCTCTACTAACTTGAAAATGCTATAGACCATACTGGGGTGGCAAGGCCCACCCAGCCTACTGCTACATACGCCTATGTACAATCGAATAACTTCCCGCTAGACCACCATAAGGGTAAGAATCGCTCAGCAAGAAATCGTAGCTTCCAGTGTTATTTTACACGCACATTGACACTCGTATACAAAACCAGTTTCTAGTGTGCCTCGACTCTACGAGCGAGCCAAGGCAATATTTTGCAAACTGGTCCAGCGCCGACTTGTTTGATTGTACATACCTATCGAACTTTATCCAAGGAATCGGGACTGAGTGGAAGTTTAGCCATATGGTGTCTTTTCTTTTTGGATCATTATCCTCTTTGCGTTATTCCAGTTGCAAGTTGCAACTCAGGGTCCGCTTACAAATGTACAGGATTTGACAGAATATTATCTTTTCCACAGAACGACTGCCTGTCCGGCCACCGCAAATCAAAGGTATATTATGCGATATGCTATTGTTTAGACCACTATCTGTTTACTTAAGGGTACTGACTTCCCATAACGACTAACAAAGTATTCATGAGTGTTCGATGGTTCAACAACTACTAAGGGTGCCAATGCTATTGCAGTTGGATTGCAGTTGAAATGCGGTCCGTCTGTCTAGACTCTAGAGCCTAACCGAAGAATTTTATATGTATACTTATATTGGTGTTCCTATACAAACCTCTAATTTGTTAAGCAACTCAATTACGGCTGTCAGATGCACTGACACAGAACGTTATGACCGTCATGCATAGTCGCGTGTATAGCCGCCATTACGTGCAATCGCCACCGCTGCCCTTGAGTTATCGCATCGCTGCCACACAATGCACTACGGGTTACTACTATTTCATACTGTATGTAAATGATTTTGCACGCGTCTCCACCCGTTTGGATATCACACTATCAGTTTTCGCAACACAAGGTAGCTTTTGTCTTTCTCATGTAGGCTTTTATAACTGCAATTGTTTTTCATTACTATATTAGATTTTGCGACTTGGCAGGAAAAGTAACAAACGTCCATCCATCAATCTCCACAAAATTTTGCGTTTAATTGCATTAAGCATAAGATTGTAAATTGATGCGTTGAGATCGAGCCTAATGGTAGCATCTCTTGCTAGATCACGGGATTCTAATTTAAACTCGGAGACACTCAGACAATAGGCACCCTTAGTATATATTTTTTTATAGTAATAGGCGGCAAACGAGCAGACGGATCGCCTGATGGTAAGCAATAGGGTTGTTTCCAACTATATAGTCAAATGAAGCACTTTTAATGAAATGTCAAAAACGACCTTTGCCAAGGGTTTTGTATGAAATATGACGTAGTGACGTCATAGTGTTTTGCTGTCAAGTAGAATACTTTATCAACTAGAGGACGCCAGCAGCTACGCCTGCATTTTTTTTAAATTTACCCGTTTTGCCCGATCCCGTGGGAATTTCCGGAAATCCCTTCTTAGTGCACCCCTACGGTCCCCAAGGAACATACATGCCAAATTTCAGCTTCCTGCGCCTAATAGTTTCGGCTGTAGCGTGTCTGTCAGTCAGTCAGTAACGCAAGGATTTTATATATTAAGATAAATTGACGATAAAAACATTAATTGATGAATGAAACTACTCTTATTTTGACATGTTTCACTAGATAAAAATACTTGCATAATTTATTTCACTTGCAGGAAACTTCCCAATTACCGCCGCCCATGGACACAAGGACACAAGCAACACCACAGGAGTCAAGTGCGTTGCCGCCCCTTGGTGATGGGAAAAGGGATAGGATGAGGAGTGGGATGAGGGAGAAGGAATAGGGGATAGGGCCTCCGGCACTCTCACTAGATTCGAAACAGGCATACCTAAGGCCCATCCACACGGCACAATTTTACGACTGATCAAATTTTCAATCGAATTGGCTTTGCCCGTCTACACGACACAATGAAATCACTGACTTAAATTCCGTCCACCCGATTGGTTAAAATCTGGTGGTACAGCCCACGATGACCTTAAGTTGGACGACTGACGTGTACCCGTCACGATTTCATCAAGTGATTTAGTCAAGTTGGACGTAAAATCGTGTCGTGTGGATAGGCCTTTAGTCGATAATCATTGAGCATCAAGATAATTAGTCGAGAAATCTGAAGACCTACTGCTGTGAAACTTACCGACATATCCATTGGGGTCTCTCCCATCAATGCTGTAGTGATCATTCAGGTATATCGCGTATTTCAACGCGTCTTCTGGCGAGGGTGTCCACTCCAGGATCTTTTTGGCCCAGTACATGCGGAGAAAGCCGTGCATCTTGCCCTCTTTGACCAGCTGGATCTGTGCAGAGTTCCACAGGTCATCGTGTGTTTGTGAGTTGGCGAGTTCGTCACGGGTGTATATGTGCATCCTTTTGTCCTTCCTGGAAGAGAAATCTTGTTGAAAAATGATGAGTGTCACACTGTCCCTAAAGATGCTTTCATGCTTTCTTTCTTTTCTATTTTTTTAAAAGACTACTAGGAATTAGGGGTGCATAGGTTTCCCACCAAGAACTTGGGGTCCCAAGCCAACCTCACCTGCAAGTGGTGCACCTGCCGATCAACGGACGAGGCTCCGGCAAACAACATATCCCGATAAGTGGCAATAGGTTCGCCACCTATTACGTGGGATCAAAACACTGGCGAAAAGTGGGCGTTCAATATGCCTCTGCCTACCCCCTCGGGGAAACAGGCGTGAGTCTATGTATTATATGTACTAGGAATTAATTTTACAAACATGCAACTAACGAACACCCAGATTCGAAATAACTATTTATGGACCACACAGTGTTGTCTCTCCTTGGACTCGAACCCACAACACTCGGCGCAGCGTCAAGCGGCGAGGCGACCGCCTAAACCTCTACGCCCACCGTGTCGATTGGCCGAATGCATTCTATACATATTATAGACTTAATAAATCTTTTGCTAGCTCACCTATGATCATCAAGGGTCTTCTGCGCCCAAGCACTAGCGCCTTTGACACTGTCGTAATGTTCGCAGTAGAAACAGAAGTTATCTGCCAGCTCTCTGCGCACGATGGCCTCCTCTAAGAACGCGTTCACGCTCTCCGTGTGCTGCTTCTTGTACTCCTGCACGCATAGGGCCACGCGCTGTACTGATATCTGACCTAGAAAGAGGATAAAACCGTAAAAATGACATGAGGATACGGAAAATATATCGACATTGTAACGCATCGATCTTATCTCGCATTACAGTGCCGCCAATGCGCCTTCATAGTGATAAAGTGCTATTGACCATATAAAAATTGTTAAATTTCCTTTAGGCCAAGGTCACCTTGCCTTGTGATTAAAATTCCATATGTTTTACCTCTGATGTTATCTGGCAAATTTAGTTATCGTATGATTCGCAAGTTATTGTATGATTCGCATCTGGCGCCCGAAACTGTTTAATTTTACTCTAAATTTAAGTTATTTTATAAATGATGCGATTCTTTTAAAGTGCTCAATAAATATTTGTCAATTCCAAAAAACTAGTTTAATTTTTACACTATATTTACTATGTTAGGTTATGTCATTCATACACACCTCACACATTTATATTTTTAAATATTTAATATTACAACATCTTATCTCGAATATAAGGGCCGTAAAATACAATATGAGAGAATTGGTTGCATTTGTGAGAAGAGTACCTACTGTTTTGACGTCAGATATGATGGTAGGTATAAGAAAAGAGTCACAATGAGTTTCTTCTCATAAAAGTTACTTTGCAAAAAGGCCTTTTTTACAAGCTATTATATTAATACATATAGCTGAATAGTTTGTATGTTTGCCTGATCGCGATAATCTCAGACACTAGTGGTCCTATTCGAAAAATTCTTTCTGATTTAGATAGCCTATCTATTGAGGAAGGCTAGGGAAGCGGAGTGTAACCGCGGAGTCATCTAGTATGCTACATGCCGGAATCTTTAAATGTGATTTTTACATACAGTCCGTAATTTTAAAATTCGTACCTAGATATGCCGACGAAAATGATTACGATATTTCTTACCAAAATGGAACCACGGCGACAGATTGCTGAGCGCGTCCTTGGTGGGGTCGTTCCTCTTAGTAGCGAACACTTTGAGTCTCTGCTCGATGAAGCTCTTGAGAGTTTTGACGGCCTCGTCGTAGCCCGGCCGCGCCCAGGACACAGGGCCGACGGTCTTGTCTGCCTCTCGGGATTCTATGGCGTCATCCCAGTCTATAGGCTGAAGTTTGAGGTAAAGTTTAGAAAACAAACAGACTAAATTCAATATTGGTATCATAAAATTCTTGCGTTACTGACAGGCAAGATACAGCTATAAGTATTAGGCTCAAGAACCTGAAATTTTGAATGAGGATTCCTTAGAGTTGCACTAAGAAGGTATTGCCTGAAACTGCCATAGTTGAGTATAAAAAAACAATTTAAGAACATCTTCTAGTTTCTTATAAAACTTTGTAAAATATGAGTTACCTACTGTTGTTTTTTTTTTGTTTTAAAAAGACAACTCCCGCACTAGGAATAAATCCTGTGTCACGGGGGACTTTACAAACATACAACTAACGGACACAATGAACACCCAGACTCGATACAACAATTTGTGGATCACACAAAGTGTTGTCTCGTGTGGGGATCCAACCCACAACACTCGGCGCAGTGTCAAGCGGCGAGGCGGCCGCTTAAACCACTACGCCAACCGTGCAGTCAAAGTAGTAGTGTTTAAGTACCTAGATAACGTCGCGATGTCTTCCTTATTCAATACAAAAAGTTACGCCCTACTTTTCCATGTCAAATTATGATATCGCCAATATTGTTCTGTAGCTTATTAGGCAGCGATAGCCTAGTGGAGATACCAAGGGACTGCCATGCAGAGGGTATCGGGTTCGAATCCACGGCGCACACCAATGAGTTTTCGAAGTTAAGTGTGTATTCAATTGTTAATTATCGCTTGCCCCGTGTCTCGGAGAGCATGTTAAACCGTAGGTCCCGGCTGTCATGAAGATCTTTGACAGTTGTTATGGGGAGTCAGTACCCTCAAATAAACTGATACTGGTCTAAACCATGGAATATCGCTATTCCTTGCGGAGGTCAGACGGCAGTCACTCTGTGGCAAAGTTGATATTCTGTCATATCTGGTTAGACCAGAAAGCAGACCTCGGGCTCCAAGGCGTGCCAGTCTTGGATGCAACTGGGATAACGCTAGGGCGATGATGATGTTCTGTAGTTTATCAAAGGTTTTCGTAAGTTTGGTGTATACCCAGGGATTAAAGATAGCTCTATCTTCTTTCTCTTAGCGTTATCCCAGTTTCAGTCTGGGGTCCGCTTTCTAGTCTAACCGGATTTGGCTGAATATTAGCTTTTCCACGGAGCGACCTGTCTGACCTCCGCAACCCGACGGGATAGCGATATTCCATGGTTTAGAATAGTGTCAGTTTATTTAGAAGGTACTGACGAAAAATAGAAAGATAGCTCTATAAAAATTAAAAATTAGAAATAACTTGTAAGTGGAATACAACCAAGGTAATGCTTGTGGCTCTTCTGGATAATATCGGGTTTCTATCCTGCTATTAAGTTACTCAACTCTTTGTCAATGATTTTGTTTATCTAATTTTTGTAAATCTGAATACATATAGGTATGCATGAAGATAAAAAAGTTAAAGCATTGATACTAACCTCAGGCTCAAACTTGCTAGTGTATGGGTGTTTGATAACTGGAGGGAACTCAGTAAGGTACTCGTCTAATTTTGAGTTTATCTTGTTTCTTATTGTCCGTGCTGAATACTCCTGTTTGTCTGACGCCACCCAGCATGGGACTATATTGTGGGCATCTACCTGAAATTTAAGAAAGTTGTATTTTTATACCCGCTGTGATTAATAAGAAAATAAAAAAACATGACTTAAAACACCTTTATTATGTGTTTCTTATTTTAAATTTCTTTATTAGTTGTATAATACTTATAAAATAATTTACTTTTATTTTTATAATAATGTTGTGAGCATCGATATATATGTATTAAAGTACTAGATGTAGCATTCAGAACATTTACTTTGTTCAAATGCTTTGCATGAATATACCGGCAAAGCAATCTAGTGTCACTTTGACTTGCCTGCGGCGTGTGTCCGCTTCGTTTATTAATTGTGTAACGACGATATATCGGTTAGTTCGAATCAGAACTGGAATCTGTAGTTGCGCTAGTTAATATTATTTATTATTTAAGCAATAAAAAGAGTTAATTATATCATATTACCACATAACAATGTATTTATTTATTTTTATGTGACGTCATTTACCACCATAGACTAACTACTATGCAGACATTGATTACAAGAGATTGTAGGTAAAAATATATGACTAAGAACGGACTTGATGAAGGCATTGGTTTTAAAAGTGTTTTAGTTTGATTAATGTTCTAAGACCAATTTGATTTTGTATAACACTAATTTGTGTTTTTCTTTTAGTTTATTGATCGTAATTACTACATTATTATTAATGAATATTTCAAATAAAATAAATGTGACACATACCCAGGTACTTTAAAAACAGTAGGTACACTTACACTTCATCATAGTACACATAAATTTGCAGTTATAGAAAAATACGTAAAAAATATACTGAATCAATATAAGACCATTAAAAATAAGGCTAAACATCCTGAATTTTGATTATCTGACCAAGAGACAAAAACCTACGAAATTAATTGTGTTTGATGGTAATGGAATAGGTATTAAAATATTTTTTTGAGCATTTCTTATGCTAGGGTAGATTGAATTGCAATTTATTTAAAGCTATAAAAATAAATTCCTGGGGCACAACTTGAACCCGCGACCTCGACGAACCGTGTCAATGCTGTATCAACTAAGCTATTCGAGCCACTTCATCTTAAAATGATTTTGCCATTTAACCATTTTGTTGGTTCACTTATAGTAGCGCATAGTCCCATTTGCCAAATGTGTGTGTGTATAGAACTTTGTGGTCAGAAAGGACATTATAACAGATTGTCAAAACAATGCTGCCTTATATGTTTAGTAAGAAATTTCTCAGCTAGCCTCATCCCCAGATTAAATACTTTTATAAATTATAATTGTTCATTCCTGACACATGTCTTGAACTTACGCCAACAAATACGATTTCTATTTTTTTTAAAGTAACTAAATATGATTATAGTTTTTATTATTTTACTCAAATAAAACCACGGCAATTAATTACTTTTATTTTTATAAATAGGTACAAAACTTACCAATTTTCCGATCTTCTGTGAAAATAATCTATACAAATGTCTATAAGTACCCAGTAGCATTAGAGTACTACTGGCTGCTCATTGGTAAGATGCCCGGTCAGCCTTAGCTGATTGGCTATAATATGATAAAAAAGCGCTGTATTCCATTGGCGCTACGTGCACATGCGTGTTGCGCATGTGCGATTAGACGTCAAACCTAAGACAGCTTGGACAATGTTTTTTTAAGGCATGTTACATCTATCGTTAGAATATATGTCAATGGTTGTGAGTGTTAAAATTGTTAGTGACACTGACTGCTAAAGCATAAGTTGTGGGTTTGATCAGTGGCGTAGGAAGGGGAGAGAGGGGGAGGGGCGGTCTGCCTCAGGTGCCACCCTTTTTGGGGTGCCACCCATCCAAAAAACGGGGTGAGACCCAAAACTCAACTTTAAGAATAATGTACAGAAATATAACACAACATAGGCACTAGCTCAGCACCACGAGAGTTAGCCCAGAAATGTTAAGTATCGACTAAATAAAAAAGTCATCTGCCAACTTCGGTCCCGGGTGCCAACCTAGGTACGCCACTGGGTTTGATTACTTCAAGCCAAGGCTTTTTGTGATCATGGTGATTGTTTGTTGTGTCTGGATTATGTTTATTTAAGTATGTTAATAAGTTGTTAGGTTATCATATACAGGTACTACCTTGTTGAGGACCATTTGATCTCAAACAACCCTGATTATGAATAGTCTGAACACATTATTATCATAAATTTATATAGTACTAGAACATATCTGCTGTCTATTTGTTTCGCTTAAGCTATTGTAAATCTCAATAGTAGGCTAAATAAACATGGATAAGCTGATACCATATCCTATAATGAGCACACTCCATTGCATATTCACATGTGTTTCAATTAAACAAGTTTTACCTTATCTTATCTTTGCAAAAAATAGCATACCTGTATGAGCGGGACATCTTTTTTCATTTTCTTTTTGACACCGTCAAGCCAACCAAGTGGTACTCTTAGGGGATTGAAGTCACAGACTACTGCCCCAATGTTGTGTTTCTCTACCCATTGTGGCAGTACCTCTGCCCCACTGCCTTCCAACAAGTGAAAAGATATATTCAACTTTTTGCAATCTGCTGCTACCTTTTCAAGGCCTGTAAGTTTAGAAAGATACATTTCTTTTACATGGGATTACTATAGGTAAGCTTAAATTAACTGATAATGATTGATAAGAAAACTTTTATGTGTTGTAATATAAATGTATGTAAACATATGAAGAAAGAAGATATTTTAAGTGTTTATTCAATACTAACTACTTATCAATAGTTTACCTTTAATCAGGAAATCAAATTGCCTCACAGAAGCGTCTAAATACTTCGCAATTAAACAAAAACACACGTGGAGTGGTACTTCGTTCTTGAGCGCGAGTTTTTGTGCGAACAAAAAAGCCCAATTATCTTGGACTCTACTATCACGGGACATCCAGTACACAACACCTTCGCAATTGTCTGGCACCATCTGCTCTTGTGACATGATCCTAACACGCTTTTTATTGAACTTATAATCTAAAATAGATTTCGCAGTTTCCTCTCGTTTGGCTTGTAATTGCTTCATAAATTCTGCGACATCTGAATTACTCCCTTTACTTTCGGTTGCAGTAACAGATAATTTCGCTTTTTTAGGTGCAGATGCCATTTTTAAAGCAGCTGTTACTGATGTAAAATATCGAAATCTCATCAACTTTTACGAGAATTTTAGAACATTTGTAAAATAAATACCCGAACCCGCCAGACAAAGGCAATGCCGGTTTTGACGTTTAACGTTTTGTTTCACGCGCGAGAAGTGCATGAAACGCTTGGACACGCAGAAGCTGGGCCATGAAGAGGAATTTCATAAATTTTCCTCATATTTACATAATTACAAATATATCAATAAAAGCGGAAAATAAAGTAAATAATAGAAAGATTTATTAAATATTTATAAATAATGCGAAATGCCGCCCTTAAGCAGGTTCAGGGATAGGAGTATTTTGAGCAGCTGCATCAGCAATTTCAGTTTGACTAGGTTCCGGAGTGGGAAAGTATTTCTTTTTCAGGTAATCACTACAAGGGTGACAATCGAGTCTTTCAATATTTGTCCCCATGCATTCGAATGAACAAAAGTCGACCAATTTGCACAGGCCACATGGTATTTTTGCGTCTTCTAAAGGTAATGCACATTCAAAGCATATATTAAACTTGTTGCCAACCTGAAACAAAAATAACGTCTTAAGGTAGGTATACCTATTGCAGTGCGTTGCACTGCAATCTCTAGTTCACAAGGAACTTATTCAAACTCGAGGACGCGGTTACAGGCGTGTTTTATATAATGCAGTACCTACGTATACCTATCTACTCCTCCCTACCCGTGGCTCTTAACGTATGTTAAACAGCCTATGTTAGCTTTACGCGATAAATGGACTATTCAATACAGAAATATAAATTCAAATCGAATCAGTAGTTCCCGAGATAAGCGCGTTCAACCATGATACCAACGAACAAACGCTTCAACAGAGCCCGCGGTTACACTCGCGTTATTTAGGGACAGGTACTGCTTTACACTCGTTGCTTTATCGTGATGTTAAAATAACATACCTGCCTACCTGCAAAAATCAACTAGGTATTAAGCTTTACATTGTAATAGGTAATCTCTCTTGCTTTATTGTGCTTTAACAACGGCAATCTCTAATCAAAATAATTAAATACAGCAAACGTCAAGAACTTTATAAGGCATTGAAGGGTAGGTAGGTACCTAACGCAACCCGGTCTACCTATCTATAAAAAGGTATGTCTTTATCTTTGTTAGCAGGGACCTCTTTGATACCGTCGCAAGTGACATTAGCTACGAGTCCCAGCGAGTATTCAACCAGCAGACACAAAGAACACCTGGTCTTTGAGTAATCAAAGTGTTGTTTAGTGCAGGAACAGAAGCCACGACACGGGTCCCCCTAATAATATTGAAGTGACAGCTTGCCACTGGGTAGGTTGCAAAACAGGCACGTGCTAATTTTATGAAAATCACTTTATAGTTGGAACCGTAGTAACCGCACACGAACATTTATATCGGTCGGCTTGAACCTGACGCGGCCTATCAAGCGAGAAAAACATACGGCGGTAAATAGACAACCGACCTACATGCCCTACATTACAGGTGTTACGGATAAAATAGGAGCCAAGTTAAAAAACTACTCCATACCGACCGTATTTACACCAGGGGCCAAAGTATACAACATGGTGGGCACACCAAAGGATGTTCTACCGCTACAAACCCCACGTGTCTATAAAATCAATTGCAGCTGCGGAAGCTCTTACATAGGGCAAACGAAGCGGACTATCGCTGAACGTATAAAGGAGCACCTCGCAGCTGTAAAGAACCGTCAAACGAACAAATCGGCGACTGCGGAACATTTACTTCAATCGGGCACTAATCACTGGATTGAATTTCATCGTCCCCAAGTCCTCTCCACGGAACGCCACTTTTACCCAAGAGTTGTGCGTGAAGCGATCAAAAACAGAAAACATAAAAATTTCAATCGGGAAGAGGGCTTTAAATTGTCATCGGCGTGGAATCCAGTGATTCGGCTAACAACACCCCACTTTAATGCGCAGTCGGTGAATGTTCAATATACAGACACGGTTAGTGTGTTTTGCGCCGGTACTTCGAAAATCAACGACCCGGGGTCGGAGGTAGAAATAGAATCTTCTACCTCGCACTCGGAGACGTGACATCGCTACTGCAGCTTGCGACCATGGGACGTGCAACCGTCTCGAAACATCAAGTAAAATAAGGTGAGTATGTAAATACCTAATGCATGTTCGCGTTAAAGCTTGCGACCATGGGACGTGCAACCGTCTCGAAACATCAAGCAAAATAAAGTGAGTACCATGTAAATACCTAATGCATGTTCGAGTTAATTTCCGTATATATAGCAACGCGAGTGTTTAAAAGTTTATATTTATTACTAGCTGATCCCGCCGTTACACCCGCGTTATTTAGGGCTATTGTTACGTACTCGTGGCTGATAGCGTGATGTTCTATATCCTATAGCCTTCTTCGATAAGTGGGCTATCCAACACAAAAATCATTATTTAAATCGGACCAGTTGTCCCTGAGATAAGCGCGTGTTCAACCAGACAAGCCAGCATTATAGATTAGCGTAGATAAAATATTTAAAAACTCACCTCACTATCGTTGAACAGTTCGGGCGCCACATACGACCGTCTTGTAACAGCAGGGGGAGTAGACAAACTGTGCTCCTGGATCGATTTCGATACTTCCATTTCTATCAAAGTCTTTGCTTGCGAAGACAATCGCTTTTCTTGTAAGATCTTCATCCTCTTATTAAGATGGTATTGTACTATATAAAGGACATATTTCAATACTCTACTGTCACTGTATGTACGTTTCTTCGTGGTCGCAAGTATATCCCAAATTTCGAGGCAGCGGACTGGATTCAGCCAGAGACCGCAGCTTTTTCCGTTTTTGTACTCCTTCAATATCATGTTCCAATGGCGATGTTTATATCTACAATATAAGTGATCTATATATATATACCTATCTATATAATCTATACGTTACTGACTGACTGACAAACATGCTGAAATTTGACACGTATGTTCCTTGGGGATCGTAAGGGTGTACCTACTAAGAAGGGATTTCCCGAAATTCCCATGAGATCGGGCAGAACTTGTGTTTTATGAGTCTTAATTCGATTACTTGATAGAATAATGAAGTAATAAAGACTCTACGTACTTGTCGACTATTTCAATCAGTTCCTTCATCAGTTTGCCTTGCAGCCATCTTATAAACAAAAGTCTCGCGCCATTCGTCACTTCAGTAACTGCTTGCTTGTAATCGTTTGGGTCGTCAGTGACGTTTACTACTTTGCCCGCAGACTTCACAGGGTTTGGGACAACAGCTTTTCCCTTTTCTGGCTTCTTTTCCACTTTCTTTTCTACTTTTTTCTCTGCCTTCTTAGCTTTCGTATCGCTTTTATTTTTTTTTAGGTTGCCTGCATCTGTTGCATAAAGAGGTTGTTCTAAGTTAAACTTAAAAAAAGTTAAATCACGTCTGTAGCCTGTACGCATGTTTAGCCAAAATTAAATCACGGATATCAAGGAGCAAGCCTAGTGCTGTCCTCAATACTTTGATTTGTTTTTGTCTCTTCCGAAAACTACAATGACAATCATTTCAGCTTTTCGAAACAATGAAAAACAGTTTCAATCAACGGCAGCTTTCTTGTTTCCGTTGATTTAAATTGTTGTTGTGTGTTGTTTTACTAGGTAAGTCATTTTCTTGTACTTACTTGGACTTGTTGGCTTGGCTTTACTCAATTCTGACAAAACCTTTTTCGTGAACACAAAGAGATTGTCGTACTTTTCTTCAACGTTTTGACACTTCAATAATGGATCTGCTCCGTACTGAAGCAAGTTTGTTAGCTGAAAGATATATCTAAATATAAGCGAACAGATTTTACATAGGAAACCAAACATATGTACATATATGTGTGTCGTTTAAGATTTTGGCTATTAGTGTAGATAGATATGACATAATATTTTTAGATTTCTTTAATGTGCCTGTAACATAACATGTACAATTGTTTATAAATTTGGGCGCTGGTAGCTGCGCTACAGTTTTATAAATTTTGTAGCTATCAACGTTTTCTCATGTAACAATATGTACCTAAAATCCAAATTGTTCCAAATAAATTTATTTATTTATTTAAGTATTTAAGAATAAGCAGCTTTTCCGCAGAGCGATTGTCGTCTGACCGCTGCAACTCATAGGGATGGCTATATCCTACTCTATAGACTAGTTTTAGTGTACTTCTTCGCTCCCGTAACCACTATTCGATCTTTACGATATCTGGGATTGACAGTTTTACGTTACTGAAATACGGAAAGAGTTTCTTTTTGTGACCAATCCATCATTTCTAAACTAGACCGTAACGAAAGTGCCTAACCTGATGAATCGATATATCCGTGCGCGAGTCACTTTGCCCCAGACCCCTTTTGTGTGAAAGTTTAATTGTAGGTATAATTAAATGCTGAATCGTGTTTCCTACCATCGGAAGTCGTTGAGCAACTGGAATGGTTCTGCTGTAAGGCATGTAGAACATCTTGACAAGAATAGTTTGGTTCAATGAGTTGATTATCGCGTTGAGGTCTGTGTTGGGGTTTTCGATGAAGAGGTCGAATATGTTCTGAGGCTCCGACATCGCAATGTCCATGGCGGCGCGACCGTTGTATAGCGCAGTGGGATCACTGCCATGTTCAAGAAGTAACGCCAAGATTGCCTCTCGTACCTGTAACGAAAGAAATTAGAGGTATAATATAGTAGTAATATCTTGGCCAACAAAGGTTGACTTAAGACGAACTCTGCTACAGTGGTAACAGATTTGAGTCTGCTGGTGTCCTCCAATGCCAATTATAGCGCTCCTTCGAAATTCAGTCATTTAATAATGATGATTCGATCACTCCAGTATATGGTGAACTAATGCATAATAATGTGACATTACATTGGTTTTGTATATTTGTGTGAGGACTTAATGAGGACGAAAATAATATGAGAAATTGAATATACATAAGTGGATCGACTCCCAAGATACTTAATGAATGAATCCTCATTATCTTGGGAGTCGATCCGCTTATGTATATTCAATTTCTCATATTATTTTCGTCTCACTTACCTCATCATTACCCTCGGGATCTTTATTCCGTTTTGCTAAAACAACATGAAGAAGTGTAGGCCCAAGAGCTTTTTGACCATCTGCATCCAACACTTCAGAACCACTAAAAGGTACCCGATGGTCCGCATTGGCTCCGTTCTCAAGAAGAGTGTGAATGATGTCGACGTTTTTCATTGTCATTGGTCCGCTGATTGCGACGTCTAAAAGGCTGTAACCTAATGCCTAAAAACAATGAACAAAAGTATCATTTGGTGTTTTGCGTGGGTGTGTGAGCTTTGGGCATAAGGCAGGCGCTGTCACAAGGTGTGCAAGTAGTTTTCTAGTTTTTTTTTATAAAACATGCCTCCACCACCACGCCGATAATCCCTCCGGCACAAGAAGGTCACAGAAGATTTCCGTCTCCACGCAACGATCTTATTTGCTTTGTGTACTTCCTTAGTCGCATGACATGACCTTTAATTACACCCACGGCATGAAAGGGGGTAGTAACTATAAATAGGCACATTTTAGTCTTCATCCGTCACCACACAAAACGAATAAAGAGCATCTAGTAGGCATGATATTTGGGTATGGAAATTGGTGCCTGAAACCTTTACAGGAACAATATTGCTTTCAGCCGCTTTACACTGTAGAGCATTGGACAATGGAAGAAAAATTTTGGTTCGTTTCGATCTGATCTTAATTTTAATTCTCAACACAGACCCTTCACTTAATCTGTCTCACATTAACTTTATAATATAGTCTATCCTCGTATCAGGTGTATTTTCATTATACTTGCCGCTAATGAAAATTTTATAAACATCAAAACTAAAAATGAATTTATTCGACCTGGAAATTGGAACTTTATCTATAAAATTATCATACTCATATTTACTTGTGGTTGTTCATTTTTGACATCGGCGCCGTACTTAATCATGAGTTGAATGAGGTCGGTACATTGTGCGGCGACGGCGATGGATAACGCTGACTGTGGACAGTTAACTCGACGAGGATCCGCTCCGACCAATAGCAACCGTTCTATTGTAGAGTATATGTTCTTGATTCTACGAATGAAAATAAGAAAATTATCCATCAAAAAAGAAGAATAAATATATTGGATACACCAGTATAAGACCTATGAAACGAATTTCGGATTGTGGAAATTTTACAGAGAGTCAAACATGCTGAGCCGTTCGCATGACATACTGGGTGTAAAGAACGGTGTACCGAAAACCGATACCAGTGATTCTATTCATGATATTGAGGCCCTTGGCGGTCAAATTTTCCGGAAAATAATTCATCAAAATGAAATAGTAACTATTGACGGCTCGCACTTAATTTTTTATAAAATTCTAGGAAATGTACACGGTGCGTTTACTCTGACGCCACATTGGC
The DNA here is from genome assembly GCA_944739405.2 of Euclidia mi. NCBI lineage: Eukaryota > Metazoa > Arthropoda > Insecta > Lepidoptera > Erebidae > Euclidia > Euclidia mi. The sequence continues at coordinate 3,418,389 of OX123189.2, forward strand.
CGCGGCGCGCAGCTGCGGCAGAGTAAGCGCGGCGCATGTACAATCAAACAAGTCGGCGCTGGACCAGTTTGAAAAAAATTGCCTTGGCTCGCTCATAGAGGCACACTAGAAACTGGTTTTGTATACGAGAGTCAATGTGCGTGTAAAGTAGCACTGGAAGCGATGATGTCTTCCTGAGCGATTGTCGCCCTCATGGTGGTCTAGCGGGAAGTTGTTCGACTGTACATCGTAATCGCTACCGCTGTCGCCCGCCGCTGTGGGGCCGTAACAGCTGATAGTGCGATTTTGCGTTTTAATATCTAAATTACTATTTTTTGGAAAAATATATTCAAATAAAATCGACCGCCAAGGGCCTCAGTATCGTGTCCTGAATCACTGGTATCAGTTTTCGGTACGCCGCCGCCGTTGCTTACACCCAGTATAAGAACGTTCCAAAGTAATGCCTACTAAAAATAACTACTTACATAATTTAGAATTTATTTGAACACTCATAAGTGTTACTTTGTGAATTCAAAAGGTGTTAATCGACTAGCACAAGCTGCTTGGAAACAAGTGGTAAAATCACTAACTGGTACTGCCTTTTTTGTTCTTCAGTGTCTTCAGGATCTTGTTGCATAGTGGATGCCATTTGCATTCTGCTCATCTTCGCAATTTTGCTTGTTTCCTTTTTATCTGATAGCTTTTTCAGTTCCTCTGCTTCTGCCATATCCACTTCCCTCGTCATATCAGTAACTTCAAAGATGTACGGTATAACAGCTAGAGTAGAAGACTGCGACATAAATTCAGTAACAGCTGCGTTGTATTCTTGAACTAAGTTATGGTAGAGTCGTTTATCATCCGAAAATGTAACAGATTCGGTGGCTGTGTTCGCTTCCTTCTTTTTCTCAATGTCATCATGTTTGCTCCCAGATGCGACAGATTTTTTACCGTTAATACTTAACCTTTTTGCTGGGTTGCTCTTAATTGTCCTGTTGCTAGGAGTCTTTGGTACGACGGTCGAGTCACCGGCGCTACTGTCATGTTTCATCATCCATTCCGAAATTATCTCATCCGTGGCAACTGAAAGGAATTCTTTAGTGAAATTTGCCAATGACATATTTAAATGGGAGGTTTTTCACTGATATTTATAATTTTCATGCGAGTAACATAACTATCGAGGTAACAAATATTAATTCGCTAAAGGTTTATTTTTTAAACTTATCCGCACTTACGTGGCATTGGGACGCCGGGTGGTGGTAGTATAGATTGTAACATTTTAGCAGGTGGGATGTCTCGCTGAGCGCACGCGTATATCAGCAAGGCCACTCCCAGTGGAGTGCAGCAGGCGTCGTTGTAATCGTTAACCCGAGCTCCGGCCTCTACCAGAAATTGTATTACTTCTCGCTGATTTCCACACTGCGGACGATTAATATAGTTTTTAGAGTGAGTTTTTTACCTATATGAACCCCATTTTTGGTGGTTGATGACGTTGTTTATGGTAGTCAGTTTAAAGTGTAACGCTGACTGGAAAACTTTTCGACTGATTGCCAATAAGTTAATAATATCATAGGACAAATCATTCAATTCATATATGTATATGGTCTCTTGATCTAAAACTAGGCCAAACCTGGCAAACGATGGTAACCAGAAAACTAATAAATATTATCAATATAATTATATTAAATATTCTATACCACCAGGCCAGTTAACAAAGCTTTATTTTCCTACACTTAGAAAAGTTTCTGCAGAATCCGTGCAGTAATCCATCCACCCTGTCACAAACTCTCGCGTTTAAAGTGGTAGGAAAATATTACGTACCGTAGCGTACATAAGAGCCGAGTTCCCTTGCATATCAGAGACGTCGGGATGGACGTCATACTCGTTTATCAACTGTGCTATATTTCTTATGTGGCCTAAATAGCACGCTAGTAGCATTGTCCTGAAAAACAATGAATCGTATATTATCTTTGTCCTCATTCTGAACCAACTGTACGGATAACGAAGTGATTTTAGAAGGCATTTCTCCGCTTAGCACTGCGTGTATCCCCAGTTTGATGCCCAGTTTGGATAAAACGTTGCCCGTTTTCGATTCTAGCCCACATATGCTAGAATCGAATCAACAATTTGAATTTACGGATTACATACACCGTTTTCCAGTGGCAAGCGGCAACGCAACCACTCAAACCACGAGTAGATACGGCATTTGTGCAGTCTTGTTTCCATACCGTAATTTCTGATTTTTTTTTCTTCCTGACGCTATTAAAAACGAACGATATTCTTTTTCTTCCTGTTTTGCTTGGTATTAGACTCACTCACTGAAGTAGCACAGTCTTCAGCCTCGTGGACTTTCATCTACGCAGACGACGTTGCTATTTGCACCGAGAGCCGCGCAGAGTTGCAAGAGGCGCTTCTGTCGTGGAAACGTCAGTTACAGGCCGGTGGCCTAGTGCTGAGTATTGCAAAGACCCAGTACATGTTTTTAATGACCCAGAGCCAAATAACAATTGTCCGATTCCTATCGACGACCAACTTGTAACCAGTGGCGGCGCTAGGCGTCGGCGACGTCGGCCACCGCCAAAGGCCTCGCGCCTGAGGGGGCCTCGCAAAACAGTTTTACAAGTTACCTATTTTCGTTTCGCCAATCATCTTGGCCTAGGTAGCTGACTCCGAACAATTCAGGAAAAAGTTAATCAGATGATACAGACTTATTATTTTCGAACACGTGCATATGGTGTGGTGTGAAGTGAAGTGAGTAGTACCTACTTTACGGGTACCTATTCAGTCTCGCCCGAATGAGCGCTTTCACACACACTGCCCGACATGATATCTGTACCTACTGGGTGAAAATTTTTGGTTTGTCAATTATTTATTCATACATTATTTTATAATTTGGCTCACTTAAATTAACCTTTTTTTTACTACGAAGTAAAAGGGCCTCGCCCTCGATATATAGGGCCTTGCGAACTTGATGTCGCCGACGTCCACATGTGGTTTAGCGCCGCCACTGCTTGTAACCATGTGCGATGAATACAAGTATCTTGGTTGTATGAAGCACAGATCTCGGCATTTAGAATGCAACACCCAGCACAGAATAGCCGCAGCGTGGCTTAAGTGGCGAGAAGTAACTGGTGTTACCTGCGATAAGAGGATGCTTGTCAAAGTCAAGGGTTTGATCTATAAGACCATAATAAGGCCAGTTCTTTTGTATGGCAGCAAAACATAGGCTGTAACCCAAAAGAGCGTGCATACCATCTAAGTTGCTGAAATGAAGATGCTGAGATATGGACGTGCGGCGCAACCAGGCTCGATAAATTCCGCAACGAGTACGTGCGAAGAAGCCTCGGTGTAAGCGACATCGCTGAAAAAATGCAGGAAAGCAGGCTAAGAGGTCATGTGAAAAGGAGGCCACCAGACTACGTCGGAAATTTGACACTACAGCTCGACCTCCCTGGTTGGAGACCTAGAGGACGACCCAAAACAAGGTGGCGAGATGTAGTGCTAAAGGACAAGCGGAAATGCAAGGTCACTGACGATGATGTCATGGATAGAGCGAAGTGGAAGCTCAACGTGAAGAAAGCTGACCCCACCACCATGTGGGATTTATAGCTAGGAAGAGAGAGAGAGAGATCCACCGAGTATCAAGAACTTGATTATATGTTTAACCTGCAGTCCAATTCATGCTGGGCTGGCGGCTTGAAAGTTGTCCTTGGTCCATTAAGTAGACCCTCTAAGCTTAGCCTGTAATCTTGCCTCTGTTCGTCGTGAAGGAAGCAATGCTTCATCATGTGGATAATCATTTCGTTATTATTCCAGGCGTAGAACTTCTCCGGGTATATTACTGTGTTACTGGCTTCACTTTCTTCCTGAATGACAAAGTATTCAAAAAGTTGATGAGTATAAGTTACGTTTTATATTATTGCCGCAAATATAAAAACTAGAGCTTGATTATCAGAGCGATATATTTAATAAGACACAGTATTATCAGGTTCTTCGGTTTGGAAGAAGCCAATAACAGTTTTGTGTCTACTGAAGTATTGATGGACCTAACGACTCGAAGTCTTTCCACACGTCATAGAATCTAAAACTCAGCTGTCCTTATGTGGTTCTCCGACAAACGATTGAAGATGTCTAGTGGTTCGAGGTGAAATTTGGATTCGTAAAAAAATACGCACCTGAAAGAGCCTATGTAAGTAGGGTGCGCATTTCCAAAATGTAGTTCTAATCGCTAGTGGTTGGTAAAAACCATCAAAGTTTCTAATACATGGTTTCCAGCATTATGTAGTTCAAAAGTATATTTGTTATTTACCTTGGGCTCTTCTTGTTTAGGTACAAATTTCTCAAGCGTGACCATCTTGCCATGGTAGTAAGCTCTTTGGAACAGGTCTCTATGGTACAGCTGGCTGTTCGGATCCGTGCAGTTCTTCGGGTACAGCTCGGGCCAATTCTGTGCAGCCGCTAGAGGCTTAGCACCGTACTCTTTCAGCAGATCTAAGGCCGAATTTATTTCGCCTATCTATAAACAACATTTTTATTTTACTCACGTTTTTAGTAGCTGTCTATATGTAGCTCAAATCTTTAAAAAAATCTTGACATAATACGGAGTTTAATAATTTTGTATGCATTTTTATGATAAGCATAACCTGACTCCACATCCAGGGATGCGTCTTCTTAGCGTCAGCAGCAGAGACTTCAGAAGTTTCTTTCTAAAAAAGGTTTTTTAAATACTAGTAAGTAGTTTGTATATCGCTACCAGGTTAGGTACCTCACGAACTATATCAGAGAATTATAAGTAATAAACACTGCCTCGTTGGTCTCGCGGCATAAATCTGCGCGTGGGATTGGGAGGTCTCGGGTTCGATTCCCGGGTCGGGCAAAGTGTTAATGGGTTTTTCCGTTAGGAAATTCTCAGTAGCGGCTCGGAGTCTGGTAATGTGCCCGGTACGGCAATAGGCTCGCCCCCTATTACGTGGGACCTAAAAATTCATGGCGAAATTTGGGTGTTATATCACACCTCTGCCTACCTCTTCGGGGATACAGGCGTGAGTCTATAAAAAAAAACACTGATTAATAAGCAGTGAGTTTGAATTTTCGGTTCAATTATACATTCATTAATCGAAACCGATAACTCCAAGAATCGCATATTGTTATTATACTTTATGCGGAGAACATTGTACAATCAAGTCTACCCATGTGGAATAGAATTAAATAGAATTGTCTTCCAGACAACAGAAATAAATTGCCTCTTGCAGGACTACGGTTATCCAAAGAGCAAGGCAAACTTATGTTACGGTGCTGATAGTTTAATAAGAACTAACAATTTTGGTGCTGGTGACCAGTACGGTTCTGTGTTTGGCCACGATGGTGTTGCCGACACTCGTTGACAGTAAGTCTGGTGCTACACTAGGTGCTGATGGTTTCCACGTCAGCCGCATGAGCTGCCGGCCTCTCCATAGACCGACGCTCTCGCAGATGTTTAGATCGGTTTCCACGCCAGGGCCCCACCGGAAATTGCTGTGGTATAAACCCTGAGAATGGTCGAAAGGCATATGAAATATAAAAGTAATGTAGCAGTCTAATCTTAATATATAAAATCCTTGCGTTACTGACTGACTGACAGACACGCTACAGCCGAAACTATTGGGCGCAGGAAGCTGAAATTTGGCATGTTAGTTCCTTGGGGACCGTAGGGGTGCACTAAGAAGGGATTTCCCGAAATTCCCACGGGATCGGCCAAAACGGGTAAATTTTAAAAAATGCAGGCGTAGCTGCTGGCGTCCTCTAGTATTTAATATACTTTTATACCATGGTGGAGGAGTGTCATATTTTAAAACATTATGCAACTTTAGCTTGAAAAGAGAAGTATATGGTTGCTAGCCAGAATAATAGAAGTGTTGGGTAAAAAGGTGTCTTTTTAATCGAAAATGGCAATAATATCCTTTGGTGATGTGTGAAGTTGAACATACCAACTGCTTGAAGAGAACGAGCTGTCGTATCCGTGATGTGTTCTACGATATGTACCAAATCAAGGCAACGTGCGAAACAAAATTGTCGTTAAGGTGAATACTTACACGATAAACCCTTCCATTAGTATAAGACGTCAGGCCATATCCAAACTTGTAGTTGTTGAAATAGTGGCCCTCGTAGGCCAGCGCGAGGTCCTCCGGGCCACGGTGCCGGTAGGTATACTCACCGTAACCATGCAAGGTGTCCCGGAGGAGATCCCCAGTGTAACGCTCTAGGGACTGAAAGTGTATAGAACAGAATTATAGAGATTGAAGAGTAATATTGTATGCCTCCGTCGTCCAGTGGATAGCGTATGCGTCTGCTGATCGGGTCTCGGGTTCGAATGCCGGATCGGGCAAAAGTGTTTTTTCAAATTCTAAGACAGTAGCAGCATGGAGGCTGGCAAAGTACCCGGTAAGGGTAGTAAGCTCGCCTCCTACTACGTGGTTCTTAAAAATTCATAACATTACATCTCTGCTTCGCTTTGGGGATACAGGCGTGAGTTTAAAAAATTAAAAAGAAGGAAATATTAAAGGTAAAAATAATGATTACCACTAAAGGGCCATGAATTGCAGTCTGCCTGATGATAAAATATAGGTATGGCAAAAAAGGAGTCAGGCGAAGTATTTTTTTGGCAAGCGAGTCATATATTTCTGTTCTGTCAACTAAAATTGATGTATTTTGCCGTTGGAGTCATTTAGCAGTGGCTAGTTTTACCTAAGATGTTTCCAATTTTGCAATAAACAAAAAGCTAGTTGCATTTGGCAATTTTTAAGTAATATATTACTGAAAGTCCACAGTCAGTATTGTATGTCACCTGATTCCTAACCATTGTAGAATAATTATGGATAAAATATTGTAGCCTAACCTCAGCACCTGACCAGTGATATGTTCCATATCCTGTCTTCCTGTTATCCTCGTCCCTTTCTCCTATGTAGTATTCTTCGTAAGGCCAGGCTCTTTCTGCAAGGGTGTTTGGGTCCTTACATGGCGGTTCAGAAATCATGACCACTTAAATCTGCCAGGAAATAGAAACTTTGTTTTGTTAGATAATGTTTGTGTTGGCTCAGATTTATTATTATTGATATTTTCGTAGGCATCGGGTTGTCGTAGGATTCCGTAGCAATGACATTGTCAGAGTTGAAAACTGTGAATGTCAAAATAAAAGTGATATACGGCAATGAGGTTGGTGCGTTTTTGGTGTGATTTTTGGTCGTCACTTCAGTCATAGAGAAATAATTTACCTTTAAAGAGATAACTGTTAATTTATACATGTGTTATAAGTTATAACGATCAAGAAAACTGAACCATTTATAAGTGGAAACGCAAAGCTATTTAATGAAAACGAAGTCCAATTCGCTTAACCATTTCGGCTCATTATTCTTTTGCGATGAAAATGTTTATTTATTTAATTAATTATTCGGAAGGCCAACAGCTGAAAAATACATAGGGGCAACAATAATAAACATCAGAGAACCAATGATAGGTCTCCACGGCTAACTCTATATTAACAATATGTAGACAGTTATTATAAGTGTCAGTATAAAAACAAAATAAAAGAAAACAACATTACCTAATGAACATAAAACCCTGCAAAAAAGTCAAGACTCAGCATGCGCTTCAACTTGTCCGGTGTAAGTTTCGCTGACGCCGCGACCTGGCCGCTGCGACATGGTCACCAATACGAGCCTGGGCTTAGGGTAATGTATAATGCCGAAATCGCGAACATTATGGTGTTTAATTAGTTTGTGACCATTAAGATAATATTTTGATGATAATGTGACAGGTTTCCTGCTATAAGTGACTACTACGCATTTGGTAGGATTTAAATCTAATTTATTCAGTATGCAGTAATTTCCCCCCCGTGGGATCTCCACCTTGTCGTGGTGGGGGGGGCTCAGTAACCGTGGGTTTCAGGTACACCCACGGTGAAGCTAAGCGGGATCCCGGGAGGGGACGCTCCACGTGAGCTTGGGTGAGGCCTGCGTAGGATGCGTCCAAAGTGCGGGTGCGGGCGACAGTTCTGTCTGTTCTTCGCAGTCGGGTGCGGTTGCGGGAGGAGAGGCGTGTCGGTGTTGCGTTGCCGCGCGCCCTATCGCCCGCGACCAAATGGGGGCGCACCATTGTTGTGTCGTGTTGGGGCCGCAGAGGAAGAGGAGATGCGGTGGTGCGTTGCCGTTCTCCCTATTCTCTGGGCGGCCGCTGGGTGTTTTGGCGGCGGAGTCCCACACCTTCATCCGCCGCCAAGGGGGTTTTGTTCGGGGTCCGCCTGCCCATCTGGCGGGCCAATACCCGTCGGGGGGTTGCGACGAATGCTTCGGCGATACCCGACCCTCCGACACACGGGTACATGAGATATTCGAGGTGGTTTTTAGTGGTAACACCACATACTTCGGGTCTCATTTCTCCAAGAGTCGGAGATCCGAAGGGATTTTCCACCTCGTAAAACAAAAAAAAAGGATGCAGTAATTTGTTAAGCGCGTTAAGTCTGCTTGGAGTGCTAGGCAATCGTTAGGCGTTGAGACTGATGAGAAAACCTTCATATCGTCCGCAAAGCAAAGAAGGCGAGAATGGTGGAAGCATTGGTAGATGTCATTTACGAAGATTAGGAACAAAAGAGGACCAATAAGGGAACCTTGAGGGATTCCGCTAGGCACTAAAACCCAACCAGACATGTAGCTGTTGACCACTACTGCTTGTGAACGATTACTTATATACATATAAGAGGAAAACTTCTTATATGTATATAAGTAATCGTTCACAATCAGTCTCCTCTTATTCCTATCAACTGTAGCTTGGCCAGTAAGACGCTATGATCAATTCTGTCAAAACAATTTGTATAATCTGTGTAAATGACATTTACCTGATTGCCTTTACTCATGGCTTCTGTTATGCTACTGCTACACCTGTGTCTTAACGTGTCAATTAGCGCGTTAATTTAGACGCTACGTAGATGTGGCCAACGTTTTAACACGTTAAAATACCTACTAATTTTCAATGCGAATTTTTAACGCGTTAACTAACACGTTATTAGCCATTGCCATTAACGATAATGCTAACGCAGGTGTAGCAGTAGCATTATATAGTCATTTAATATTATTAAATTGGAGGACCTTGAGGTTGTGGAACGGCCCTTGAGAAATCCGTGCTGAAATCGATTAAAACCATTTTTTTAGGGCAGCATATATCTGGCTATAAATTAACTTTTCAAATATTTTTGCGACTATAAATAATTTAGACACTGGCCTGTAATTAGTTACGTCAGATTTGGATCCTTTCTAATGAATCGGGTTAATAAATGCCCTCTTCCATAATCTTGGTACAGTACATTCAGAGAGTGGCTTATGAAAATAATACAGGCTGTCACAAGACCCATCACCAAGCCGAAGTCTACTCGTTGAGGACATCATGCCAAGTCATAGTAACCAAAAATAATACCTGGCAAACGATTTTTTTTTTGAGTTTTCACATTGTTTAAACTGCAATTAACAGCGCGCGCGTGCAATGCTCGAAATACCTACTTATCCATGGGGTTATAAGGCATCTAAAGAACATATTGGCGGGGCAAGTGCATCGATTTTGTACCTAATTAGAAAAAAATCTTACTAACTTTGAGCCTCAAATCTCCTGAACCAGTAATTTCCCAGGTATGGTGCCGAAGTAAGAAATGTTCGTACTGATTGGTACAACGTGGGATTTCAGTTTTCGTTAAGGGTCTTTTTACACCCTGTATAAAGAGTGGAATACCAATGGTATCAGCACATTAAAATTTATAAAGAAATAACGGGGGTATTAAATCCGGTCCGGCTGATTTATCAAGGTCGAGAGATTTTAAAAGTTTTATCGCTGTCGTAATTTTAACGTGCACCTTATTAATGTCGGATACTGTTCTACGTACCGGGTCAGTGTCATTATAAGTCAAAAGAGGTGTTGGAGAAGGCTGTAGAAAATTAGAATGAAAGTAATCAGAGAAAACGTCACAAATGCTCTCCCCTGTGTTTGCGACTAAGTTACCATGCGTCATGGACTCGGGAATACTCGCCGATTTATGATGCCTTTTGATATAGGTCTAAAAATATTTGGGATATCTTTCGATAGTCGCTTCGATTGATTTAGTATTGTTACGAATGGCGATATTTTGAAAATAACGCCACCTATCGGTAAATGAGAGAACTAGAAGAAGATTGATATATCGGTAGTTTAAAAGTGTTGTATCTACTCTCTACTAGATCCCGTTGCTGTTTTTTCCTATCGAACGATCGACTGCGTTTCCGAATGAGTCGAGAACGTTCCAGAATAGATTAGAATAGACTCTAGTTTGTTATCCGGCCGGTATAAATACCGCGTGGACGCGCGAATCGACTCAGTACAGTTGAATAAACACAGCGATATACACCGAGCGAAGGATTGAAGGGGAGTGAATCGTCGCGTGTTTTGTAGTGTGAAATTAAGTTTTTATTAGTGTTTAAAATTGAGTGTGTTGGGAAATAAAGAATAGTTTGAGTGGCAAAGTGCATTTAATTTATCGCCGAACGCTCGTAACAAATTGGTGTCAGAAGAAAGGGATAAATTATGCCGGTTATGCCGAAAGAAGAAACTGAAGGAGTGCTTACCATGAACCAGCTCCAGCAAGACCTGAACCAGAGACGCTTCGAAGACGTTCCTTCTCCATCGTCTGGTGGACCAGGCGACTCCGCGGCTGCAGTGGAGCCTGCAAGCGCAACACACTCCGTGACGGTGCCCGACATCGCGGCTCTGATGGCGTTCATGCAGGAGCAGGCCCAACGTCAAGAGGAACACGCGCGCCGCCTGGAGGAAAAGCCACAGCGCGACAAAGAGGAGCAGGCTCGCCGTCAAGAGGAGCACGCGCGCCGCCTGGAGGAACAGCTACAGCGCGACAAGGAGGAGCAGGACCGCCGTCAACAGGAGCAGGCTCGCCGTCAAGAGGAGCACGCGCGCCGCCTAGAGGAGCAGCTGCAGCGCGACAAGGAGGAGCACGCCCGCCGTCTGGAGGAACAGCTCAAATTCAAATTCAAATTCTTTATTTTTCAAAAAGTTACATGCACCATGACATGAACACAGGTAGATGATCTCAAACAATTTTATTGGACATTGAATAATAACGTCAACACCGGAACGGACACCCCAAAGAACACCTGCGCGCACATAGGTGCGTCTCAACCCGCCATCCGCGTCCTCAGTCAACAAAGACGCAGATGACTGGCCGAGGCGCACGCAACTCATTAAGGTGCGCACAAACGAGACGCCCACCCACAGCTGGTGCTCATGAAGGACTTGAAGGCGGTCAAGAAGGAACTTCAGCAGCACGAGGCCCGTATCAGCGACGTGGAGATGCTCGTACACGACAAGCTTGAGACTCGCGTCGCCTCTATAGAGAAGCGTGTACATGACCACCACGAGACCTGTGTTGCTGAACATCAGCGGCTGTAGCGCCCTCGCCTCGTGGGTTTAAGGTTCCACCATTTGATGGCTCGTCATCATGGTCAGCATACAAGATCCAGTTTGAGGCTGTGATGCAATCAAATGGGTGGAATAAAGAACAGGCCTTAACCTCCCTAACCTTGGGCCTTCGTGATCGGGTCTTGACGGTGTTGGAGGCACTCGGGCAAGGCGTCTCCTACGAGAAGCCTCTGGAGGCGCTTGAGGCGAGATACGATGACGCGCACCTCGAACATGTGTATCGTGCTCAGCTGAAGGACAGGCCACAATGCACCGGAGAAACTCTGCAGCAGTGGGCTCTGGAGGTGGAAAAGCTGGTCAGGAAGACGTACCAGTCGTCGCCTGCGCTGATAGATGGGAACCTGGTACAGGCGTTTACGGATGGGATCCGGGACCTGGAGGCAAGAGCAGCAGTAAGGCTTGGACACTTCAATAACCTGAAGGACGCCTTGGCTCACGCTCTGGAGGTGGAAGCAGTGCGACGCGACGATAGAGGTCACCGCTTCAGGGAAGTTGTGTCGTCACCTCGGTGCTACAACTGCGGGGAAAGAGGCCATATCCGCTTGAGCTGCCCGAAGAGTAAGAAATTCGGTGGAAACCTTTTTCCACCAGAGAGCTCACCCGACGTACCCATCTGCGAGAACGGCGAGAGCAAGGTAGCGCAGATGCTCTGACGCGTAGGCATTACCCCGACCAACGCAACGCAAACACTGTGCAAGACAGGAAGCGAAGAAGGCAGCGTTAGTGAGGATATTGAAGACGGATCTGAGCGACGAATGGAAAGAAGCTTTGCAGATTGCTCAGCAAGACGACAAGGACGTACAGCCGATCCTCGAATGGAAGAAATCAGGCGCTCCGCGTCCCAAATCGAGTGATATCGCAGCAATGAGCCCTACCACCAAGGTTGTTCAGGATGGAGTTCTGTGCCCCAAATGGCCAAACGCTCGAGGTAACCAGTGCCATCTGAAAATAGTAGTGCCCAAAACAAAGGTGCCGGCAGTATTGCGGCTATATGTATATATCACAATGGTGCTTCACACATCGTCACACAATGGTCACATGGGTGACAATTGGCTCTGCTGTCGGGATGACGTCGAGGATTGGTGCCGCAAATGCACAAGTTGTGCGGCTGTGAAGGGGCCACATACTCGTAGCAGAGGTGCATTAAAGGTGTACAATGTGGGAGCCCCGTGGGAGCGCAAAGCATTGGATGTCGCTGGACCGTTTCCTGAGAGCCAGGACGGAAACATATACTTCTTGGTTGTGATGGATTACTTCACGAAGTGGCCTGAAGTGTTTACAATCCCAAATCAAGAAGCTACCACAGTGGCCGATAAGCTGGTGCATGAAGTCTTGTTTGGGGTGTCCTTGGAAATCCACAGCGATCAAGGCTGGAACTTCGAATCTGATGTGTTCAAGGAGACTAGTCGCGTGATGGGTGCACATAAAACTAGGACCACGGCTTATCATCTGCAATCAGATGGCATGGTTGAACGGTATAACCAATCACTGGAAAGGTACCTAGCGAAGGTCGTGGAGAGCAAACAAAGAGATTGGGACAAGCACATCCAACCACTCCTTCTGTCATATCGTAGTGCGGCCCAGGAAACCAGAGGAGTAACAACAGCTTTTGCCAATTTCAAATCAAATCATCAATTTATTTGTGAAACATAGGTTTACAATTGTTAGTTATAAGTTAATAATGGAGTACGTTATGTTTTGTCATTTAGACATACAAATATTTTCGGAAGAGCACTCCGTTTACCAGCAGACTTAATCACCGGTATTCCACCAGAATCTCCACGCAATATAACGGATTACGCGACCGAGCTACGCAACAAGATGAATGACGTATGCGAGCACATCAGGTAATCTGGACAACAGATGTAGACACATGTGAATGGAGACAGATGTGAAGGCGAACAACAAAGGCTTCGAGGAGGGATCATTGGTGGTGCTACATAACCCAATACGAAGCAAAGAAAAATCGCCTAAGTTACAAGCGAGATGGGACGGGCCATATCGCATAATTACCAGGATGAACGTCACCTATCGAATCCAGAACGGGCCGCGAGGTGCACCGAAGATAGTTCATGTGGACCGGTTGGTTCGTTACTATGGGTGCAACGATGTTCGGGACGAACACGTCTAAGAGGGAGACAGTGTTACGAATGGTAATATTTTGAAAATAACGCCATCTATCGGTAAATGAGAGAACTAGAAGAGAATTTATATATCGGTAGTTTAAAAGTGTTTCATCTACTTTCTACTAGATGTCGTTGCTGATGACGGTATAAATTCCGAGTGGACGCGTGAATTGACTCAGTACAGTTGAATAAACACAGCGATAAACATCCAGCGAAGGATTGAAGGGGAGTGAATCGTCGAGTGTTTTGTAGTGTGAAATTAAGTTTTTATTAGTGTTTAAAATTAAGTGTGTTGTGAAATAAAGTACAGTTTGAGTGGCATAGTGCATTTAATTTATCGCCTAACCCCAGCTCGTAACAATATATTTGTCATAACATTCTCTATCCAACCGCTTAACCCGCTCCTGTAACATTTTAAATACATATTTCATAATCCGCTCTATTACTTCTCTCTTAAATAATATTAATTTTATTATATTTATGCTTTTCCTTGATACTCCTTTTCAATGCCGCCGAATACCACGAAGGAAAAGAATTATTACTTCGTATAATACGTTTTGGAATATAATTTTGCTCCTCAAAATTAACATTCATTCGGCTTTCACTATATTTCGGTATTGTCTTTTCGTGCCTAAATTTCCTCACGCTATTCGAGCTTCGCCTTTTTGGAAAATTCGAGCCTACTCATTAAAATGGACAAAATTATACAAACTGTCCAAGCACTGAGTTACCCCGAAACCTATCCTCTCAGAGGCAGTGGGATGGACCGCTTTGCAGCAGAATACGAGAAAACCTTCTTAGCACATCATCTAATGCTGCAGAGCGTGCTCGCCTACTGGCTGTGGGAGAGTGGGAGTCGGGCCTCTGGCTTCAAGTACTGCCATCGTCCAACAACGGTACCATGCTGGACGATACGACCTTCCGCATCGCGTCTTGCCTCCGTTTAGGCGCGCCATGTGTTACTCCACATCGCTGTCACTGTGGAGAGGCTGTCGACAGCCTTGGTCACCATGGCCTGTCATGCAGCAGGAGCGCGGGTCGTATTTCACGACACGGCAACCTTAATGACATTCTCCGTCGAGCTCTTGTCTCCGCTGGTGTTCCAGCCCACCTTGAACCTCAGGGCCTGGTACGCGACGACGGCAAAAGACCAGACGGTATGTCTTTACTGCCATGGAAGTTGGGTAGGCCTTTGGCATGGGACGTAACGTGTGTCGATACCCTCGCGCCATCACATCTTCCTAGCACAGCCGGTTGTGCGGGCGCTGCTGCTGCTACAGCGGAGACTCTCAAACGGCGCAAATACGTAACCCTTGTAGGGGATTACGTATTTGAGCCGTTTGGGGTCGAAACGTTGGGGCCATGGGGTCCAAGTGCGAGATCTCTTTTTAGAGACCTCGCAAAGAGACTTGTCGACGCCTCGCGTGACCTGACTGGGTTGTATTTGGCCCAGAAGGTAAGTATCGCCATACAACGTGGCAACGCTGCCAGCGTTCTGGGCACGCTGCCAGTTGACGGCGATGTGGATGAATTTCATGACGCGCTCAAATTTTTTTTTTCTGTATATATTTTTCTGTATGTTCTGTATATATTTCTTTGTATAGTATTTTAACACTTAGTTACGTTTCAATCTGATATATATATATAAAGTTCTAAAATATAGTAAACAAACATAGATCAATAGCTTTAACTTCTATCTTTTCTAAAATTTTTGAAAAGGTGTTGTATAAAAGGTTAATCAATTTTCAATTAATTGCCTTGTATGTAAATAAAACAAATCAACTGCATTGTCTACCGACGCACCTGATAGTTCATTAGGCCAGTCTATGCTACGAATGTCATTATTTATTTTATCCAAAGAGATTGGACTACGAGGTTATATTTCTTTGATTTTATCATATTATCTTAGACTGGGTTGCATCATCTTACTTTAACAATCACAAAGATCGCAACATCTGTCAAAGTACCGGTTAAGCAAAAAATAGTTGCACCACTTGACAATTGTTAAAATGACGTCATAATTTTACGTTAACTGTAACCGCCCGATATTGACCGGTTAATGTTATTGTTAAAGTCAGTTCTATTGTTCTATTAGGTATTGATACGCATCGAATATAACCACCAAAAATGTCACTGCTTCGAGAAATATTCGCAGAAACTAGTTCTTCTGAAGACGATTGTGATTTAGACCCGATAAGTGTAAGGCCTAGGAAAAGAAAAGTGTATTTCTCCAGAACCGATTGAGTTTCAAAATGGGACAACAAATCATTCTTGGCTAGATTTCGAGTCTCCAAAAATGTAGCGCGGTGGCTAGCTCAACGGTCGGAACACTCTCTGTGCTAGCTACCTATGCCAGGAAGGATGCCAGGAATAGAACCTTAGCCGCCACAGTGCGCTGGTTGTGTGTGACTGGCGAGTGTTCCTAAAAACGATCATCTTCTATGTGCTAGTGGACTGTATGGCTTCGATCTATTCGGGGCTTCAGAAATAAAACATCTTCATACGTTGAGAGCGATGCTGTTCAGGTGTTCGGTGCTGGATGGCTACATATAGTTACTTGGTTACAACATGGTGGTAGGGACGCCAACAAACTGGCCAAAAATATGGTCGCTTAGCTACTTCGAAATTTTACCTTAACGCCGACCACCGCACCGAACATATGCACAACAAATCTTTATTTGTGATACATGTAATTATCTTAGATACTATGGTACATGCATATATGTTCTATACATAGATAGATAGGCCTCAAAAAGTTCTATCGAACGGTATATAATACATAAACCTAACTGTTTGCATCACTAAGTTATTCAAGAAAAATTATCGAAAAATGTTGTCACACAAGGATCGGCCCACTGTATTTTCTATAAAAAAACTATGAAATACTATAGTTATGTATGTAATTTTGTGTGGGCCGTTGTGTGCAACTATATGGAGCATCAAATAAAACAAACGCCATGGAAATAGCTTTATTCAATTCTAAGATAACATAATAAAACCTACGATGCAAAGTAAAAATAAAAATTTTCTTAAGAAAACACTATCGTACATAAACAAAGTTTATGATAAACATGCAAATGTTTATTATTACGATTATTTCGACTATGTAAACCAATAACTAGCAATAAGAAACTATTTAAACATGATTTCAAGTCTATACAAAGCTAAAAAACACTTATAAAACTATAAAACTACTATGTAAACAAAACAGCTGTTTATCAACTATTAGTTCTTATCTATTACAACTGATAACACTATATATAAGATCGATATCTAAGTTCCTACGGTTAGCACAAGTATAAGTTTAATGCTTATACACTACACGGCACTACTTATTACCGACTTGCGAATTTTCACTATTCTAGCGTTATTTTGTCACTTTGACGCGTCCGGGAACCGAACCCGGTATACCTACCCCACGATTGGATAGCACTATTTTTACACGATTTTCACTCGCGGTTTCGAATACACTATTCACTATAGCGTTTTTTAATGTCTGTCGCGAAGAATAAATAAGTATGAAATTTTGAGCACCAGGCCCTTCAATATATTTATCATTGTATCTGTTTATGTACCTTTTTGCCACTCTCTTGATATTCTCAAATTTGTATTTGAGCTGCTTCACAGTGCGCGGGATCTCTCCAAGGGCATTAAATTCGCTTTCTATTAAAGTCCACACGCTATCCTTTTGCTTACTACTTATAGCATCTGTTTTCTTACAAAATAATACATTTTGATGTTAGGTTATGAACGATTGAAGTCTATCGACTTCAGCTCGGGTAAAATTTACGCCTCTTTCCCTGAAATATACAGAATTTAACGTAAAGATAGGCATAAGTTTGTGTGCTGTAAAAAGAATAACACGCAAGTGTTATGGGCAACAGAATAAGTTGTGCATACTTACTTTGTTTGGCTGTTTACGTACAAGCTTTTTGTATTTGATGCCATTATTATCTTCTACACTTCGTAAAACTTGAACTCGTAATAGGTGTGGTATAAACAAGAAAGATAATCAAAATCTTTTAAAATGATGCACGTTCAGCGCGTTCAATTCGTTTGACGTTCGATATAATATTTGACAATTGACATCTTGACATTATCAATAACAGCGAAGCTCTAGTATTGCCGGACTTAAAAATAGTTTCCGCAGCGAATCGGGGTAGATTAAGCCTCATTTGTCTAGCAACCCTGTTAACTTTAACATTAGCAACAAAAACGTTGGTGCAACACATTTTGCGGCAGCCGTCGAGTTTACTGTTAAAGTTATTGTAAAATTTGACATTAGCTTTTACTTTAACCGGTGATGTGGTGCAATCCACTCTTAATGTTGTTAAGGCCTGACATTTGCTCTGTGTTGGAGGTATATTTACGAAGGTGTTTGACTTGAGACTCCAAGGTTACCAACTTGCTCTCCATTACGTTAATTAATTTTCCGCACTAACAATAAAATTATTCTATCATTGAACTCATCCAACGTTTCACTTACGAATTGGCTGGAGGATTTTAGGCCTTGAATTTCATTTCTCATACACTTGATATCTTCGGTATACTAGATAGTTGCACCTTCATTTCCTGAATCTCTTTCATGTGGCTTTCAAGAGTGACGACTTCCTTGGCAGGCGATGGCTCTTTGCATGTTAAGCATTTCCACGCTGATCTGCGTTCTGCTCCGAGTCTCTTCCATCTTGGTTCGGTTATGTTTGCACTTACGAAATCAAGGTGCTTCCCGCAGCCAGCACATTGAACTCCGCTTGTATATTCGTTTTTACAGATGTCGCATTTCATACTTAACGGGTAAAAGTAACTGAGATCGGCTTGAGAAAAGGATGACGATATATGCAAAAGCTTTAGCTAAAAGTACGTGTTGTCCTGATGACTGTCCACGACGTATTGACCTATCATATAGTCCCAATTTATAAGGGATAAGGGCTTCTCTGTGGCTGAAGCTACCGAAAGGGCTTTCAATCCGCCTGTAGGGCTATTTTACCCCCTCACAGTGGGAATTTCGAACAATCCACTCAAAGTAGGTACCTACCTCTCTGCGCTGCCTAAGAAACATACACACCAAATTTCAGCTTCTTGGGTCCAATAGTTACGTGGGCGTTGTCTGTTGGTCAGTCAGTAACTATTGCCTAGGCAAATATTGGCGATGTGTGACAACACAGATAAAGGTAACCATAATTATACAGACAATTAGAACTAAGTTTTAAAATACCTCTTGGTATGTTTGTGTAACAAATGTATCGTTTTCTAGCAATGACAAGTGATAAATAAAACTACATAATTTTTCATACGCTTCATGTAAAATGTGTTTATTATAAATTCATAATATACAATATGATATACAAAATACACTTGGATTTTATAGTATGGGTTTACTCAACCAGGCGGTCCAACTTATACAAAAGGGTTTGGAATATAGGTCTCGTCAAACTTAAGCGAAGGCCGGCGACCATCTTTCACTTCTTTTTAAACAACGGTTAATATCACGAACAATGTAATTAAGCGACGTTAACGAGTAAGCGATCCGTTACCTTCCGCATTCTAAACTTTAGTTCACCAAAGGCGATTTTAAAATAGCATATTTTTGAGTATATGGTCGTTACGGCATACGGGCTAACACGCGCACTATATTACGCGGTTCAAAAACCAGACTCGCCATTATCATGTGGCAAACGGCGCTTCCAAAAACGAACTCATACGCGCGTATGAAATTCTATTCTGAAACCGCTCTTGGACCGATCGCCCGCTCGAATATCCCGATCAAATTCAAAACGAACATAAGTATGACGTGACCTGTGCATTCCTTACTTAATCTAACCTTAGAATATAATTATGTGGTCTAACAACACGTACATCCACAGTTCTTCGATCGTTCAAAGTATGTGTACTCCTGAAATAAAAAAAGAAATCAAAATTAGCCATGGATCACTTTTGGTTTTAATGATTTTCTTTGACATATTGAGTTACCTACTGGCTTAAGCTTTGGCAAGAAGTCTAAAGAAATACTACCACTTTACAGAAGCTTTTGCCATAATTATAACCAGTTGTTGTGCCTGTTATACAGTGATAAGTGCCCAGGGTAAAAAACTATTTTATTTGTAGAATCAAGTAAGGTGTGGGTTTAGTAGGATATCGGAGAGGTCATTGTTATTTATTAAACTTGTGTATTGTCCATCTTTATCTTTCTCGGGAGTTAGGTACATTATCTTCTATCGGCAGTTATTGAGTTCAACATGTTGAGATAGTAATTGCTTACAACCACACAAGCTAGAACCCAAAGCGTTACGCAACATCTAATATATAAAATTCTCGTGTCACAGTTTTCGTTGCCATACTCCTCCGAAACGGCTTGACCGATTTTGATGAAATTTTTTGTGCTCATCCGGTATCTATGAGAATCGGCCAACATCTATTTTTCAAAAAAGAAAAAAAAAATTTTGCAAAACAACGTTTGCCGGGTCAGCTAGTTACATTATATCAAGAATTTTGGAAGGAATAAGATAATTACCAATAAGAAAGTAGCGGCGAGGAGTAGAGCCTTGTGCTTCGGTTGTACGGCGGTGGCGGGGATCTGCAGCGTCGTGGTGAAGCTCACCAGCTCGCGGTCCCAGCCGTGGGCTATTTTGCCCACTTCGCGCAGGGAGTCGCCGGTCATAATCTTGAGGAAAAGAAAACATTCTTTGAGAATATTTTATATTTTAATAAATCTGATGATATTGTGGTTTATTTATATGAAAATTAAATGAAAGATTAAGAGGCCGTTCCCGTTTTTTAAGCCATTTTAGCGGTTAACACGCGCGGAGATACGTGATTGTGACTTAGATATATCAACAAATTAAGAAATGAACGATGATACTATTAGATCACTTAGTCTACTATGGTACTATGGGAGTAAAAATAAGTGTTTTATTACCTACAACGGAAAAATCAAGTTTCCGCAAAGCATGTTTTGAAGAAATCATTTTATGAGCATTACGCGATGGTCCATGACATCGAAAATTATGTGAGTAATTAACTTTTAAATGCATATACGACATAACAACATCCTGTTCCTTGGTATGATGGGGCCAGAATTTTTGGTTTCATTCAGAAATAAACCAAAAAATGTTACGTAAAATGTCATCAATTTGTCCGTTTACGTCTAAATGGATTATTTTTTATCACATAAAATACACTAAGAAATAAAAAAACAAATAGTCTCTAATAAGATTTGATATAATACCTTGCTAAGAAAAAAAAATCAGCTTCTAAATGTGATTACAAATATTTTAAATTAATTTTTAAACGAAGCTAGAAATCGTTATATAAATCCTGTACGCGTCTAGGCGTCTACAGAACTTTAGACCGCGCTGAGCGCTCATCGAGGTAGGACGTGTGCCGCTTGCCGTCGTCACTGCGTCTGTGTGCGTGCCTTGTAAACACCACTGTAATTATAGCGCGACCAACCCTTCTTGATGTGAGTTATTATTGTTGAATATGTATAATAAAAGAATGGTAACGAAATCGATGCTCTTATAAAATAAATACTGCAAGATTCAAAAATACTATATTCACTTAGGTCTTAAGGTGACTCTTATGAATGTCAGAAATTGTATCTAAATATATACATAACTCAAAGGTGACTGACTGACATAGTGATCTTTTAACGCACAGCCCAAACCACTGGAGGGATCTTACTGAAATTTGGCATGGAGGTAGATGTTATGACGTAGGCATCCTTTAAGAAAGGATTTTGATAAATTCTACCCCCAAGGGGATAAAATATGGGATGAAAGTTTCTATAAAACTTTGCCCATTTTAAACTGATCCAACTGAGACTTTGCATGCCTATAGCTACCATGATGTAGGCATCCCCTAAGAAAGGATTTTGATAAATTCCACCCCTAAGGGGATAAAATGGGGGCTGAAAGTTTGTATGAAACTTTGTCAATTTTAAACCGATCGGGCTAAGACTTTGCATGCATATAGCTACTATGAGGTGGGCATCCCCTAAGAAAGGATTTTGATAAATTCCACCCCTAAGGGGATAAAAAAAGTTTGTTTCATTTTTTTTTGATTTTCGACTGATTGAACTGAAATTTTAAAGATTAGAGCTACTATGATGAAGACGTGCGCTTAAATAAGATTTTGATAAATTCAACCCCCATGGGGATAAACTAAGGGATGATGGAGGATATAAATGTATTAGTTTGAACTATCAGTACCTAATGGAACGAATAAATTAAGACGAACGAAATAATTTAAGTTCTAAATGTTGACAATAGATAGCGTTGTGCAGTTAGGTACGTCATTTTTGGACGAAGGGGAAGACCTAGGCGGACGTTCTCTGACCAGAGGGGCGATTCAGAATCGTTCGATATCTCATTTGACATTCGATTCCGTTAATTGTCAAACGGGCTACCTCATTTTTTGTCAAAACTATCGCATTTCCTATGAATTTTATGCATTCAGTATGAAGTAAATTAATAAATAAACCAAATTCAATAAATATTTGTTCAAAATATCTCTGATAGGCGACTAAAAGACGAGGACAATAATTTGACATATCGTACGATTACTTGTCGTGACATTCTGAATCGGCCTGCAGATTGGAGACATCCTAAACTGTAGTACTAGGGCTTGTAATATCGGAGAATATTGAATTCCGGAACTGAGTTACGATATTGGAGTGTCAATTCCGGAATTCCGGTACTGGTTCCGGAATCGGTATGCTCTTGAAGTAGGTAGATATTTATTGGTAGTAGGTATATTTCTTATAATAAAATAAACGTGTGTACTACAAAAATTAAACAAGTTATATATTTTCATCAGTTTACAATTCGTTATGCGTTGGATAGATCAAAATTTAACCATTGAATTTGAACACCTCAACATTTTCTACAGTTTTGATTAATTAACATGCCATGAACATTTAAGCCTTAGTAGGAAAGTTACAAAGAAAAATAGTATAATTAAACATTGTTATAAAACCAGACAATTTAACATTAAAATAATAACCAGACCAATTCTCGAAATTCCTAGCTCATGGTTTGCCAACGTGCCATGTAATGTAGCGTATTAGGTGTAACGTGTAAGACTAAAACTGTCAAAGCAGCGAAGTGCGCTTCTAAGCAGCGAAGTTAAAGTAGGATTGGGTAGGATATGTCTGTAGGAAACATCTCGAAATTGGACATACATCAACAAACAATGCAACCCTGAAGGAGAAGTAGAACTGGAGGAAAGACAAGTGTTGACAGGGGCAGGTCGAAAAAACGATTAATATTTTTCTAGCTGACTGGCAAGATAAAGCAAATGGTTGGCATTTATGGAAGAGTGTGCGGGAGACCTTAGCCCAGCAGTGGGACAGTAACGGTTAAAATAAAAACAAATATTACTAAACTTTAAAGTAACAATTGGGAATAATGTGAGTTTATGCACTTTCCTTATTTTATGGGTAAGTGGATTGATTCAATTGCTGAAAAATCGTGGGAGCGAGAATCAATAAAATATTTGAAATTGAATTGAATCCGCGCTCGCCGCGCTCGTCACGCTCGTTTATGAGATTGTGTGCATGAAAAGTCAGTACATACACGGCGCCGGGGATTCACGCGTACATTCAAACCGGCGACCGATTTGTATGAAGCTATCTACTATTATTTTTATACTATGTACTGACACCCTGTAACGACTTTCAAAGATCTTCATGACAACCGGGACCGACGGCTTAACGTGCTCTCCGAGGCACGGGACAAGCGATAATTAATAATTCAATACGCACATAACTCCGAAAAGTCATTGGTGCGCGCCGTGGATTCGAACCCTCAAATCTCATTTATATTGTGTATTAATATTTTCAACCGACTTCAAAACGGAGGCGGTTCACAATTCGGCTGTATTATTTCTTCATATTTTTTAATGTTTGTTACCTAACTAATGCATCATTTATGGACCGATTTGGATTTATTTTTATTTTATCGGATGGGCTATAATGATATTACTTCCAGATTGGTCCCATAGAAAGTTTTCCGAAATCAGTTCAGTATTTTGGATTTTATAACAGAATGACTAGAATTAGTATTTATTGTAATCTAAGTAAATGAGATTTTGCATGTTTCTACGACTGTTTGAAGTCGGATGTTTTTTAACAGCAACAATGGAATCTACCTGGAATTATTACATTTAAACATCAAAATACGTTATCCAAAATAATTCTGTATTACGATCATACATTTTATTGGTCAAAGTATCAATTTGTTTTGTCTCCGCGAGTTCACTGCAAGGTAGATTTTGTTGGGCTACACAGACGCACACATTGACACCTCGATCGCGTTGCCCGCGCGCTTGGCGTAAAATACCTATTCACGCAGTCCGTGAATTTTGGAACGGCCTCTTAAGTGCTTGGCCATAGTAGCGCGGGCAGCCCGCGCGCGGGCCGCGCGCGGCGCCGCGTGCGTCTTCATGTGTCCGTAGTAGCGCGTTCGCGGGTGCGGTGTACAGTGTTGGTCAAATTTAGGATCGCGGCTAGATTAATATGAGTTTTCATTTAGATGACGTTATCACTCACCATAGTAACACTATGTCAATTGTTCACCAAATTCGCAACTAACTGATAACAAGGCTGTAGCCGTGCGGATAAAACAACCCCCTCCCGATCTGAGGGCGTGGGTTCAAATCACATTTATAACTTTTAAAATAATTTTGGTTTTTATGATATTTGGAAAATGTTTATAAATATTTGGCAAATATTAAAAATAAAAATAATATTTTGAATAAACATTGAAAAATTCTAGTAACTTCAGGAACGCCTGGAAGGGTTAAAAAGAGATATGTGGTAATGTAAATAAATTAGAATTTATATGTATAGATACTTTGCATTTTTAAGTTTGCATCATTATAATATAATACTTTATGTGTCTTGTACCTACATGCCCGCGGCTTCGCGCGCGTTGAAGTCGGGGTAACATTAATTTACTTTCAGTCTCAAGTTGTGTGAGACTCCTGATTAGTCTAAAGAGTTCAGAAACTCTATAGAGTACAAAGTAATTCGGTCAGTATCCATGACATTATCTACCATTATACATATATACCGAATATATATCTATAAACGTGTGACTGCCTCGTTGGTCTCGCAGCATAAATGTGCGCGTGGGATCGGGAGGTCCCGGGTTCGATTCCTGGGTCGGGCAGTGTTATTGGGTTTTTCTGTCACGAAATTCTCAGTAGCAGCACGAAGTCTGGAAATGTGCCCGGTACGGCAATAGGCTCGCCCCTTATTTCGTGGGACTAAAGTATATCTGGTGAAAAGTGGGTGTAGAAAGGCTTCGGGGATAAAAGGCGTGACGATAGGTATGTATGTATGTATGTATATATCTTTCGCATTTATAATATTAATAGAGTATTTCTGAAGATTGACTGATATGTAATGTATGTAACCTATCTTTAGGGTTCCCTAGCCAAAGGCTTAGATGCTTAAAACTGAACCCCTGATAGATTCGCCATGTCTGTCTATGTATTCGTTTCTATGTCACAGCCAGTTTATGCCGAAACTATTAAGACTACAAATTTCAAAATTGGTAAGCAAATGTATTCTGTGAACCGCTTTATGATTTATATAAAAAAATATATCTGTCCTATGCTAACGGAGTGCCTATGGAGATTTTTAAATTTAAATTTTGCTTCCCAAAATCCTTGGTGCTCAATATCAATAAACAATATCGATACACAAACACTACGGAAAGCAAAGTTATTTTTGCCGGCGAAAAATTGATAAGTGATATTTGGCTAGGGGGCTATGTGATGCTTATGTTAAGTGAATCCCTCTACTACGTTAACCTTGATGAGCGAGTTCGACTCGCACTTGATTTCATAATTACTCATAAAACTTTGAGATCCGCACGCTCCGCATTGTTTCCCGCTTTCCACCCGCGCATTCACTACGGACACTTGTATGAAAGTTCTATGGTTTGAGTTGCCCGCGTGCTCCCCGCGCTGCACCGCCCGGCGCCGCTCGCCGCGCCCGCTCTCCACTACGGACACTCCTATGGAGTTCCATATGTTTAAGTTTCCCGCGTCGCGCCCGCACCCGCGCCCGCCTTTCACTGTGGCCGAGCACTAAGATTGAGTTGTTTTTGATATGCAAGTTGACTCGAGGCATACAGCTTAGTTTCATATTAGGATTAAGTTTCGTTTTGTGGTCAGACAATTTGATATAACAAAATATATGTTGCCTTCAAATGCGATGTCATGTCATGTCATCAAACATGTCAAATATTTTATCATTTATTGTCGACAAAGCAACGAACCTCTAAGAGCTATACTACTGTATTGCTAACAAAACCACGACCTTGTCAGAGTACCTACACACCAATATTCTTCCATGCTACACACAATTTATCAAACAGAACGATGTCGTCTGAAAATACAGCTGAAGTAAGGCATTTGCCTAAGTTCGAGTTTGGCAGCGAGTACAAATTGTTTTTCCATACATTTATAGACGTGTACCTGTATGACTATTATATTGTACACCCTAAAGTGTAAGACAGTGTTTAGTTAGGATAACTTGGGTTTATTCGGAAAACAGAAGCATTATCTGATGATCACGACTCAAGTAGTGCTGTCGACGACTCCCAATGCATATGAGGACCAGATTTCTGTAATGTAACATTTGGCATGGACCATGAAAAAAGGTCTTCGTCAAAAACTGGCGGGGATCGAAATGTGGACTTATCGTCGATTGCTTCGGATTAGTTGAAAGAATAAAGTTTTCAAAACAGAAGTCTTATCATGCATGAACAAGGAGATAGAATGAATCTAGACAGTTAAAGATCGGTATAATAGCTGGGTTGGCAGATGCAAGAGGTCGTGGGTCCATACCATCAGGGAGTGCCCCTGCACTCCCTGATGTTATGGAGCCACGACCTCTTGGTCAGATATCAAGACTGATATCAAGTGGTGGACAGATATCAAGACTGCTGTTCAAACTGGCTCTAGTCAAAATAAGGCTTATGGAGCTGGCTGCCACCTTCAATAATGGAGTAGCACTATAAGAAGAAGAAGACCGAAGATACGAAGCAGAAAAAGACTAGTAGACTGCACGGTTGGCGTAGTGGTGTAAGCGGCCGCCTCGTCGCTTGACAGTGCGCCGAGTGTTGTGGGTTCGATCCCCACACGAGGCAACACTTTGTGTGATTCATAAATTGTTGTCTCGAGTCAAGTCCCCCGCGACACAGGATTTAGTCCTAGTGCGAGAGTTGTATATAAAAAAAAACGAATTTTGGTAGCGCCATCTACCTTCCTATCTATAACTAATCGCATCAACGTCAATCGTTCCACGCTTGTCTAGTGCGAGCGATACCATATTTCCGTCCCTGTCTCCCATTCCCTAAGGAGGGGCACGCCTTTCGCGGATTGGTCGCCGCGAACTGTCGACGCGAGAGATAGTCCAGAACTTTCGAGAACATTCGATTCGCTAAATACGTGTCCGCTATACCGTACCGCACCGCGCCGCTCCCGCTATAATTATTACCGCTTAAACTAAACCGCTCGCAAGTGAAAGTGATTTGTGTAGTGTAGTGAATCAAGCAGCTGCATCACGAAACCACCAGGAGACTGCCCTTCTGAGAAGAAGAAGATTGCCGTACAAGGTAAGTTCCCCTCATCATTAGAATATCCTATACCCACTCACAATCCTTTTCCACATCCTCTTCCCTTATTCCTTTCTAGGCGACCCAGAACTCACCCTAATACAGTCCATTTTCCTTCTCCAAGTCGCCTAGAACCTTTGGTTTCGGTGTAACGCCGAACCATTTTTTTGATCCAAACGAGTCGGATTCATTTACGTTTGTATACGTTATATCGCTATACCTAGGCAGTTATAGCACCTAGCTATACTCCTAATATATTCACATAACCGTCACATGGTTGTTTCCGCCCGCATCAGTAGGTAAACTTTTATGTAGCTACCTACTTACTCAATTATTATTTCTGGAACTATCAAAGTTGTCTTGTAAATCTCATATTTCGAGCAACTTTTAATTCCACAGCTCTAAAGTGTTGCCTACTTAGGTAAAATAATAGGTACATTAGATATTCTTATTTTGTTTCTTTCTCATTAGCTTATACTTACGTAAGCATGTCACAACCAAAGGAGGCACGCGTGTCGGAAGACAAAGAGATGACAATCTTAGAAGCAAAACGCAATATTTTATTTGAGCGTATTCAAAACATCTATGAACGCTCAAAAACCGCATCTATTTCCGACAGTAATAGCGAAGCATTTCTCAGTTATTGTATGACAGTAGATAGTATTCGAACAGATTTTCATAAGTTGTTAGACGATTATAACGCAAGATTACTTTCTATCAATCCTGATGAAAAACCGAACTATCAGGCGTACACCTCATTCGAAGATCTTTATTGTATTATTAAGTGTATACAATCGCAATTGGAGGGTAAATGTTCAGCAGAGCCCGTCACCGCGGCCCGCAAGCCGAAATTACCGCCAATCGAGATTATGTCGTTTGACGGAGATATACGAAATTGGCCGTTATTCTATGCGAGCTTTAAGTCTACAGTGCACGATAATGGTTCTCTGACAGATGCTGACAGGTTGTACTATTTAATAGGTAAACTGTCACCGAAGGCCCAGTCCGTATTTGCAGGTGTCACACCCAGTGCTGAGAATTATCAGGTCATATTTCAGTCACTACTTGATAGATATCAGGACACGCGCGTCCTAGGGTCTACTTACTTTGACCAAGCTTTAAATCTCAAACTGTCCGGCAACGCGTCTGTCGCGAATTTCCAGCTGTTTATTGATAACTTCGTAACCGCGGTTAATTCTCTTAGGAACTTAAAATTAGAAGATCTTTCCGACTTTATGTTGCTTCAACTCGCTTTAAAAAAGTTTGACACTGATACAATTCGCGCATTCGAGATGACGGAACGCAATAATAAAATACCTACACTAGATAGTTTTATTTCGTTCATCAAAGATCAGTGTCGAATATTTCATAATACGCAGTCTGTTTCACCTGGCCCGTCTAACACTAACAGCAACAAACAAAGGTTGAATAAATCGCGAAATAGTAATAATAACTCGGTCCCTAATCCACAATCTTATGTAACATGCTCGGAATCTAATAGTAATAATTCACAGAAGTGCCTGTGCAGTAATATAGTGCACGACCATTTATACAAGTGGCCCGCCTTCGATAATTTGAATGCAACCGCTCGTTTTAAATGCGTAAAGGATAACAAAGCTTGCATTAATTGCTTAAGCATAAAACATAAAACAAGTAATTGTTCTAGCAAGACAAAGTGTCGCTTATGCAATAAAAAACATCATTCATTGCTACATTTCGATAAAGATAACCCGTTGTCAAGCCAAGCCGCTAACCTTGACACACTTACGTCGCAGGTGAAGGCCACGGTGACTTCCCCCTCCACGCCTCAGAATGAGATATCTTTGTGTACGACATTCATTGCGCGGGCGGCACGCACGCGAGGACGGCACTCGCGCATCTATAATGATCCGCGCAGGGCCAAAACGCAGTGTATGACGTCTAAGACTGTTCTGTTAGCGACAGCGCAAGTTATCGTATATGATGTTAATGGGTCGCCGCACATGGTACGTTGTCTGCTGGATAGCGCATCTCAGACCAATTTAATAACGTTTGAGTTATTCAAACGCCTCGGATTATGGAATAACTTTAAAAATACGAACTCAATAGTCCGAGGGATCGGCGGTTCAGAAAAACATTGCAAGGGTTCCGTAGATATTAAAATACATTCGCGTTTTGATAGAGACATTAATTTTAACATTTCTTCGCTTATCGTGGAGCATATTACGGACGCATTGCCGAACGCTAATGTAGACGTAGCATCACTCACTCACCTCGAGTCATTGCCGCTGGCAGACGCGGAGTTTGCGAATCCGGCAGGCATTGATATTTTGATCGGAGCTTGAATATTTCCGCACTTGCTACTAACTAAAATAGTACGTAGTGAACGATATGATTTACCGCCCGCTATTGAGGCGGTGTTTGGGTGTGTGATTATGGGTACCGTACCTACGTTACATACTTCTCATTGTGTTACGTCTTGTTGTTGTTCTGCTCTTCAAGAGATCAAGGTGGGTGCTAAAACTGTGTGTAAGATAAAGCACTAATTAGCTATGCTATGCTATGCTATGCTACGCTATGCTACGCTATGCTACGCTATGCTACGCTATGCTACGCTATGCTACGCTATGCTACGCTATGCTACGCTATGCTACGCTATGCTACGCTATGCTACGCTATGCTACGCTATGCTACGCTATGCTACGCTATGCTACGCTATGCTACGCTATGCTACGCTATGCTACGCTATGCTACGCTATGCTACGCTACGCTACGTTATGCTACGCTATGCCATGCTACGCTACACTATACTTCCGCTTTGTTTATGGATGACATTGCCTGTAGTGTCATATCCGCTCCGCTAACAATTTCGCTTTGTGAAGAGCTTACTCAGCTTTTCAAGCGAGGCCAGTTTGATCTTGTCAAATGGACAAGCAACTCTAAGGAGGTTCTCGCACGCATACCAGATTCTCATAAGGCTTCTCCAGACATTGAGTTTGAGAAGTCTGTAGTGTACCGCATAAGGTTCTCGGTTTACGCTGGGACAAATCCTGCGATAGTTTTCGGTTTGACGTCTCACCACCAGATGATAAGTGCACCAAACGCACTATGCTGTCCACAGTGGCTCGACTATGGGACATAATGGGTTTTGTGGCTCCCACAATTTTGTAGGCCAAGCTCTTGATCAAAGAGCTTTGGCTATCAAAGTGTGAGTGGGATGAAACACCCCCTGACCATATTGTCGCCGCTCGGGGCCAGTTTTGTATTGAGCTTACCGCGCTCAATCAAGTTACTATTCCGCGTCATCTTGGGTTGGTAGATGGATGTACCATCAACTTAATAGGTTTCGCTGACGCCAGCGAGCGTGCTTACGGCGGAGTCGTATATCTGCAAGTCCGCATTGGTTCTAACTACTCGGTGCAGTTAGTTTGTGCCAAGTCTAAGGTCTCGCCCGTTAAAACTATTTGGGTTGCGAGACTGGAGTTGTGCGCGGCCCTTCTGCTGTCTCAGTTGCTCCGCAAGGTTCAAAACACAGTTTTGGCCCACTACCCTATTAATAAAATATACGCATTTTCCGACTCCAAGGTATTGCTCGCTTGGATTCATTCTTCTCCTCACCGCTGGCAGACTTTTGTCGCCAACCGCGTTAGTAAATTGATTGAACTTGTTCCCGCTACTTGTTTCAATCACGTCGCGGGTTATCGTACTTGTCTTCAGGAAGAACTTTCCATAGATCATATGGACTGGAAGTTTATTCCACCAGCATCACCACATTTCGGTGGATGTTGGGAAAGCAGGGTCAAAGTAATAAAACGCATCTCTTCACGAAGAGCTTTTAACTGTCCTTGCACAAGTCGAGGCACTGATCAACTCGCGTCCGCTCACGGCATTGAGTAGTGACCCTGCAGAACCATCCGCGTTAAGCCCTGCACATTTTCTGAACACAGTGCCATTATAGTCATTTCCGGCTCCTGAAGCAGACTCTTCAAGCTTGCTCCAGAGACATACTCTGCTGGATAAACTCGTGCAGTCGTTCTGGCGGCGCTGGCGTGCGGAATATCTACACCAGTTTCAGGCTAGATCCAAGTGGAATAGTCCTGCATCCCCTATACAGGAGGGTACGTTGGTCGTCATAATACATGATAATGCTCCGCCGCTATCATGGCCGTTAGCCATCGTAGAGAAATTGCATACTTCCAAGGACGGTACAACTCGCGTTGTTACCGTGAAAACCGCTAAAGGGAGTTACGTGCGCCCTGTACGTCTCTGTCCGCTTCCAACTCAGTGAGATCTAGCCTGAAGTTGGACCTACCTCTTAGTTTAAGTATTTAGTTGGTAGTTTTCGCTATTATTGCGTTTGTAGTTTTCGCTAAAGTTAATTTAGATTAATTTTATTGTCATATCGCTGTCTTAGCCTATTGATGGGTTATGCGGTAGTACACCCAACATAGCTAAGTTCAATTCTATTTTTTTTAAAGGCAACCCGTTAGGGCCGGGGGATATGGTACCGATATCTACCTTCCTATCTATAACTAATCGCATCAACGTCAATCGTTCCACGCTTGTCTAGTGCGAGCGATACCACATTTCCGTCCCTGTCTCCCATTCCCTAAGGAGGGGCACGCCTTTCGCGGATTGGTCGCCGCGAAATGTCGACGCGAGAGACAGTCCAGAACTTTCCGAGAACATTCGATTCGCTAAATACGTGTCCGCTATACCGTACCGCACCGCGCCGCTCCCGCTATAATTATTACCGCTTATACTAAACCGCTCGCAAGTGAAAGTGATTTGTGTAGTGTAGTGAATCAAGCAGCTGCATCACGAAACCACCAGGAGACTGCCCTTCTGAGAAGAAGAAGATTGCCGTACAAGGTAAGTGCCCCTCATCATTAGAATATCTTATACCCACTCACAATCCTTTTCCACATCCTCTTCCCTTATCCTTTCTAGGCGAGCAGAACTCGCCCTAATACA
Source organism: Euclidia mi (assembly GCA_944739405.2). Classification (NCBI taxonomy): domain Eukaryota; kingdom Metazoa; phylum Arthropoda; class Insecta; order Lepidoptera; family Erebidae; genus Euclidia; species Euclidia mi. Next base: position 3,450,556 of record OX123189.2, read on the forward strand.
GTCCATTTTCCTTCTCCAAATCGCCTAGAACCTACGGTTTCGGTGTATCGCCGAACCAAATTTATTTTGTTTAACGAATATACCAATAATTTAAGAGTCCTAAAAGAAATTTTATTGCTAAACTCAACAATTCTCACTTGGTGCAACCATCCAACATAGGCAAGATAATTAATATGTAAGGTAACCACAATCGCTAACTACCTTCAAACTAAACACATCCTACAACCTGCTTGTCTTTTCAAAATCCTTCTCGGTAATCGCTGGCAGCGAGACAAGTTCCTTATCTACTCAAAAAGCTCCGTTCAAATGTGGCTAGAGTCCATATCACTTTTTGTATCGTAATATAAAAAGATACAACCGTTCGTATACAATGATGTACTGTAACAGTTCGACAGCAGACGACTTAAAGATAACGTGATATTATCTGCTAAGTATGTGGACGATTGCTCACGATTCAGACAGTAAGTTTATATGAACTAGGGTAAATGCTCGTGGCAAAAGTGTTATGGTAATGTTGTTATCAAATTTAAGTGCCATTATTGGAATGGTTCTCTTTGAAGAGGCTACTGTTTTGAGGACCTATTTGTACTAAAGAATACTAATTGTAGTTTACATAAAGCAAAATTAAAGGTTTCATTGTCTAGATGTCTAAGCATCAGCTTAGACATCTAGAGTCAATGATGTTACAAAAGTAAAAATAAGTAGATGATTATGTTATAGGCATACTAAAAGCAGGACGCTAAACGTAAGCCAATTGGCAAGTCTGTCATATGTGTGTGTGACGTCGCGAGCCGGCGTCAAAGTGAAACTGACACATCTTGTCAGTCAACCGAAAATAAAATAAAATATGGAGTTATCGATGTGTGCGTTAGTATACCGTTTCTACGGATTGATTACTACGTAGGTAACGTATCTACCTTTTTCTTGTAATATCATTGTCTAGATTTAAAAGAATATCTATTTCATAATTCTCCCCTTTTGGGTCTTTACAGGTTTTCTTTCAGGTGTAGATGTATATGTAAGTATCTAATAGGAAATATGCCATTTTTCTCTCCGAATATTGATCAGATTGTGAACAAAGAATAAGGCGCAAATAGCTTATGTGACTTGGCAAGTAGACGGTGATTCTTGCTCAAACGTGAGAAATAAATTACACAAAGGTCTATACATAGAAGTTGTGAATGAGAAACTCAACGATACAACGACACGTGCTCATTTCTCAGAATAAGTGCTTGACACCTAACTGTCGTGCTTCAGAACGTGACACTCTCGGTATGTAGAGTTGTTATCGAGATTTATTTATTTCTTATTATCCTTTGCATATCATACGGATATTTTTGGAATCAAAACACATTTTGCAACATGCTTTGACTATAGACGACAGTTTATTTTCCAACTGTATTTCGTTTGTGTGTCTTTGGCTTTCTCTTCCAACTGGATGCATACACATTTTGACGATGTCTTGAGCTGTAAACGGGCAACGTCGGAGGCTCTCAATTTATTGAGTCGGATTTACGAGGGGTCGTTCGACTACTGACGCAGGAGTTGAGTTACTCAAAAGTAAGTAAGTTGTTCTCATCTCTGGGATGGATTGGCCAAATACCAGCAAGATAGAGAGAAAACCCAGGAGGCTCATTAGTGATGAAGAAGTTACCTTAAAACTTCAAAGCCTCTAACACCGACGACGAGTTGCTTTATCGGAATTTTACCGTAAACATTTCGGAGAGTGAGCAGCGGAGCTCTACGATTTAATCCCCTCATTTCCTTTCCACTATAGGACAACCAGACGTACTGCCCAGCGCCATCGGTACATGGTCGATATTCCAACCATACGTACAAAACGTTTTGCTTCCTCTTTCATCATGCGAACTGCAAAACAATGGAACTCCCTGCCAGAATTTGTTTCCCGATCAGTACAATTTGGGTGTCTTCAAGACGCGAGTGAATAGGCATCTTCTAGGTAAGCGTGCAAATCCTAGATCGCATCAGTGCTTACAATCAGGCATGATAGTGGTCAAACGCGAACCTATATAACTAAAAAAAAGTATAATTGCAGCTTGGGCGAAGTGATAAGATGCATTAGGTATTTTTTGCGACTTGTCAAAAGCGTTTGATTGTGTACATCATGACATTCTGGTCAGGAAATTGTATCATTACGGCGTTAGGAACAAAGGTCTCGACCTCCTGGTTTCTTACTTGGGCAACAGAATCCAGATCAATGACAAGACATCACCAGGTTCTGCCTTAAAAATGAGAGTCCCGCAGGGTTCAATCCTCGAACTACTTTTTTTTATTTATATTAATGATCTTCCCTATGGCGTAAAGAAAAATCATGAGATTGTGTTGTTCACGGATGATACCTCCTAAATTTTTATTATTAAACGACAACAGAGAAATTTTTACGAAGTAAACAATGCACTTGTCCGTGTGGTGACGGATTAAAAATACGGAATGTCACCACCCCATATCATCTCATGGGTGTCGTAAGAGCCGACAGAGGGAGCATATTACGCAGAGAACAGCACTATAAGAGAAGGAAAACTTGATACAAACCCTATACCAACCCGTTTGGCCAACGTGGTATAGTAGGCCAATTCCCCCTTTAAAAGGCCTAGTCCAGCAGTGGACTGTTAAAGGCTGATGAAGAAAGAAACAATGCACTCTCTAAAGTTGTTAATTGGTTTAATGTAAATATTTTTTTACTTAATGATAAGAAACCCAAACTATTAAAATTCTCAATGCCCAATGTTAAACAGATGGAAACCAATGTACAAATTAAGGAATCCAGAATTGAGGCCCGTCGGGACATCTAAGTTTCTGGGTATTATGCTTGATACCAAACTTCAATGGGGTTCGCGTATAGAAAGATTTTCGGGCAAACTTAGTTCTGCAGCTTATGCAGTTAAGACAATAACACGCCTTAAAGATATAGATACAGCTAGAATGGTGTGTTTTAGTTACTTACATAGTATTATGTTTTATGAGATTCTTCTCTGGGGCGAATGCTGCAGACCTTAACACAATATTTGTTCTGCAGAAAAGAGCAATAGGGGGAATTTACAACCTCGGCCCTCGTGTTTCTCTAAGAGAAAAGTTCAGTGAGATAATCAGTTATATGTCCACAAGAATATTGACAAATTTTGTAAAAAAAAGTGATTTTCACTCTGTAAATACTAGACATAAGTATAATCTTGTAGTTCATGGCACCCGCCTCCACAAAATAAGTAACTATTTTATGGGGCAGTGCATTTTCTTTTTTTTTATGTTAATAGGCGACAAATGAGCAGACGGATCGCCTGATGGTAAGCAATTACCGCCGCCCATGGACACAAGCAACACCACAGGAGTCACAAGTGCGTTGCCGCCCCTTAGGGTTGGGAAAGGGGAAGGATGAGGGAGAAGGAATAGGGGATAGGGCCTCCGGCACTCTCACTCACCGAACGAAACGCAACAGTTTAGGTACTGTTACTTTACGTCGATTTTCTGTAAGAGGGTAGTACTTCCCCGGTCGAGCCGGCCCATTCATGCTGAAATCAGCAAGGCTCTACTACCTTTATACGCTTTTATAACAAGCTCCCTCTTAATATAAGAAATTTAACGATAAATAAATTTAAAATTATTGTTAAAACTAAATTGTGTTTAAAAACTTGCCGATTATATAGACGACAAAAATGCTTGGGATTGAGCTGCTCTAATTCAACACAAAAATATAAACTTGTACAAACTGATAAAGGAGGATGGGCAGATTGGGACCACCTTCCAATAGCAATAAGATTTATGTCATTGGATAGGTCTTTTTAATAGAAACAACTTTTATTATGACGGCTTTGTTGTCACAGTTGTCCGTTCCAAGATATATGACATACAAGTTTCGATAAAAATATGTTTAAAAAGCGTTATTTTTATGGTTTGTTGTTTTTTTTTTTTTTTTTTTTTTTTTTTTTTGTTTTTCGTGTGAGCGTGTGGCCAACTCTGGTGTCGGAGTTTTCAGACCGCCCGAAGGCCTCCGACATGGCCTAACGATCCTTATCCTTGGACAAGAACCGGGACCGACAGCTTTACGTGCCCTCCGAAGCACGGTAGCGCTCAGATGTAAATGCCACACACGGTCACCCATCCAAGTGGTAACCTGTGCAAGCGTTGCTTAACTTTGCCGATCTGTTACGAACGGCAAGCCAAGTCTCGCTACGAGCGCTACATTTTTATGGTGCTTAGTACTTACTATCTTAATAATATATCAATCTCTTTACTTTCTATGTATTAATTAATTAATTTATTTTTTATTAACTACAATGCAATCTTTTATTAATATTTCTGACATGTCTTCCAATAATAATCCATCCTAATGTGACTTATAGTAATTATGTACCTAATTATAATTTTATTATAACTAAATTGTTACTTACTTTTTATTACAATGCTTATAAACTAATTTTTTGACCAGGTGTTTCAGTATTCGGCTACTAGGTAGTAGTATTTAGGTGGGTTCGTCCACTGTGTGAGAAACCCATGTGAGAAACCTTTAACAAATAAAATAAGAAATTGTTTATAAATAATCTCGTGCCACTCTTAAGTCTCACTGTGTACACAAACCAGAATGGAAGCATATAGATACATAGTTATAATACATGTCATTACGTTACCTGTGAGGCCTGGCACTCGAGCTTATAATAATTCTACAACATACAAATATTATTTTTATTTTTTTCTCTTTCTTGTGACCCACAACGCACATGAGTAACATGTACTTACACTGAAACATACCTAGTTGATAATGTTTATTAGTTTATTATATAAAAGTTTATGTACCTACTCCCTTGACGCCTATATGTATTTATTATTATCTGTATGTATGTAAGTAAGTACCTATTACCATTGTCAATAAATAATTATCTACGTAGGTCTATTTGTATACTAAGTATATATATATTCTTTTGTATTTCTTGATATCACATGCGTGAGTCACTAGAGGGCCTAATTGAAAATCGGCGCCAGGCGTTCGCCTGGCACATGCCGAATTAGGTCCTATTTTGACTACACACTTTACCTCCATTAATACTGCTCTTTCTTTAATTTTATTTTTCCTTGTTTTGTTTGTTATTTTTTGTTTATATAATTATGTTATGTTCTTTGTTTTTTCTTTTGGTTTTTCTTTTACTATTATATAAATCTCTTTCACTTTATATTGTTTAGGTAATACTGCCTGTCATGTAATGTGTCTTATAAGGTGTGTAATGTGTGTATGCTAAATAAATAATATTTCATTTCATTTCATTTCATTTCATTTCATTTCATTCATTTCATTTAATTTCATTTCATTTCATTTCATTTTATTTCATTACTTTTATTACCATCCGCGTGGTGACGGATTAAGAATACGGAATGTCACCACCCCATATCATCCCATGGGTGTCGTAAGAGCTGACAGAGGGAGCATATTATGCAGAGAACAGCACTGTAAGAGAAGGAAAACTTGATACAAACCCTATACCAACCCGTTTGGCCAGCGTGGTATAGTAGACCAATTCCTCCTTTCAAAGGAGAGGCCCAGTCCAGCAGTGGACTTGCTCATGATGATGAGTACTTGTGAACAACTGATGATGATGAGTACTTTTATTTTATTATTATCTTTATTATGCAAACTGACTTATCTTCGCGTCTGCCCAAGCGGTTCGTACGGTGCGGGGTGCAACTTTTAGGAAACTAAAGGGTTATCAATACTAATATTATAAATGCGAAAGTCTGTTTGTTTGTCCGCCCTTCACGTCGCAACAAAGCAATATTATGTACCTAATTATGTTTTGTGAGTAGTTAGTTGAAAGATAAAGATAAGATAAAGATAAAAATATTAAAGATATAAATCTAAGCTCTTTTCGAACGTCATAATACTAAAATATATACTTATGTCCCAATTCTGTAACTACCACCGCACGGCGGGCGTCGCTCGGCGCAGCTCCAAGTAACCGGTTTGGAGGGGAGGGGGGGCAACCCGCACTGTTCCTAAGCGCTTGGGCAGGCACGAGGACGAGTCAGTTTGCAAAATAAAGCATTATAATTATAGTACTAAGCACTATATTAAACCCTTTTTTCAACATACTTTTATCGAAACTTGTATATCATATATCTTGGAACGGACAACTGTTACAACAAAAGTGTCATAAAAAAGTTGTTTCTATTAAAAATGCCTATCCAATGACATACACCTTATTACTATTGAAGGGTGGTCCCAGGTCCCATACATTTTTGCCCATTGTCTTTTAAAATTGACGTTTCGTAACCACTTTAAAAAAAGTTTACACGAAATAAAGAATCATTTAATTTCATTTCAGTTGTTCGAGTGCCAGCCGTGTCAGTTGGTTGTTAGTGTATGATAGGGCCTAGTAGACCTATGTGTTCAGAATCCGGTAGACAAGCCCAGATTTTCTGGCCATCTGGCAACCGCACTTACATCGGTTGTAGATGGCGTGCTCGCTGACGCATTGGTGCAAGTCACGTTAAATAAACTTCTCCTACCTTAAACTCCGACAGCAGCAGGGCACTCCGCTTGAGTGCAGCGGGTCCCTCTATAACGAACAGCACTGTGTCGCTCGCGTCCCGCACCAGGAAGAACGGCACCAGCCACGTGCACTGCTGCTGCACGCGCCCCACGTAGTCACCAGGGGGCGTTATCACTTTCATCTCCTAGGAACACAATCATAAAGTTCAGTCATCTTCTGCACACTGGCTGCTACCAAAGGTAATCGTATGTCGCGTTGCGCCGCGATGTTGCAATGCGATGTGCATTATTTGTGGTTAGGTATCATATGTTATGATTGCTTAAAATCTGCAGATTCATAATACGGATAATTTGATTTCAATATCAATAGACACTTTCTTGTCGTAGTATTAATTACTGTCAAATTCCTATACCTATTATATTGCAAATGGTGTTTAATCCACTCTTATCATCATCGTGGCACGTTATTCTGGATGCATCAAGGAACAAGGGAGTAAACGGACCCCGGGCTGCAAGGCAAAAAGTTGCGCTGGAGCCCAGAGGTCCGCTTACTTACGTTTAACCAGATTTGGCAGGAAATTAGATCTACTACATAGCAAGTCCAACATGAAGGTTGTCTGACCTCCGCAACCCAAAAGGAGAACTATTTTACATGATTTAGAGCTGAGGCAAAGTATGTTTGTTTATGGGTACTGACTCCCCATAACGACTGTTAAAGATATTCATAAAAGCTCCCGGCTTTCATAAAGATCGCGAGAAGCAAAGATCGATAGACGCAAGCGATAATTAACAACTTTACGCAAATAACTGCGAAAACTGGTGCGCGCTAGACATGGTTCAGACAGGTTAGCCGACTTGATTTTTGATGCTATGTTATTTTTGCCGTAGCCTGGCCAGTATGGGCAAAATTAGTATCTTATTTATATAATCTTACTTCCTAATGGAAGGAAAGAGGAACCAACCACGAACCCTCGGATTGACCACCCCAACTACTGCAATAGAAAAAGGTTGACAATACCGAACTCCTCTAAAAGGATAAGGAATATAGGAATGGTATGGGTTCCAGGAAAATACCTGACTTGCAGTATTCCGCTGTATGCGCCGGCTATTCTTCGACACGTGTTTTGCCTCTGCACGAGGCATCCTCAGGAGCGATGGGCAACGACTGAGTCTAGACTAAATCAGTCGTTGCACATCGCTCCTGAGGATGCCGAATCCGAGGGTGCGTGGTGGGTTCCTCTTTCCTTCCATTAGGTTACAATGGAGGTCCGCCAAGTAACGCCTGATTCAATCAACTATAATCTTACTTACCTGTAATCTACAAGGGAAACAGCACGACGCAGATGCCAATCTTCTTTTCAGCACCATAGCTTCCTGCCTGGTGCTGTCGTGGAGGTGCATGACGAAGGCTCTGCCGGTGCCGCAGAGGCTCCGCTGCGCCGCGCTCGACGTCTCGCTCGCGATGTACAGCGCCTCCCCTTGGGGGACCCGCACTATGTACCGGTTTTCTGACTCGATCTTTGATGTCACTGCGAAGACAAGTCGGTTTGAAGTAAAATACTTATTGACTTTGATATCATAAATGCTAATTGATGCTTTCCATGAGTGGATACGTTATAGCAAAGCTAATTTTGGTATAGTTTTCATTATCACCGTTTTCAGCCTTCAGAACTGTAAGGAACTAATGCGCACTATGTAAAGGGTAACTCTGAATACAAGACAGAGGGTGAACGACGCCAGCGCCACCTACGAACTAAACTGGGGCCAGACCCCACTTGGAATCGGCACACGAAATCCTTAAGGTCTGCGGGTCTATGTAAATCCGAGTACTTTGGTCATAGTCTTGTTGACTGACACAAATAGACTTATCAGTCGTATCAGTAAACGTCATATCACACGCTGATTGAGCGCTCTTAATAATTATGTGGTGTCTTTTTTATTTGGACGAATCTAAAATGAATAATATCCCAACACGCTTTTTAGGGTTCCGAACCTAAAAGGTAAAAAAACGGAACCCTATTACTAAGCCTCCGCTGTCCGTCTGTCTGTCACCAGGCTGTATCTCATAAACCGTGATAGTTATAAAGCTCACATTTTCACAAATTATGTATTTCGGTTGCCGCTATAACAACAAATACTAAAAATAAAAAATATTAAGGGGGGTCCCATACAAAAAACGCTATTTTTTCGTATTTTTTGCTCAAAATTACTAAATGTAGCATGTAGACGCTTTAAATTTTCACAGAATAAATCAAAATCAAAATCTTTTATTCAAAATTGGCTGGTAAACAGCTCTTTCTGAACGTTAAATTTTACAATAGACAGTCCTCCAAAAAGCCCAACCCTTTACTGCTTCCTATGTGTTTTCGCTAGGAAGAAGAAGCAGCGCAACAAACTCCCTAGCAACACAGTACTGTCTGCGTATTTAAATATGAAGTTATACATTATAATCAAAAAATAATAATATCACATTTCAGTTAACATGATAGCTATCACACAACCTATTGCCATTTATTTAGTTACGTACCTACTTAAGACTTGAAAATTGAGAATAATGACTAACACTTAGCCTCCAAAACAAAATGACAAGTAGGGTGTAACCGCACACATGTTAAATATCATGTTGTTATGTAATCACTGCTCAGTCAAATCACGTTACAATGCATTAATTAGGTAGGTACCAAAACAATTGGAACAAATTGCAAATAAACTCATAAATCAGCAAGTCAAAAGCTGTATCCTGTCCAGTAGATCGACCAGTCACCACAGGCAGCACCCGTTCACGAGTATAACGCAATGATCAGCCATCACCCTCCTCAACCATATTAGAGGGAAGTGGGTAACCCGACCACCGACGCTACCGCCTGCAGTGACAGTACAGTGAGCATGACGAACCTATTTTCCAAGACAAGCCATTCGGACTTACATTAGACTAAAATAAATCTATCCGACATTATTAACGCACTATAACATATCTAAAAGAGCAGAACGTCAACAAATAAACGCATAATTGAATTAAAAAATGTCAAAGTGTATATAAAAATTAAATGTCAAATAAAATAATGACGCAAACAAATATACATGTCAAACAGAGAAACTTATGTCAAAAATAAAGTTAATCAAAATTCAAACATATGTCAAACAATATGTATATAAAACAATTAAATATAAAGCTGTACACAACAACTGGAACAGTATGTATTGAACTTGTCTACCAAGCATTCTTGTCCTTGAAATAATCATCTATTAAGTAATATGCTTTTTTTAACAAACAAGTTTTAACTTCAGTTTTAAAGGAATTTAAAGGTAACTGACAAAAATGAGTTGGTAATTTATTATACATACGTACACCTAGCCCCATGAATGTATTATGAACTTTATGTAACCGAAGATGAGGCACGCACAATTTATGTTTATTTCTAGTGTTTATATTATGGACATCACTATTTTTACTATACGACTCAATATTTTGTTTAATGTACATTAAATTGGCAAATATATATTGGGAAGGTACAGTCAGGATTTCAATTTCTTTAAATCGATCCCTAAGTGACACCCTCGGCCCTAACTGATAAATAGCACGGACTGCCCTTTTTTGCAAAATAAATACACTGTCAATATCAGCAGAAGAATACCATAGGACGTAATACTATGAAAGTAACTAAAATAAACTAGACGAGACGTATCGACGTCGGTTAACTGTCTAATTTTTCTAATAGCGTATGCAGCCGAGCTAAGTTTCCCAGTAAGAGCCAATATGTGTGCTCCCCATTGCAATTTATTATCTACTGTTATACCTAAGAAAACAGTGTTATTTACTGGTTCTATAATCTCCTCGTTAAGTGCTAAGTTAGGTCCCAGATTCTTTACGTTTGGCAATACAAATTTAACACATTTAGTTTTCTTAGAATTTAAAACTAAGTTATTAGCTGTAAACCAGTGTGTGACTTTAGTTAGAGCTCGATTTACTTCGTCAAAGTTTTCCTTATTTCTATCAACCTTGAAAATTAAAGACGTATCATCTGCAAAAAGAACAACGTCACACAAGTTATTCATGTAATAAGGCAAATCATTTATATAAATTAAGAACAAAAAGGGTCCCAGAATGGACCCCTGGGGAACACCTAATTGCACTGGTAACCCGGAAGAATGAGCTCCATTTACATCTACATGTTGTACTCTACCTTTCAGATAAGAATTAATGACTCTAAGTGCCAAATCTCTGATACCGTAATGTTTCAGTTTGCGTAAAAGTGTATCATGATTTACGCAATCAAAAGCCTTAGAAAGGTCACAGAAGATACCTATAGCATTTTGCGACTGTTCCCAAGCATTGTACACATGCTTAAGTAAAGCTACTCCTGCATCAGTCGTAGATCGACCCTTAGTAAATCCGTAATGTTCAGTATGTAGGAGGCTGTTAAGATTAAAATATTGTAGTAATTGCTTAAGTAGGAGTTTTTCAAAAATTTTACTGAACGCTGGTAACACTGAAATGGGTCTGTAGTTACCAATATCAGCTTTGCTGATATTGGTAACTACAGACCCATACCAACCAAACCCAAGATTTAAAAATAATAATATAATAATAATAATAATCTTTATTCAAAAATGTTTACATTTCAGTGGATGGATACATTATGTCTGGATAATTTTATACTATAATACTTTATAATCTAATAAACAATAAATACTTAAAATATAGTTTAAGGCCGGTATAGGTTATTTTTACTTTGCTATCTAGGTTTAAAATTAATTGCCTGAACTAGGTTTTCACCTGTGTTTCAGGCTGTTTTGTTCTTACGTTATCTAATTGTGCAAAATATAACAGATGTGCATACTCTTAAATTTAACATTGACGCAATAATAATTAAAATCGAAGCTATTCAATGGTAGGTAATTATTTTATGACAGTAAGCAAATTCTCAGTATCGGAGTAGGTCATTGTTTGTAAGTATCTAGTTATGATTATTTTACATTGCTTATAACTATAATTATATATATCTAGTAACTTATTTAATCTACTGTATAAAAAAGGGCCTATGAATAAGAAAAATCTATTTATAAAGACATGTTTACCATGAAACTTAGTACAGACTAGATCTTTTCGTCTCTTGTCCGGGGGCAGTGGTTTGAATGGAGTTAGTGCGTGTTGTTTAAGTATGGTGTGCAGTATGAACAATTGACGTACAGTTAGGACATTAGTGCACTGATACAAATCATAGGTAGGAAACATATAAGGTCGAAACGTCGCCACTTTTAGAATAGCTCTTTGAGCGCGTTCTAGTGGCAATAGGACAGTTTTGGATGCCCCTCCCCATGAAGTAATGCAATTGGATATGATGGACTGACACAACGACAGGTAGATTTGTTTACTTAATTTAAAATTCGCAGCGCTACGCATTGTTTTGAAAATAAATATTAATTTGCGCACCCGTTTACATAGGAGATCTATGTGAATGCGGAAATTAAGATTATTGTCAAGTGTTATTCCAAGGTACTTGATACATTGTGTAGATTCTAAAGTAGGGCACGTGCATGCAGCGTCAGCAGATGAATGACATTTATTGTCGTGAGCGAATATAGTGTTGTTAGGTGATTCATGAATGTTATTGTTACGTATTGAGAAGTGGATATATTTTGTTTTCTGGGAGTTTAAGGTTAGTATATTGTCAAAAAGCCAGTTATTTACAGTATTGAAACCTAGTTGAGCATGTGTATATACCTCAGTACGAGTATTTCCTGTAAATAATAGTACCGTATCATCTGCATAAGACACAATGACACCATTATGAAGACTTAGGTTACATAGGTCAATAATATATATTAAGAACAGAGTTACTCCTAAAATGCTTCCTTGAGGCACCCCAAAGGGGGGATTAGGGATATCCGCGCTGAGGTTTGTACCTAGTTTTACACACTGACATCTGTCGCTAAGATAGTCAGTAAGTAGTTTCAATTGTGTGCCTCTTATTCCCACATACTCAAGCTTTCTTAATAGACCTGGAACTGAAACAGAGTCAAAAGCTTTGGCAAGGTCTAGAAAGATCCCAATAGTATGCATCCCTTTATCCAGGTTAGCCACAATGTGATCAGTAACCATGTGAACGGCCTGGTTTGTTGACTTTTGCGCTCTAAAACCAAACTGCCTGTCTGAGAGTATATTGTTCGATTCCAGGTATTTTACTAATCGATTATTTATTAGTTTTTCTAAAACTTTAGACAATGCTGGCAAGATTGAAATGGGCCTGTAGTTGTTTACACAACTTGTATCTCCATTCTTGTGTATAGGGATAACTATAGCCTTTTTCAAGGACTTCGGAAATATACCATCAGACAAGCATATTTTAAAAATGTGGGTTAGTGGAGGTGCTAGGAAGGTCTTAAATCTTTTGATTATAGTGGTAGAAATGCCATCCCACCCTACCGCTGAAGTATCCCGTAGTCCTGTTATTATTTGAACTACTTCGTCAACGTCAGTATCTAATAAAACAAAAGATTTGAGCGCGGGGTTGTGTGATTTGTTAGAGGTGTAGTGCGATGAAAAGTTTCTTTGATACAAAATTCTTTCTCCGAGTGATTTTCCAGCGTTAGCGAAGAACATATTTATTTTATTGAGTGCCAGTGTGGGATTTGACTCGGATTGAAGTAAATCTAATGCTAATGATTTTTGGTGGTAAAAGTGCATTTTTTTTTAAATTTCCAGACTAATTTGCTGTTTTGCCCAGCCTTTTCTAGTTCAGCCTTATTGTATTCAATCTTTAATTTTTTTAGAAGGTTGTTACAAAAATTACGATATCTTTTGTAAGACATCGAGATAATTTCATTATCTGGTGCTTTCTTAGCCTTCGAGTGCAATTTATCTCTATGTCTTATGCAGCGCAAAAGACCTTGTGTAATCCACGGTTTTGTTATTTTATGTCTGTTAGACAATTTTATAGTAGATGTATTTTTGTGAATTGCACTTTGTATTTCGTTTGTGAGGTAATCGATTGAAATATTAGGATCAGCACATAAGTAAACGGGGTCAAGATCTATGTTAGGTATGTCAGTTGCAAGGTTCTGCATGTTTATTTTAGTATAGCTAGGTGTGGATTTATGTTTAGGAAATGATAGTTATAATGACAATAGAATAGTGCGGTGATCTGTGATTGAAGAGTTAATGACCAAAGTGCGTGACGGATGCTTTGTTTTGATAATGAAGTGGTCTAGGCATGATCCACTTTGATGAGTAGGAAGAGTATGAGCTGGCAAGAGACCATGAAAAGAGCAGACATTAAGATAATCGTGGCCGCGGTCGTCATTTCTCTCAGACAGAATATTTATATTTAAGTCACCTGTTATAATTATATTCTTGTATGATGATAGACTATTTAGTGCTAAATCAAGTGAATTAAGAAACCTATCTGTACTAAGAGATGGTGGCCTATACAGAGAGATTATGGCAGTATCATGGTTAATTTTAATGAGCACACAGTTGCATGCATCTATATTAGGTTTTTCTATAACTACATTTAGATGTTTTCTAATATATACTACAACGCCGGCATTCTGATTGATATGATTATCACTGCAATATTGTCGATAACCATCTAAAGTTGGTAGAGCATCAGATCTATTAGATAACCAGCATTCCGATAGCACTATTATGTCGCAAGTTATGTCAATAGTATGTAACAAGATTTCTAGTTCCTGAAAGTTTTTATAGATACTACGAATATTTTGCGAAATAATAGTTAAACATTTATCTTGTGGTGGAAGAAGGCTTTTACAATCCTCAATATTACAACCTTTTGAGTCTGAGATAGAGAAGTTGTCCAAATCATCTATTAGCTTATTAGCCATAACTATAATTAACGAGTACCTGTAGTAGCGGTGCTTACACGTGTAGTTAGTGGCGCTCTCAGGCGCCTTCATAGTCTATGGAATTCAGGTACCTGTCCTCGGCATATTTTCTTGCTGGGCAGCTCTCGTCCCCAGTTTGGTGATTATTGGGCTTCTTAAATTTCATACACGTAGCGCAGGAAGGTGGTGATGTCTTCTTACTGCACTCTCTGATGACGTGGCCTGATTCACCGCAATGACCACAGGTAGGGCTAGTTTCGCGGCAGAATTTCGCTGCGTGTCCGTATTGTTGGCAATTATAACACCTTGTAACCAGGGTAAAGTCCCTTACGGGACATGATGTCCAGTTTATGAACACTCTCCCCTGGTTAATAAGGTCTTTTCGAATTCCCGGTGGTACTTCGATTATATAATTGCACACCGATATGTTCTTCTTCCCAGATTTGTGCCTCAATTTAACAGAGGCAATGAAGGACTCTCGTGTCTTGTCTGGAAATGTCTGTGCCAAGTTTTGTTCAAATATGCATTCGAAGACCTCTTTTTCAGTGAGTGTTGTAGGAACTCCGATTACAACTATTCTAGGACGACGCTTGGTCTGCTCTTCGACAGTAAGTCCTGACGTTAAAAGCTTTGTAGAGCTTTTGAGCTTCTCTACGTCATCTTTATTTTCGGTGCTGATGACTACACCGCCATTTTTCGTCTTTCTGACACCGCGTACGTGCAATTTCATTTCCTCGGGCGAAATTATAGTCTGGAGAAGGGCTTTAGTGTCGTCACTGCTTTTACTTTTGTCGGCCGGATATATCGTAACTGAACTAATAGAATTAGGGCGAATAAAATTGTTGCTCCCTTTTTTAACCATATCGGCAAAAGTATTCTTCTGGGTCTGGGTATGATTTACTTGCACGCCTTTCTTAATCTCCTCAAGGGTATCTGAGATATTTTTCTTCTCTTGAAGGTGCTGGATGGTGGAGTGTGCTTGTATCACCTTTTGTTTCACAGACTGATAGTTTACAGCCATCTCAGATGCAGCAGTGCTCACTTGGCGGCAGATACTTGTGACTCGTACTTTTGAATCGGTGTTGAGCTTACTTTCTGCAGCAATTGAACAAACTTCAGTCAAATAAGAGTTGATAATCTTCATCCATCTTTCTACTTCTGCTGTAGATATTAGTTCAAGTGCCGGCTTTTCCGTAGCAGGCGGTTTGTCTTCAGGACGAGGCGACGGCAACGGTGTTGACGGTGTAGGGCTCCTACACGTGATCTGACTGCGCCCAAAAGGACTGGCGCTCGACATTTTTAAAGATACACTTCTAACTCAAATATTTGTATCGATAAACATTATCTAAGTTCTTGCACATATACACGTACGAAACTCTCGTGACACACTTATTTATGCTATGTCATAAAAATAGCGAATATAATAATCACTGCTCTTCAGTTAACAATAAACACGTCTGCATCTAGTGAGTGCACAAATGGCACATCTAAAAAGTGGAATAATTTTGCTGTATTTCATAAGATCTGGGAAAGTGCCTGAATCAAGGCAGTGGTTGAATAGTACAGTTAAATACGGAGCTACTAGGTAAATAATTGTTTGCAAAACTGTTACAGAGATGCCCCATAAGTCACCTGTCTTTTTAGGCTTAAGAGACTTGAAGGCGTAGACAGAGAATCCTTGAAGGTATTTAAAATGTCAGTTGAATTAATAGGCTGAAATCTAAAAGTACACGTTATTTCTGGCATATTATTAATCAAATATGTTGCAGCTACACTAGAAGAAGCATCTAAACCCTTCGTAACGGATAACGGTATGTGCGAAAAATAATTATTAAATTCTGGAGCTACATCTTCATCTTCGCGTACGATTTTAGTGTCAAACTTCAATTCAAACTTATTGTTATTAATTCTAATTTTGCCAGTTTGTTCGTTAATAACTTTCCAAGTAGTTTTAACTTTGTTATCCGATTGCTTTATTTTGTTACTAAAAAACATGGATTTTGCTATAAAACAGACTTTCTTAAATAATTTTGAATATTTTTTAACGTATTCAATAAACGTGGAAAAAATGTGGATTAAAATTGTAGGATTTTATAGCATATAATTCATATAATTTAGCTCTACTCACATGTATACCAGTAGTGGCCCACTCATTAAATCTTTTATTGCTACCTATTTCTACAGTTTTTTCTTTAAATACATTTTTGAAAGCGTCCTTGACAACTGTAAAAAGCGACTCATATAAAACATTGGGGTTGGTGTATTTTAAAATTGAGGAGTTCACACTGGATAGTATTTTGTTTTTGAACGAATTACAACGAGCGTTTGTGATAGGTCTGCAGGTGATTTGTGACGAGATCTTGCTGGAGTAACTAACAAACTTGGCTAACTGTCCACAGTGATCAGACGAGAGCTCGTCAAGGATTACAGTGCTTGACGCAGTAACATCACTAAAAATATTATCTAGACAAGTTGAAGAAGTAGCGGTTACTGTAGTTGGTTCAAAAAATAAATAGCTTAAATTAAAAGATTTAAATAAATTTATCAATCTTCCACTTAAAGGCGATACTTCCAATAAATTGACATTAAAGTCGCCACATACTACTATTTTTTTACTATTACATTTTATACGCTGTAAAACGTCTTCCATAGTCAGTTCAAAAATATTAAAGTCACCTGTGGGGGGGCGGTATACGCAAATTATAACAAAATAATCAAGTTCAATACATGATAGTTCAACACTGCGCTCCACAGAAAGTTTAACTAAGTCATTACGTTCTTTACACTTTAGAGTATTATGAACCAAAATTAACGAGCCACCATGTATAGCTTCCTTCCTTGTGAATGCACTTTTAACAGTAAATTTGTAATTATTTAACAAAACTAATTCATTACATTTTTTCCAGTGTTCAGTTATGCACATGATATGAACATTTCTAAAGTCTAAAAATAAATTTAACTCTAGCTCTTTGTCTGAAAGGCCCTGAATGTTCTGATGTACAACATTCAAAAAGTGTGGCCTGCCAGTTGTCTCAACTTGTAGTTTGAATTACAGGTTGATTCAATATACTGATTAGTAGAAATACTAATGTCTGTAACTGCAGTAGTTACACTATGTGTATATAAAACACAGTAAATATTATATGCTAATAACTTAGCAATCTGTCGCTTAAAACTAAAAGAAAGATACATAATATCTTTAGTCAAAATAAAATTTCTAACAAAGATGTTAGTATCAAAATAACTTAAATACTTTTGGCAAGATGACTGGGTTATACAATTGTACATTAACAAATTTAAGTTATGTATGTGCTTGTTCTGTTCTATATTTAAATTTTGTGAATAAGGCAGTGCACATATAATAAATTTACAGCTATATTTCCTATTGAGACGTTCCATTAAATTAAAGCAATTTAATATGTAATTTCTTGATACAGCTAAACTATTTCCATACAATAATATTACTGTGGAATTTGAATTAAGCTGGGTCATCTTGATTTTATGTAATAACTGACTATAACTGGCACCGGGTGAGCAATGATTTATTACAGGACCATTTGCATACTGAGACATAAGACTACCCATGTCTTTGCCCAGCTGGTCAGAGAAAATATAGCAAGAGTTATAGCAATTATTGTGAGAGTGGTTAACTGATTACAACGAGCTCCCCAAAATTGGTATACATTGAACATTATTGCTAGGAGTGTCAGTACAAGGCAATTCTTGAGACTTTGGCTGTGTAATTGTTTCATGTTGAATATGTAGTTGTATATTACCTTTCAAAATAAATAATTAAATAAAAAAAAGTAAATACCTAATGAAGGGGGGCTCCCATACAACAAACGTAATTTTTAAGCAATTTGTTACTCGATCTTAATAAAGAGGTAGAAACTTAAAAAGTATTTAAGTATACATACAACGAACGTGATTTTCTTTTATAGATGATGGTATGGAACCCTTCGTGCGCGAGTCCGACTCGCACTTGCCCAATTTTTAAATCTAAGTATCTACCTACCTACTATATAATAGCATGTTGTAATGAGCGATAGCACTCGTAGAGAGTAGTACTCTCTACGAGTGCTACGACGTCTACGTGAAAATCTTTCGTAATCAGGAAACATTTATGTAGATTGAATCTTTTTGCTGAATTGGTTTACGACATTCTAACAATCTTTAAGATGTTATAATGATACTTGTGATTATAAAATAAAATAGGTATATATGTTTTTTTATTTATAAATATTACAGGCTGTTTGATGAGGCTGCCTTGCAGAAGGCTTCGAATCCTAGGCGCGCACCACTGACATTTCGGAGTTATGTGCGTATTGAATTATTAATTATCGCTTGCCCCGTGCCTCGGAGAGCACGATAAGCCGTCGGTCCCGGTTATCATGAAGATCTTTGACAGTCGTTATAGGGAGTCAGTACCTATCACTAAATAAACTGACACTAGTCTAAACCATGGAATATAGCTACCTCTTTGGGTTGCGGAGGTCAGACAGGCAGTCGCTCCGTGGAAAAGCTAATATTCAGTCAAATCCGGTTAGACTAGTAAGCGGACCCCGGGTTGAAACTGGGATAACGCTAGGAGAAAGAAGACAGGCTGTTTGATGATGATGATTATGACATTGATGAAACCTAAATGTAGTTTAATCTTCAGCATGTCAGTCGCCTTCATTCAGTGCAAGCGAGTGGTGGATTTTCATACATAGGTTAGCTCATTTCAGGTGTTTTTTACGATCGATTACCCTTATCATGACATCAACCATTCGTATCAAAGTTCCAGACGATCTGTAGATATGACTAATTTGTTTGCAATGATGTCGATAAACGCAAATCTTGTAATAACTCATAATAAATTAATAAAATATTTATTTGAACACAATGGACGATTATTCTTCAAATTCAAGAATCACCTATAGCAGTTTTTTGTAATCGACTGTGGGTTTTTTTATGTGATATGAGGCTAATGAGGGCTCTGCTCCTTAAGCAGACAACGCCTGTTATCAATTTATAGTATTAAGATTTTGCCCACGGCTTTGCTCGTGCAAAATTCCGGGTAACACAAATCTCCTTTAATTTTAGGGGTACTATCGACAATAACCACGTTATTGTTTTTATGATAAAAAGTGACTATTCCAACTTACAGTCTTCTACAACGAATATTGAACTACCCCGCCTACAACCCCTTCCAGTTTTATTTTAGTAACGAATGGTATAAATGTCCGTCTCTATGTAAAAAAATTATCAAAATCGGTCCAGCCGTTTTAGCGTGAAAACGGAACATATGTATGCATGTTCCGCTTTCACGCTATTACACTTCCGTATTTATAATATTATAAATAATATGAGTAAATTGTAAGGATTGACCGTGCGTGCCGGTGCTGATCCCAATACTCACGATCATTTAGCTCAACTGTCTGCTGAATGAGGAGGTTGGAGACTCCGATGAGGAAGTCCAGGCCATGTACCGGGATGAACTGGCCCCGAGGAGCCGACCGCCAGTCCAGCGTCGGCACTGGCAGTGGAGCGCGAGTGCCTATAAATTAATTCACAATGTCGTCAAATGTACCTGGCAGCGATAGCCGAGTGGATATACCAATAGACTGCCATGCAGAGGGTATCGGGTTCGAATCCACGGCACGCACCAATGACTTTTCGGAGATATGTGCGTATTGAATTGTTAATTATCGCTTGTCCCGTGCCTCGGAGAGCACTTTAAGCCGTCGGTCCCAGTTGTCATGAAGATCTTTGACAGTCGTTACAGAGCGTCAGTACCTTCTAAATAAACTGACACTAGTCTAAACCATGGAATATAGCTATCCCTTCGGGTTTCGGAGGTCAGACAGGCAGTCGCTCCGTGGAAAAGCTAATATTCAGCCAAATCCGGTTAGACTAGAAAGCGGACCCCAGATTGAAACTGGGATAACGCTAAGAGAAAGAAGAAGTCGTCAAAACGTACCTACTACTACTTCTTAACGAGGGGTAACAGTATGCCGCCGCAATTTTGTCGAACAATAGGTGATCTAGTAAGATAAAATATTTTAAATTGTATACATTAGATTTGATTAGGTCGTAGGTACATGCACTAGGCTTTCGTAGACAGCTGTAGCCTCGAGGAGAAACCAACAGACTGTCATGCAGCGAGTAGGGAATCGCCCTGCAGCAAAGAATAGTATAATAAGGTCAAGGTGAAAATCCTTTATTCATTTGGGTCACAATGTGACGCTTATGAACATCAAAATAATACATTTATAAAATAATTAGTTAAAGACTCTACATTTACATTTACTGCCACGTTCGCAAAGCAAGGGCGTAAAACCATGAGAAGGAACAGGCAATAAAACTCACGGTCACTCTTTTTCATCGCCAGGTTTTGCATAAAACACATAATTTAGGTACATTTTATAAGGTGCTGCAACTGTTACACCTTCTATATCACTTGTATATATTTACTGTACATAATAATACTCAAGCATAATACTTCATTTTAATTTTCTATTAACTGTGGTGATATGCCAACCTATTTGATCATCAAGTTATACGTTTTGGGATTAATAGAATACTAAAAATACTTACCTTGTGAAGGTTGAATGCTTATAACTAGGTCTGGCCTCAGTGCTCTTCCATTGTCTGCAAATAAAATTCAGTCTTCAGATTTGTTTCAGAGGTGCATACGTAGGTTGTCGAAGAGGTTGGCACGGTTGTATTCATAAAACGCAACGCTGTATATAGGGGTAAATGGCTGGATTAGCAACATTACTAGACTCTTTCATGGTCTACACAAGAACCTTTGTCCTTACAAGAACCCAATAGAAATGTTCATTATAATTTACACGAATAACTTATTCGTTTAATAATAAACCTTATTACTTAAGCAGTTGTATTCATTTTCCTTTTCACTTCGCTTTTATGCGTCATACAATAATAATGAAGTAGAAAGGAAATCTATTTCTCTTAAATTGTGGGCTGCAGTATGTCACTATTTAGGTAACATATTGTGATCTATTTTACTTCAACTCCGAAGAGCAGTTCCGAGATACACCGTGAAAGGGTAGACAAAACTAGGTTCTTGCACGCATGGTTACTTCGAAACGTTCAAAAGTGCAAATGATTCATATTAGTTGCACTTAAAGAATGCGTTATCAGTTGCTTTGTTATCACGAAAACAAAACAACATTGTGCAATGTCCTGTAAATTGTTTCACTTCGATAATAATCGATATGTTTAAAAAATTATCCTTTCTTCATAACATCATGTACCTATAGGTAAATTACCTACGTCCATATAAATACAGTAATGGATTGTGTATTGTTACCCGCGAGTTATCAAACTTTTGATTAAAAACAAATATGATTATACTTCATAAATAAAGCCTGCATTAATCAAAAGTTTAATGTGGTCGTCTGTATAACTCCCTGATTGGCATGACTGCTGATTGTTGTGGTATACCTATTATTATGCCTTACGGCCGGTTCCAATATTCGATTTAGCCAAAGAGCTCAGATATTTACATAGAGGCGCATTTCCTATGGGAGCTCTGAAGACAAACTTTCTGTGACCCAAATTGCCGCTTGGCAGCGTGGCAGTCGCGCTGTGACAGCTGTCTCTACGACAGCAAGAGAGACGAACGTTCCTCCTGTGTATCATAACTACGAGAGCAAGAGAGACGGAGAACGACGCCAGCGCCGCCAACGGCTACAACTACGAACTAAACTGGAGACAGTCCCCACTTGGAATCGGCACAAGAAATCCTTAAGAACTGCGCTTCTGTGTAAATCTGTATCATTGATTTAGCCATGTATTATCTAATGTTTAGACGACCAATTCTTTGTGGTAGAAGCACTAGCACGAAGAATTGTGGAACTGTTTGTGTCAATTAGAAATTAGTGCATCAAATGCCGAATCATTACGCCTTTAGGCAGGTTGTAGAATAACATTACTTTCATTACTGGCATGGCAGAATTCTGAGCAAAATATGTTTATGAATATCGAACGAAACTTATTAGTAAATATCTTGAGAATCTGAAGGGCACTATAGGTATTTATGGAGCAAGGTCAAGTTGTAAAAGCCTGCGTAGGCGAAGTATATTGTGAAGATGTAAAGCCGAGGTCCGAGTAAAATTATTTGTCGGCAATGGCCTCTACTACCTTCTTACTTCTATCCTATTTAGGCTGCACGAATAACACGGTTTTTTGACTGCACCGTTGGCTTAGTGGTATAAGCGGCCGCCTCGCCGCTTGACACTGCGCTGAGTGTTGTGGGTTCACTTCCCACACGAGACAACACTTTGTGTGATCCATAAATTGTTGTTTCGAGTCTATGTGTTCATTCTGTCCGTTAATTGTATGTTTGTAAAGTCCCTCGCGACACAGGATTTAGTCATAATGCGGGATATGTCTTAAAAGAAAAAACTAAAAGAAAAAAACAAAGTGGTATAAGATGTCACCCCGCTATTAAAAACAGCGCTGAGTGTTGCGGGTTTGACTTCTATACGAAACAACACTTTGAGTGATCTACACATGGTTGTTACGAGTTGGAGTACACTTTTTTCTATTGATTGAATGTTTGTACAGTCTCCCATGACATAGGATTTATAGCTGCGGTTGTGTCTTAAAAAAGAAAGGATAAAAAATAAAAAAAGAAGAGGATTATTCAACGTGAGCTTAGTGAAATAATTAGCACGTAGCGGCGGCTGTTACACAATAATATATTATGCTATTATAATAAAATTAAAAAAATTGTGTATTTTTTTTAAATTCGCTGATTCATATCAATAACTGCCTCGATATCGGGTCCGAAAATGTATCTATACGTACCTATTACTTGAAACTCTTATGTTTACTAGCACAATTATTAAGTGTTATTAGAATAGATGGGGAATAAAAAGGAACTGATTCTAGGAAGCTTATAGACAAAGATTGGTAGGTACGTGTTACATCACCTACTGTAAATAAATATGACACGAAGATATTTGAAAATATGTTAAGTCGGTAACCCTTTTATTTGTTTTCAGATAATGTTACCTCCGATCGCATTCTCAAATCCATATTCCGTTGTGTATATTGTTACTTACAAGTTGGCATATCTCTCTCGGGGATTCCGACTTAAGGTGAACGCCCACTTATACGAGCCGAACGCGTCGAACGAGTCGAACGAAACGAATTTTAGAATTCTGTATATGAAATCTCATGAAACCTCGCACACTTCCCCTTCGGACGCGGCATATACAGAATTCTAAAATTCGTTTCGTTCGACTCGTACGACGCGTCCAACTCGGATAAGTGTGCGTTCACCTTTACTCCAATGTGCAATCTTTTGGAAATGTATTGTAGAAAAAAAAATGGGGCTCATCACACAACGGTTTGTTTTGGCTGGGAATAAAACACCTCATACTTTCTACCTACTCATTCCTAAATCAGTGTGGGTTTGTTTATTATAATAAGTAGTCTTCCTAGAAACTATATCGTACTAGTCTAGTTAAGTGCTTATGTTGCCAATAACTTTTGGTCTTGTAGCTCATTAGACACAAAAATACTATCAGACTTTTGTTAATACGAGTAGTTCATCATCAACTACTTGAAATTATCACATTTAAAGATATTAAACCAACATAGCTTATGACCAAACGTGGTTCCAGCCGCCAAGTAAGGTTTTGGTCATGATCCTGCATTCTTATTAGGAGGATCTTTGGTTATTGTGCATGGCCGCTCACAAAACTCTTAAAAAGTTATGGACATGCCCACGTTGAACAGTGCGGTAAATTTGTGCTTGAAAATAATTGTCTTCCTAATAGAAATTGTCATCCTAAAAGCATTTTGCCACCCTAAGAACAATTTTCAATCCCTGAAATATTTTTTTCAGGAATCATTCTAAAAATAGCAATCTCCTTTTTTGCAAGTTCAGGATTTTTACCTTCTGTAGCCGCTGGATTATCAATTCCTCTTAATTTCGCGTCATTATCACTTTCACCCATAATAGAAAATATAATATATTAGTCACAAATGCACAAACTTGTACCGTTATATGTTATTTGTTGTCAATACGTGGGCAAACTGTGTTATCATCGGTGTTCAGTCGCTTATCATTTATCTGTAAGTGATAAATCAGCTCCATTATCGGAGAACACGTCGATACTTGCCTGTACTGTAGTAATTGTTCGATTAATTATATGTACATACCTACCTAGTGGTCATAGCGAAGTTTCTCTTATCTATTAGATTTTGTAGACGTCACGCTTTTTGTATATCAGGGGTAGGCCTCCCGCAAGGTGGACCGACGATCTGGTTGTGTTCGCAGAAAGCGATTGGATGCGGGCAGTCAGGATCTGTCAGAATGGAAAGACTTGGGAGAGGCCTAGTTCCAGCAGTGTACGTTTCTAAGCTAAGCAAGGCTTAGGTCCGTTTCGTCTGCTGCGACTTCGAAGTTATGCAGAATCTATAGAAGGCGTTGCTGCAGGTTCTTTATATTGGAATAGAATCTTTAAGTTCGTAACACGTCGGATACCGTATAAACGTTGGTGCTCGGTTCTGTTTAGGAGTCATACTAGGTATAAGAACCGTAGTATCAGTAAATTTTACGCACTCGAACTGTTCAAGATGCAAGTCAAATTAATAATGGAACTTTGTTAGGCAAGTTGTTACGCTCCCAAATTAACAGTTTCCCCTACCTCACCGCATCGAATGTCCCTGTGAATTATCGCCCGCTTCTGGCTGTCCCTACTGCTACGTCTTATGTTTTTATCAAGTTCCCGGTCAAAATTGCAGGCGTGCGAGTATCGTTTCACCTTCTATCATACATCGATTCACACCGTAAGCTACATACAAATAATGTATGTAGAGGTGTCACACGACAGCTCTCTCGATTGTCACACCTAGCCTAATTGCTTATTATAGTTGATTGAATCAGGCGTTACTTGGCGGAACTCCATTGTAACCTAATGGAAGGAAAGGGGAACCCACCACGCACCCTCGGATTGACTACCCCAACTATTGCAATAGAAAAAGGTTGACAATACCGAACTCCTCTAAAAGGATAAGGGATATAGGAATGGTATGGGTTCCAGGAAGATACCTGACTTGCAGTATCCCGCTGTATGCGCCGACTATGACTATGGGAGTCAGTACCCCTTATTAAGCGGTTTGACGGCAGTCACTTTATGGAAAACCTGTCATTCTGTCAGATCTGGTTAAACTAGTAAGTGGAACTCGTGTTCTAATGCGAAAGTCTTGGATGCAACTCGAAAGTCGAAAGTCTTGGATGCAACTCGGAAGTCGAAAGTCTTGGATGCAACTCGGAAGTCGAAAGTCTTGGATGCAACTCGGAAGTCGAAAGTCTTGGATGCAACTCGAAAGTCGAAAGTCTTGGATGCAACTCGAAAGTCGAAAGTCTTGGATGCAACTCGGAAGTCGAAAGTCTTGGATGCAACTTGAAAGTCGAAAGTCTTGGATGCAACTCGAAAGTCGAAAGTCTTGGATGCAACTCGGAAGTCGAAAGTCTTGGATGCAACCCGAAAGTCGAAAGTCTTGGATGCAACTCGGAAGTCGAAAGTCTTGGATCCAACTCGAAAGTAGAAAGTCTTGGATGCAACTCGAAAGTCGAAAGTCTTGGATGCAACTCGGAAGTCGAAAGTCTTGGATGCAACTCGGAAGTCGAAAGTCTTGGATTAAACTCGGAAGTCGAAAGTCTTGGATGCAACTCGAAAGTCGAAAGTCTTGGATGCAACTCGGAAGTCGAAAGTCTTGGATGCAACTCGAAAGTCTAAAGTCTTGGATGCAACTCGAAAGTCGAAAGTCTTGGATGCAACTCGGAAGTCGAAAGTCTTGGATGACGATTACCGGTATCCCTATCCTTTGCAGCGTCAGACGACATCTGATTACACTAGTAGCGAACCCTATGACGAAAATATCTTGGATGCCATCGGGAAAACGCTAGGACGACGAAGATGATGACGTTAGCTGGTTATCTCGTTTTGTAAATGACGTACAATTCATAATCATTATACCACTTATATTGAAGGTAACCTCAGATTTCCGGAACAACCTATATTCGAGTAGGCCACAGTATTGATCTAAGCTGTGTTAAATAAATACAATATTCTTTATTATATGTGGTCTTTGTTTCTATGTTTTTATAAGACTACTGGGAGATAAGGGATATGCCTAGTACGGTAGTCCATCTTTTAGTAGGATGTTTCCTATTTTATACCTTAAGATTGGCGTTTGTGTATCAAATAAAATATGAATTACTGTTCTACAGTAAAATGAAGATATGATTGAAACAAAATTTATTGAAAACCATTTATATTCGGGTGTTAGTAATTACTTGAATAAAGTGATGATAACATTCAAGTCGTTAAAATCGGTACATTTATCGTACATTAGTTTTTTTTATAAATTACATTCATATATTCTATCTAATTTTCATCACTCCAACTAACATTTATTGTAAATGTCAAGATAAAACATTGTAAATTTCGCATAGGGAGTTGTAAACACCGCGGTCAGTTTGTGGTACAAAGGACACAATTTGAAGCCAAATTTTGATCGGAAGACTTAGAGGGTCGA
This sequence comes from Euclidia mi, assembly GCA_944739405.2. Classification (NCBI taxonomy): domain Eukaryota; kingdom Metazoa; phylum Arthropoda; class Insecta; order Lepidoptera; family Erebidae; genus Euclidia; species Euclidia mi. The sequence goes on from OX123189.2 coordinate 3,477,464, forward strand.
GTGCAATAGTCACTCGGCTAAAGACACGATGACGTCACGCCCCGGTGACGTCACCCGCGTGAACCAAACGTTTATTGTCCTAGTATAGTCTAAAGTCCGCACTAGACCTAACGCAATGCGCATCTCTTAACTCTCGGCTTGCTGATGGGTTGTGGGACGACTGACAAAGCAATACTGTTTATTTCTATCAGCGATCCAGATCTCTTTATTCCTACATATAAATATTTAATTAAACGAATAGAAAATATAGATATAAATAAATAGATACACGTTTAAATGTACCCATGTGATATTTGTCAATACGATGGAATATAATCCCTTTATAATAGTCTCATATCATGAAATTACATTTATTATAAATTTAAGTATTCTGATTAGTTCCAATACTTACGTGGACACACTTAAATACAAATATACGTAAGTAAATACTTAACAACAATAAAGTTACCATCTCAATACATTCATAAACACTTCGATTTATCGAAAACCTCACATCTACTCCTGCCCCAAGATCCACAATATATTTAGATGGACTACACTTGAAATACGATTGCAAAAACATATCTAGCAAAATGCCATACAACGTTCAATATAATATAATATAATAATATTCAAATTACATTTAACAATGAAAGCGTAGAATTATCGCATAAACAACTAGCTGACGTAGCTATTGAGATCAACTTTGTGGAAACCTTAACTCTATATTCGTACGGGTCCATGGCTGGTTAGACTCGTACGAATACAATAACAAAGTTAACTAGGTAATACTAATGGTGAAATGATATACCCTTAGGTGACGAGTTTTAAAAAAAGTACATTAAACCATCAGATGTCGAGTACTCGCGGTGAGACATGTTTGAAGCCTTAGTCGATTGTATGCGACGAGGCTGGTTGGTTGCTTGGTAATGGTCGTGGTGATGGGAGGCCTATCGCTGGAAGGCGCGCTGCCAGCCGAGGTTGAGCTTGAGCGTGGCGGGCAGACAGGGGCTCGCCTCGCACTCGCCGTCCAGCTCGTCTGCCAGGTTGTCGTGCAGCTCTCGCAGCGCCATCAAAGCAGCGCGCGCCGCTCGCTGGCAACTCATATCGCCCTCGCAAGAAGTGTCTGCCTCCGACAGGAACACAAGATCGCAGGTGGTCGGTGGTGCCTCGCCCTGCAAATCGAAAGGAGAAACATGATCAGAATTGTACGTTTGATCGCACAGCATATATAGAATTTGAAATTTATGTGTCCTTACGCAAAGGTAGCAGATCTGATGCAAGCTGCACAACGGAAGGAACAGCTGTCCACGGTCGCCAGCAAGCAAGTCCACACCACGGCAACGTTGCACAATCTTCGCTAGCACTGGGCAAGATCCAGAGGCACCAACTGCAAAATATGAAAGTATTGTAATATAAAGTTTAATTCAAAGGTGGCGTGGGCGGTATTTATTCGCTGCAGATTCTTGACATTACCTGTCGACATAACAGGAACGCGGTGGCGTCCACTGCCACCCATGTAACCCTCCGAGAACTGCTCTTCCATTTTTCCATTCAGGTAGTGACCAGCTCCTTGTTCGTCTTCAAAGTCATTGTTCCTTTCGTCTCCTTTTTCAAAGCCTGGGATTTCATTACTCATTATTTCCACCTTTTCCTTCTTGACCGCTACTCGTTTAGCTTTCGTCTCATCAGTTGGATTCGGAGACGGAGCCGCACTCGCTTTTGTCTTCTGAATCTGTAGGCTTTGCTTGAATTCCTTTAAAGCTTTTCGCATCTTCTCCAAACTATACGCCGCTGCCAAACGTGATAACAGTTTTTCCTTCATTTCCTGTTCCTCCTTCGAGTCTAGCTCTTCGCCCACATTTGAATAATGTAGTGCCTCATCAACAATCAGTCCTTCCATACTTCTGAGTTTCTTATCAATATTGTCCAGCTTTGAGTCGTTATCGGGAGAAGGACTTCGTTTGTCATCCTTCTGTACCGCTAGATGGGCTCTATCAATCTGAATTTCAGTTTCTTCATTTGGTTTAGTTTCAACATAGTTCCTCTTTACACTGCTGTGTCTCCTAAAAGAGTTTAATGGATAGATCACTTCCTTGTTAAAAGTGTCAAAGTATTGCTTCCTTAGTTTATCCTGGGTGTAATCGTTGACAAAAGATACAGGCTTATTGTTACGTTTGTCAATACCAAAATAGTCGGACCAATCAATAGATTTCTTTTTAATGTTTATTGGTTTGTCTGCATCATTGTGGTGATGATCGTGTGCGTGGTTATGGCCATGATCATGACCGTGAGCGTGATCATGTTCTACTTCCTTTCCAACTATACCGGGATGATGTATGTTATGACCATGATGTTCATGGCTATCGTCGCTTATAACAGCAGAATTGTTATGATCATGGGTGTTGTTGTGAGCTGTAGTTATCATCGGTGGTTTGACATCATGGTCATGTTCGTGTTCGTGTTCGTGCTCATGTTCATGTTCATGCTCTACATGATCACTACTTCGTTTCACTGGTGATTTAATAATCTCAATCTCAGAATCACCAAATATTTTAGATAAGTCTTTTATAATCTTAGGATCAGTACCGGCGCTGCTTCGAAATGATTGGGGTGTTTCACGTTTGTTTTGGCTTTGCGCAAATCTTTTCTTTTGGTTACTAACATTGTATGGACCACTACTCCGCTTGGTAACAGGGAAACGTTTTTCAACGGCGTCATATGTGTATTGGTCGTCATCGGCTAAGTCAGACAGACTATCATCATCTAACGGCTGGAAAGCAATGGCATATTCTTCTCGAAGATCATCTTTATCGTCATCAGAAAGATCGTAGGCATTGTAGCTTGGGTCCACGGTGCCTGGTCCATTCTTTCGTGAATCGTAATCAAACATAACTGGACGATCTGCATCAGAGTCCGAACTTCGTTTTCGTTTGAACGCGATAGGGCCCCAGTTATCAGGGTATCGTTTCTTAACTATTTTTTCCTTGTAAAGTTTCACTACACCTTGAGGGGCCGTGTCAACGTTGTTGGCGTGTTCTTTGTTGTACTTGTATTTGGACCAAAGTTGGCCAAGAAGTAAGGCGTACTCAGCATCATCAGGCCCCTCTTCGAGCATTTTCTTCTCTTCCGCTTCACTTTTATCCATAAACAGATCACGTAATCGTTCATTGTCGGAGTGATGACTTCGTTCGCGGAAAGCTGATTCCTTTTTAGCTGCAGCATTGGCCGAGTTCTTTTTCTTGATCAACTTATATTCATACGCGCTGGGCGGTCTTTGGTCATCGTCTAGTAATTTCACAATGTATTTAGGTGATGGCTCTTCGTCAAGATCCTCAACATCGACGGGGTAATCGGGTTCTGAAATAAAATAAAAGTGTAGGTAAATTATTGTAAATATGTGTATTATAAGCTTTTTAAGAATTCCTCGCCACTATTCTTTTGTTGCCTTATTACTGTAATGAGGCAAGTAGTTAAAGGTATTTTGTAACCGTAGCTTTGTATATACACTATAACTGTCTCTGACAAGCTATGCGGCTATACGCCCATGAATTGCCAATCTCCGATAATTACTGGACTTCAAATCCCATTTCAGGAATAGTCAGCATACTCCAGCGTTTGTCAACTATATCTGAAGCTAATGACCTCCCGTTGCCCAGCAGTCAAATTTTCTGTTCGTTTGGTAAATTGTCGTGAACCTTTTGAAAAATATGTCAAACGTAATATAGGATCCAGTTATGTGGAGCGACACTTTACACCACTGGTAGTGACTGGATACGGGCGGGATTTCGAGCTTAGTGGTGTGCCATCAAAGAGGCTAATAATGATGATGACTACTTATTTACCTGGGTACGCCTGCGGCGGTATGAACTCATAGAGCGCATCGTAGTCGGGCTGGGGCAGAATGGGTCCGTGCACGCGGCCACGCTGCCTCCGCTGCAGAGCCTCCAGGGCGCCACGCAGCGAGGAGCCCCCGCGGTCCGCGCCGACGCACCACACGGCGCAAACACCCACCAGAAGCCACCTTAGGCCCATTGTGATTGTTGATACTGGAGATAAAAGAAAGAACTTGAATACAAAAAAAGTACGGTAAGTAAGTTTCAACAGTGTAAACATTTTTATACCATGGAATATCACTATCCCTTTGGGTTACAAAGGTGAGACAGGCAGTCGCTCTGTGGAAAAGCTTATGTTTAGCTAAATCTGATTAAACTAGTAAGCGGACCCGAGTTGCAACATGTATTACGCTAGAAAGATGATGATTATTTCAACAGAATAAACATATTAGTTCTTTATGATAATGGTGCCAACCCTTAACGGGCTCATTCTTCATCTAAATCAGGTGGTACAGCTGGAAGGCTTGTGAGGAACAGACAGTTACCTATAGGTTTTCGAGTACACCCATACTCTCTAAAAACCACTGGTGTAGTTCGACGTCTCGTAGCGACGGTTGTACGAATCAAATAAAGATATTGAAATGCTGTCATCTCGTGACTAATGCTGGTATAATCCAAACTACCTAAATAGTAAGCGCTTTCCTTTAACATATATTTTTGAATCATTACGTGACGACATAAATGTTAGTAAATATGATTATAAGTCGCCATACATTTTTATTCTATCTCCTTTAGTATGGCTGTGTCATCTATCAAAATAAAGTACACAAAGTCACTGCACGCATACGTATACATGTGCAGAACTAGGTTCAGTCAACGAATACATACGCACAAAAAACACGGTTGAGTTGCAGTACACGTCCCTGATACTGCCTTATGTGTTGCTGTGTACGAAATAAATCACAGAGTAACTACGGTATACGCGGCACAGATAACGTGCAACAGCTTTTAAATTAAATGGTTGGAACCCGAGTGCAGCCGCATTGCTGCACGATACCCGGCGGGATGTGGTGCGGCAAACTGACGGTTATGGTTTTTAAACAAACGGCAGAAACTGCATCATTTCGGTAGACACTTTGTAATGTAACTAACTCGAAATGTAACCGAGTACTCCAGTTATACGTTTAGAAAAAAGGTCATAGTAGGGGAGCCCACGATTCTAAATTGGGATTTACTCGACCGTCATTGAGACCTATTGGGTTGCAAAGCTAAGATGATAAAATGATAAAAATGTACATAATGCATACCTTTTCATCGGTGGCAGCAGCTATTGATCATCAAATTAAAAAAAAATGCAGTAATTCCTCCGGATAATCGTCAGATTACGTATTCTAATCTGACGCGCTTGAGTATCTCAAAATGGCGAATTCTTATTACACGTTCTAATAGTGACCACGAGTTTGCGTCTCACCCAAATCATCAGATTATTTAATGAGATGTTAAGTAAACCTTTTTTTTTTTTTTTTTTTTTTGGTTTCGGGTTGGAAAATCCTCATGGAGTCCCTCCGCCCTGGGGGATGGGCGAAGGGGACTGTCAGACTCTTACTGACTAAAAACCAACCCGTGTGCCTCATGTACCCGTGTGTCGGAGGGTCGGGTTTCGCCCAAGCATACGTCGCAACCCCCCGACGGGTATCGGCCCGCCAGATGGTCAGGCGGGCCCCGAACAAAACCCCCTTGGCGGCGGATTAAGGTGTTGGGCTCCGCCGCCAAAACACCCAGCGGCCGCAGAGGATAGGGAGGACGGCAACGCAAGACCGCATCTCCTCTTCCTCTGCGGCCCCACCGCGACGCATCGAATGGTGCGCCCCCATTTGGTCGCGGGAGATAGGGCGCGCGGCAACGCAACACCGACACGCCTCTCCTCCCGCGACCGCACCCGACTGCGAGGGACAGACAGAACTGTCCCCCGCACCCGCACCGTTGGACGCATCCTGCGCAGGCCCCGTCAAGCCCACGCGGAGCGTCCCCTCCTGGATCCCTCTTAGCTTCACCGCGGGTCACCAATCCACGGTTACTGAGCCCCCCCACCACGACAAGGTGGAGATCCCACGGGGGGGATGTTAAGTAAACCTATTTCAGGTTTACTTAACATCCCCTTAGAAAATAAAAATATCTATATAAAATATGTAATATATTTTATAAATTTAGATATTTTTATTTGTCTTTTTATATATATTATATATAAAAAGACAAATAAAAATATCTTTATCTTTAAAACGCTCGATTAATTTTCCTTTTTTTTTCATTTTACAATCTTTCGTACGACCACCTCCATTATGCAAACAATAAGATTAACATTCCTACTTTATCAAAAATACGTAGGACATGGATGCTATCAATATCTGACGCTCTCGAATAAAACCCGAAATCCCTTAATGGGCTCCCCTACTATTACAAAAGTCCATATTGAAGAATCTGCTTAAGAACTCTCAAGTCTTTTAAAATACGTACCCAATAGGTAGGTACATACGGACATAGATACGAAACATTTTTTGGAAGGCAATAAGCATATAGCTACACTAGAGGATGCCTGCAGCTACGCCCGCACATTTTTTTAATTTAACCCTTTCTGCCTGTTCCCGTGGGAATTTCGGGAAATCCTTTCTTAGTGCATCCCTACGGTCTCCAAGGAACATGCATGCCAAATTTCAGCTTCTTGCGCTTAATAGTTTTGGCTGCAGCTTGTCTGTCAGTCAGTCAGTAACGCAAGGATTTTATATAAACAGATAATAGTGGGCAAAGAACAAATATTCCTTCAAATACTTACTTCCAAGGCTTTGGTAAATAACTGGCTAACCTAGCCTAAAGAGAGCCAAATAAAGAAACCATCACTCACAGAAGATATTTATTCCCAGGGGCGCTAATTACCTACACTAATTACTTAATTCCGTCCGTCAATCCTCGTCCGTGACACCACCGCCTACGCACGCGTATTGCTAGCTGTCTCAGTTTAAATTCCAAAAACAGTGTCAAAAGTGACTTTATACACAAATAAAAGTTTACACAGTGTAAATAAACATAACAGTGATAATTGTGTGCAAAAACATTATGAAAACATCATTAAATAAGTGATAAATAAGTGATTTTAATATTCAAACTGTCGGTAGATAATTATAAAAGTTGTTCGATTTGGACTTTAACCTCATTAGCACGGCGACAACTACAACTCAAGCTTTATCTTGCTGCTGATCATTGCAAAATAGTGGCCATTTATTTCAACACGTTGAATAAAGCTCGCTCAGTCGTACCCGATAAGGAGGTGGTTGCAGTAGAGGCGCACTCGAGTTCGAACCCCGGCATATTTTCTCTTTTTGGAACTATTTTTGTCACAAACTGCCAACTTGGATAATTTATTTTGAAAAATTGTGATTTTTTTCTGAAAATTTCTTATACATTTTTATTGGAAGATTTTATAAGAATTATGCCGAACTTACAACGATCCCCTCAGAATAAAACCGTCCCAGCAGCGTTTTCAACTGGACAATCCACCTCCGAACCTGATTTACCAGCCGCCTGCACCCAAAACTTAGGCGATACTAATATTACAACACGTTCCAAACGTCAACGTTTAGCCGACTCCCCAAATACGCCTGTGAACCCACTTGTTGACTTTAAAGCTGAATTGCTTGACATGCTAAACACATGGAAGGCTGAGCAGGAACTTCTTCTTACCTCCTGGAGAACTGACCAAGACGCAACTCTATCCAAATTAGTACACGACGTCACGGAGCTTAAGAAACAGTGCCTTGCCATTCAGGGTTCAAATGCTGAAATTGAACGTAGTATGTCATTCATAAGCAATCAATACGACGACATGGTCGATAGGGTAAAAATCCTGGAGAAGGAAAAAGAAGAGAACGCTGCAAATATCGTACATCTACAGAACCAGCTGCAGGATTTACACTTTCAATCACGAGTAGCAAGCATCGAAATTCGCAATCTGCCTACAAAGGAGCAAGAAAATACTGAGGATCTTGTGGCCACTGTGTCTGGTGTGGGGAAGATCGTCGAGATGGATATTCAGTCACAGGCCCTACGTGACATATACAGATTGCCCGGAAAGCCAGGCATTTGTAGACCAGTAGTGGCTGAATTTACCTGTGTTAATACTAGGAACGAATTCCTGGCAAAGGTGAGGCAGTATAACAAACAACGTACTGCCAATGACAAACTCAATACGCATACCATTGGCTTGGTTGGAAACAAACAGCCACTCTACGTAGACGAACACCTACCACCGGCTATGAAAAAACTGTCGTATAATACCCGTCAACTTGCTAAGACCCACAACTACGCATGCTGGTACTCAAACGGAAAGATTTTGGTGCGTAAAAGCGCAGGCGAGAAACCAATTCATATAAAATCAGAAAAGTGTCTTATGCTATTGTCAAAGCAACAATGACTATGTTACTTCATACCATATCTTAGGCTATTTGCATGTTCTATTTATAACCACATATTTTACCATTATTTTAGTATTTTTCTACACATTTACTCAATTTGTTACACGTACACATTCACTTACTCATACTCAATTACAGTCACACTAAAATATATTATGTTACAAATCACTTGCCGCAACAACAATATTCACCTGTCTATATGCCATAGATGTCTTACTTGCTATTTCGACAATACGATGATAGTTTCAGTTTATCACTCCATACTTGTATTTATTCCTGGGATGACAGTGTTTATTGTACCTATTACCTATAATTATCAACGTCACTCAAACTGCATAGTTACCCAATTCGACGCAAAAATTCAATTGTATACAGGACATAAATAAGGATTTAGACCAAATTGCCTCAGCTCATTCCTCGATCTGTATGATAGAGGATTGTCGTAATTTATCTCGCTCACATGGAAGATCGTTAAAGCTTCTTTGCCAAAATATCAGAAGCATTAATAGAAACTTTGATGGTTTAATCACGCTACTTGATAGAAGTGACGTAGTGTGGGATTTGATTGTTCTCACCGAATGCTGGTTAAAAAGCTCGCCCCGTATACCAACAATACATGGTTACACCTCAGTAGCGACTCAAAGGCATTCGTCACAGAATGAAGGTGTAGTAGTGTATTTTAGCAACCATCTTCTTATTACTACTTCCGAACCGCTTTTGGTGGATGCAAATTGTTTATGCTTAAGGATTAACAAAAACACGATACTGATAGCAATCTATCGCCCGCCTGCTAATCAAAATGTGTCAATGTTCATTAGCTCCCTAAACGAACTTCTTTCATCTTACTCCTCTTTTAATAATATCGTGCTAACCGGTGATATCAATATTGATATTGCTGAAACAAACAGCGACCAACGCTCGGCAGAATACCTAAATATGGCTGCTTTTCACGGAATGTTGCCGGCCCACACACTTTGCACTAGAAAGAATCGGTCCTGTCTAGATCATCTTATATTAAAAACTAAATTACCGGCTTTCTGTTATGTAGCGAATACATCTATTACTGATCACGATACAGTTTTATTTTTTCTTCATTCTAAACATTACTCGAATCGCACGACAAATAAGTTTAAAATTTCCAAAGTTATTAATTACGAAAATATTGAATTACAAATGATTAATACTGACTTCACCCCTATATTTAGTTTTCTTGATGTCAACGACGCAACCTCTTATTTTATTAATACTTTGAATACGATTATAACCGCAAACACAATTCTGAAGACTGTGCCAAATCGCAAAAGATTTATGAAAGAATGGATGACCCCTGGTCTATTAAAATGCTTGCGTAATAGGGATCACTTACATCTAAAACTTAAAAATAACCCAAATGACGAGATTTTAATAATAACTTTTAAAAGGTATAGGAACTACTGCGCTAACCTACTTAAATCTACTAAAATAAAATATAATAAACGTCAAATAGATAATGCAAAGGGTAATACTAAAAAAGTCTGGCAAGCCATAAAATCTATCACGCACACAGTCAAAAACATAGAGCAGCCTCTCGGACTTCTTTCATCATCCGACCCAATTCGCTCGGTGAACGAAGTTAACTTATACTTCGCTGATATTGGACGATCACAAGCCGATAATGCAGCCACTGTCAATCTCTGTTCGCAACCGTCAGACATCCTTCCATATAACCAACATACATTTGCCTTATTAGAAACAGATGAGTCTGAACTTGAGATTCTTATAATGAACTTGAGAAGTGATTGTACAGTTGGTAGCGACAACATATCCGGTATGTTCCTCAAAAGATTTAAAGAATATCTGATACCACCTATTACATTCTTATGTAATCTTTCATTTAGAACGGGTACATTTCCAGAAGCTTTTAAACTTGCAGTGGTTCACCCTATACACAAAGGAGGTGATAGAGACCGGCCGCATAACTATCGACCTATCTCTATTTTACCCACTCTTTCCAAACTACTGGAAAGGTTAATGAACAACAGGCTCGTCAAATTCCTAGAGCACACCCAAGTTTTCTCCCCACGACAATACGGATTTCGGTCTGGATTATCTACGAGTAACGCAGTCCTAGACCTAACCAACGAAATAGTAGCTAAGCTTGACCACAAACAAAAAGTTATAGGTGTTTTCTTGGATATTGCTAAGGCGTTTGACACAGTTTCAGTCTCTATCCTTTCCGCAAAGCTCGAAAAAGTCGGGATCAGAGGTACTCAACTATCCCTCTTCAAAACCTATCTTGACAACAGACGGCAGTGTGTTAGGATCGGTAATTACTGTAGCGATGAGCTTCCTGTTAAAAATGGAGTCCCGCAAGGCAGTATCTTGGGACCTACGTTATTCTTATTATATATTAACGACCTCTGTCAATCTCAGCTACATAACACCACTATATTTACGTACGCCGACGATACTGCTCTCATATCTTATGGTGATACTTGGGAATCAGCGTTCGCGAGTGCTCAGTCCAGTCTTAACTCAGTCACTAACTGGTTGGCTAGGAATCGGCTCAACCTCAATACTGGAAAAACACATTATCTTACCTTTTCATTGAGCACTCTAGGCAAGCCTTTGTCATCTTCCCATTCTCTCGTTGCTCACTCCTGCAATGTCCTGGCCCATCCGTCGTGTAGTTGCCCTGCTTTGTCTCGAACCAACTATGTTAAATATCTTGGAGTACAAATAGATGATCTTCTTTCTTTTCACTCACATATTGACATACTTACCACAAGATTGCGAAAACTTATATTTGTATTCAAAGCTCTCAATAATATAGTCGACATTCAGGTCCTCAAGCTCACCTATTTAGCTCTTTGCCAATCGGTCACGCAGTATTGCATCGCTGCATGGGGAGGAACACATAAAACACATCTGCTAAAGTTAGAGCGCGCCCAAAGAGCGGTACTAAAAGTAGGTTGGAGACTCCCGTACCAATTTCCTACCACCGAACTATACAAAACCTGTAATGTACTCTCGGTACGAAAATTATTTATTCTGAACCTCATTCTTACGACCCATACAAACACCAAATACGATCCGTCGATGTTACATCACGCTCGTCGGAAACATAACGTTTGTCCCTTGATTTCGGTCAAAACTAGTCTAGCCCAAAGATGTTTCTACTTCCTGGGAAATTACGTATACAATAGGCTAAACAAAACTCTAAATTTATACCCTATGTCCAAGAATGAGTGTAAAAAGGCAGTAACTCAATGGCTATGTGACTTAGATTATAATTTCCATATTAAAATAGACGACTATCATAAATACACATATACATACATACAACGCACAATTCTCACACACTACACTTATACACACATACACACACAACTCTCACACGCAACAGTCACACACATTCACAAACCTACACAGACAGACACACACACAACTACGGTTTATAAATTATTTCTCTTATTTTTGTGACACTGTTTCGATAGGTGTAGATACTTAGCTAACTTTTGTAGTGTTTAGAGGAGAGGACTGGAGATCTGTCACACAGGTTTCGAACCTAGCTCAGACTCCAGCTCTCAACAAGGTTTCTGTTTTTACTGTATCTATAAATATAAGTATACCATTGTACCTTTTTGAGAGAAATAAACAATATTTATTATTATTAAAAAAAAAAAAAAAAAAAAAAAAAAAAAATTGTATCGCTCAGGTTCAAATAATCTATTATCTGAGCCGAAGAGCAAAAAACTTTCTTTGTGTTATTCATTAAAAAAAGTCTCTAAACATTCTGCGAAATAATTAGTTAAAAATTACTAAGTACGGCATAAGCCATTATTATTTTATAAGAAACCAGACCGCAGTGAGTCGGCTTAGAAAACCACGGTGCCTGTATTTTGAAAATAATTAACTATATAATGTTGTGTTCAAAATGTACAGGTAAGTTAGACTCTAAATTAAGACAGAATTTGAGTCTTCTTTGTTTTTTTATTCTTTATAAGCTCTGAAACAGGTTTAAGCGGAAGTCAGGCACCCATCGCGTGTGTTTTTGAGCTATTTGGGCATCTTATGGTCCTCCGGGCTGGACCAAGTCAAGTAAAAATCCTTTATTCATTTCATAACAAAGACGTTTATGAAAGTCAAATACCTATGAAAATAATTACTTAAAATTCTACACTTACAATTACTGCCACTAAAAGCTATTCTGTTATATAAATGTATATGAGGGGTGCATAGGGTTCCCACCAAGAACTTAGGGTCCCAAGCCAACCTCACCTGCAAGTGGTGCACCTGCCGATCAACGGACAAGGCTCTGGCAAACAAAATATCGCGATAAGCGGCAATAGGCTCGCCACCTATTACGTGGGATCAAAACACTGGCGAAAAGTGGGCGTTTAATATGCCTCTGCCTTTTCCTTCGGGGAAACAGGCGTGAGTCTATGTATGTATGTATGTAAATGTATATGAAATAAAATCCAAATGCCAAGTTACTAGTGTGTGCGGTTGCCGAAATACTACCAACCAACTACTACGCCAAACTAATCATTTTACCTCACAAAAATAAGAATAAATAAATTCATGATTTACTTTGCATAAGTTATTCCATTTACAAGTATGAAAAGAATGTAGAAGAAACTTATGTAATTTTTTTCATATTACCAGAGTTAGGTTTTGTTTAAATTGCTAGAGAACCCTAAAAACGTCTAATTAAATTAATGAGTCGTCGCCTCCAGTCACGGAGCGCCGACCTAGTCCACGGCATTTCTTTTATCTAATTTTGTCTTCCTTTTATCATTCCTAAAAGCTGTTATTTTTTGTATTTTGTTGCGCCCGTAACAAATAATTATTAAAAAGTAGTACATAGGTTCTTACCAAGTAAAATAATTAAAAACATTTTTCTTAATTTCCCATGAAATTGAAAAGATCTTAGCGATATTCTTTATTTCCAAAAATATTTGCACACTTGTGTCAAAAACACCTACACTTTGGACAACCATTTGAATTTGTAAATAATAATACTATGTAGCAGTGGCAATGTGACTACTTAAACCACTACCTAATAGTTTAAGAGAATACAGCTCACAACCAAACTTTGTCTATTTATGTGTGTATCCAACTTCAATAGCACAACTAGTGACATCCAACGGACAACGATGGAACTTCGAAGACTGAAACATAGCGCCTGAGTCGCGCTAACAAAGTTCTCACATGAGTTGTTATTTACACAAGTTCTTTACAATAGTAAACTCTTGGAAAAGGCATCTTCATAGGCAACTCAGTAAGTACCTATTGCAGCCTACGGCACTATTTTTCAAACTTATCCTTTTCTCGGTGAGATCCAAGTCACGGGATTATAGTCTGCCGCTTGCTATGGCTAATGCCATATTATATTTATACGAAAGTTCTTATCACATAGCAAACAATCCTGCCTCAATGATTGTTTAGGTATTAAGTTCATAAAAAGGTTAGTTAGACTAGGTTCCTAAAGAAATTTCAGAGTCGTAACAGAACTCGCAGAGAATACCTACCTACAAACATCCTAAAAGAGTATACACAGATGAGCCTGCCTCAAAACTTTATGAAATTCTTAAAATAGAAGGCAATTCTGTACATTATTTCGTTCTTAGACGTCAGAACATTTAATAAATGCTGAATGTTCCTAATATCACGTTGTGAACACGTGATCGCGTGGACACCCACATTAAAACCCGTGCGTTTCGACACACCACCCTTATCACACAAACAAGACATTTGTTTGTTGTATTCTTAATCCGTAACTCATTTCATTCCATTGATGCCGTAAGAGGCGACAATCGAAAATATACGATTTAAATAGTATAATTGTGCAAGGACAGAAAACTCGAAATCAAACCATATACTACTAAAAGTAAGTTACGGTTTCGTAGTTATGGCTTCAGTAGCTTAATTTCTGCGTGATGTGATGTGTCAAGCAGGACATCTAATTTTATGTTTAATATATGTTGATATTTATTATGCACACAGAAAGGTGGGCTCATGTAGCAACCAATTGAGTACCAGGCGGTCGGCGGCGACGAGGACGTCCTAAACGGAGATGGCGGGATGACCTAGACGCTTTTGAGGGTGACTAGTCAGAGATCGCAACCCACAGAGATTTGTGGAAATCTAAGGGAGAGGCCTTTGCTCAGCAGTGGGACAATATAGGTTAATTCAAAAAAATATATGTATGTTGACCTAGCGTGGGTGGGTGTTTGATACAGCTCTGCCGACCCATTCGGGGATAAAGGCGTCAAGTTATATATCATACTAGAGGAGGCCCACGGCTACGCCCGCAATATTACGCAATATTTTTTAATTTATCCGTTTTGCCCGATCCCGTGAGAATTTCGGGAAATCCCTTATTAGTGCACCCCTACGGTCCCCAAGGAACATACATGCCAAATTTCAGCTTCCTGCGCCAAATAGTTTCGGCTGTAGCGTGTCTGTCAATCAGTCAGTAACGCAAGGATTTTATATATTAAGATTCATACATATATATGTATTTACATACACAGGTCAGACGTGGGTTGTGACCAATCGAGTTACATCCTGCTTACCCCTTACATCCCGCTCCCGAATTAAAAAGATGACGTGTTGAGTATAACATTTTGAATACATTATTTGTGTGAAAAGGTGTTATGAAAAATGAACTGTACCTTGTCGTTTCACCCACGTAATGTTATGTAATTTTACAATGGCGTCACCTACCGGATCCAATATAAAGTTCAGCCTTCGAGCACTGAGTCTTGTAGACTCAACAAATATCAATACAAAACCACATACACACAACACCATTTAGTCCCCTTGTACTTGTACTAATACAAGGGATAAACATACATTTATTATACTTTATTTTTTGTAGTATTATACTTTGCAACGATCTAGTTTTCTAGTTTAAAATGTATCCAAAAGTTTAGTGATTTTACACCCTAAAAGTATAATTATGGAAGTCAATAGTTGGTGCTTAAAGGCCCATTTAGACGGAGAGAGTTTCTCGACTCGAAGATGCGATTATCGAAAGAATATAAAAAAGTTTTTTCGTCTAAACATACACACTTCTAGCTCCTTCACTTTGGCGACAATTGCCTCTCAAGGAATATTGATTGTGTCCGTGTAAACAGAATTTCAAAGCAATAATCGTATTCGAGATTTTGTGACAGTTGCTACCATGAGTGCAGTGATTTTTGTGTCATTATTGAGAACAAATACTCTCTAGTAAGAACTAAACTCGAATGACGAATCTCGCACTGAAAACGGTTCAAACCGATTTGTACGATACTCGTATGAACTTGAAAAATGTCATACGAGATCGTGTTTATACAAGTCGAGTTTCTCGTAAGCAAGAATCTTCTTACTATAATTTCGCTGTGTAAACAGACGCAGGTAATTATCGCCTAGCGATAAGTCATATGCGAATCTCGTATGATAAAATCGTAGGCGAGAATTTAGTTCTTGCCTGAATGTAAACATTTAGATACGATAATGTTTTGGCGATTATTGCTTGTGATAGTAGTATACGATTTCTCGTACGAAACGTGCGAGAAACTCTCTCCGTCTAAATGGCGCTTAAGAACTAAACTCGAATGACGAATCTCGCACTGAAAACGGTTCAAACCGATTTGTACGATACTCGTATGAACTTGAAAAATGTCATACGAGATCGTGTTTATACAAGTCGAGTTTCTCGTAAGCAAGAATCTTCTTACTATAATTTCGCTGTGTAAACAGACGCAGGTAATTATCGCCTAGCGATAAGTCATATGCGAATCTCGTATGATAAAATCGTAGGCGAGAATTTAGTTCTTGCCTGAATGTAAACATTTAGATACGATAATGTTTTGGCGATTATTGCTTGTGATAGTAGTATACGATTTCTCGTACGAAACGTGCGAGAAACTCTCTCCGTCTAAATGGCGCTTAAGTATTAATTAACTGGCTTAATACATCGTAGCAATGTAAGACATAGGAACGCTACGAAGCGCTACGACGTAACCCGAGCCATATGTAGTTGAATGCTACGTTCATGACGGGTGCAAGTCACTACAGTTTCAATTGCATGACTTCACTTGGGTCAGAAATTGATAATGTAAAACACGGACTAATATAGTTCGAAGTTAAGTCTTACGTGTGTTTGTAGAAGTAGCTACAGCCGTATTGGCCGTATTTTGCCGTGCTGAGGGGATTAATGATACTTTAAATACGTTCATCTGTTCGGTAAGACAGCGAGATGTACTCGATTACCCTTAAGGCGAGGTTGCAGTACTTTTTAAGATTTTTGAACGTCTGAAAGTCCCATGAACTATGATATTTTTAATGAATAAAAATTAAAGTATAAAAGTTGAACATATCTTCTAGTAAATCGTAAAGATAGAAACACGATTTAGAATGATTGGCTCGATAAAAAAAAATGTCAAACATGGCACTAAATCACAATTTTAAACGTGTACTGCTTAGAGATTGCATAATGAATTTATATGAAAGTATTATCAATAGATACAGCTCTTTATTTTAAAATAAATGGTAAAAACAGATTTCGTAATTTCGTTATCATTTTTCTCCAAGAAAAAAAATAGTCAAAATGTTGGCATTATATCGCTCACCGGCCGTTCATCAGTGCCTGTCTAGGCGTGATTGAGGGCGGACGTACGTCGTTGCTCCGCAAAATCCCCCTCCACCCCCGCATGTACGTTTTCGCAAAAGTACAAAGTAATTCGTATTCCAAACTCAATCGTTCAAACGATAGACATACTAGTAAGAAACCGTAGACAGGTTACTGACAAGGTAACATGACGGAGCTTACGAGTGGCACGCATCGCGAAAAGCGTACGCACACTAATATAAATATGTCAAAACGACACACTAAGAATTAGATAAGAAGTGTAAGTGAGATAGCACATCTAATCGCAAGCGCGAAATAGAGATAAACATATACTCTCTGGACCGACGCGCATTGTGACATCATGCTGACCGTTTCACAAACAATAATTTGACTCAGATGCGACATGATCACTTTTTCTGTCTTGAGTAAATTCAATTCGTCTCAAAGTAAATTTGATTAATTTATTTAAGGTAGGGAAATAAAAAGTCGATGTGATTTATTTACAACATTTATTAAAAAGTACATTTTGTTCTTCTCATTTCATCCAATGGAAACCTAAAACAGTACGTTAATATAAAAACTGTGCGCTGCGGACCCACCGTAGCCCTGGCAATACCCCTGGGAATATGGTGGGTCTTTTAAAGCTTAACCGTACTCCTGGCTGAAATGCTCGTAGTGTTATACCAACGTGCTACGTGGACATTAAACTGAACAGTGTTATCTCTCGTATGATAAAATGACTTACTACTTACGTTTTTGTATTTTTAGACATGCGAAGACAGCTAGAAGACGCTAGTACGATGATATAGTGCAACAAGTACATAAATTAGAGAATAAAACGTTTAGGTATTACTGCTAATGGTTATAATGCTTTGTATATTATAGGTATAATCTGTGGTACTGTTGAAGACCCGTCATCATCATCATCCTTGCGCTGTCGGATCATTCCCACTAGTTCTATTGAACAGTTCTATGATAGAACTAGTGATACTTTTTTCCCACTAGTTCTATGTATGTTTTACAAGGGTAGTGTCACAACATCGCGCTCACATATCCAAATAAATATGTATGTATAAAAATGTGTTAAACGAATGAACGTCTACAAAACAATTGAACGTCTACAAAACAAATGAACGTCTACAAAACAAATGAACGTCTACAAAACAAATAACTATCAGAAAGTGATCAGCTATCGATAGTGATTGCAAAAAACAGGTGCATGCGATTTTCGACCTTATTGACAATTCATGACAAACTTTTATTTTGTTTTTCTCGCTTTCTGGCAATATTAGGGTAATAAAATTATAAATTCTGACTAATGTCAATTAGGTTGAAAATCGCATGCACCTGTTTTCTGCAATCACTATCGATAGCCGATCACTTTCTGTAAGTCATTTGTTTTGTAGACGTTCATTTGTTTTACACATTAAACAAATGAACGTCTACAAAACATATTTATTCGGATATATGAGCGCGATGTCGTGACACTACGGATCATTCCCAGTAGTTCTATTGAATACCCTTGTAAAAACATACAGAGAACTAGACTGGGACATTTCCTATTACTTATCCCATCAGTTCTGTTCTCCTCATCAAGTTGTGGTAATAGAATTAGGACAGTTCTATCATAGAATTGTTCAATACTACTACTATACTGGGAATGATCCCACAAAATAGTAGAACTTGAAATTAACGAACTGAAATTAATAAACTAATTACACAACAATATTATCTGGGAGTACGGTTAAGCTTTGAAAGACCCACCATACCCCCAGGGGTACTGCCAGGGGTACGGTGGGTCGGCAGCGAAAACTGTTCAGTACAATCTACTTAGTTGTTTAATACTAAAAGGAGAAAAACAAAAACAAGTGAATGGACTTTGATCATTCGTCAATGTTTGTAACTTACGTATGATTTTGTATTTCTATAATAATAATATATTGTGTTGATTCAGCCTCAAATTACTTTTATTACTTGACAAAAACACACATCAGTATTTTATTATTACGAATGTCCCATCTGGATACTTTGTTTTTTAGTCTTTGAACACGCACAATACTGCTTCTATTACACTCGCTAAATGCCACTTTTTTTATTCACTCTATTATTTGTGATACTGAATTTATTATAAATTGTAAATAAAACGTTGTAATATTGTAATACTCATGAATGAGAAGTGATTCCATAACTTTTAGTCATTTTCCTACTATAGTTTGTGCAAAATCTCGTTACACACGACGGCATTTTCAAATGTAACGTACACACACGCGAGTAAAAGAGCGAGCGCTTCGGACCGCAGCGCGTACGCGACTAAAGCCAAATGAGACATTAAGCCTGTTTTTAATGTGCCACTTTTGAAGTTCGCATAACTCATCTACGGTTTTTTTACGCTGCGCTGTGGCACACGCACACACGAAACCCCCCCTCCCCTGCCCCCGCTCACTCGCTGACGCCACCGCCGTGTTTTTGTTTTTGCGGGGGGTGAGGTCGAGCTACGCACTGTACTGCAACCTCGCCTTAATGGTGGCATAACACGAATTCGGTTAGCATACTATGCCGCAACCCACCGTGTTCCTATCCACTTGTAATGTTCGACGTCATATAAAAACAGTTTGTGTAACGGCTCGAAGCTTCTAATAACAATATTGTTTATTGTGTAATATATAAGCCCGGTATGACATTCCAGAGCCGGATATAAGAGAGATGAGAAAGGTTGAACGATATCGGATATGATACAAACCGATGGCTATCGTAATGGCTGCCAATGGGCTCCGGCGGCACAGGCCGCCGGCTCTTGTCGCGCGACACGTGCCGCCGGCTTTTGGTGGGCGTCGGTGCCGCCGGCATCTTCCGCAGAAAGCCGTCGGGCATCATTCCAGTTGTATAGAACGACCACACGCAAGCAGCAAGTTGCAAACTGCGCGGCCCGCCGGCCTACCCGGGCGGCCATGCCGGCGGCTCTTCCGTGCGGCCAAGACGGCGGCTTTGTATGCCACCGGCACTGTGTGTAGGAGCCTTAAAAGGTTTAGTGTTATCTTTAGAGTTAGTTCTCTGTTCCTTATGTATTGAACATATTTTTTTTGTTGCTAAGTAAGTGGAAAGATCACGTATATTGTGTACCAAACTTAAATTATACGCGCAACGCATTTGAATTATGCTATTGGGATTATATATTGCACAATTCATAAATACTTGTTTGGATTACAGTTTTGTTGAACTCGATTAATATGAAAGCTTTTGTATCACAGAGCAAATAAACCTGACTTGTGGCTAGTGTATGAGTTTCATAAAAATAGCCTGTTACATAACTAATAAACAAGGTTCCTAAAGACTGAATTGAGTAGTAACAGAACTCGCAGAGAATACCTATCTATATCATCCTCCTAGCGTTATCCTAGTTTCAATCTGGGGTCCGCTTACTAGTCTAACCGGATTTGGCTGAACATTAGCTTTTCCACAGAGCGACTGCCTCCGCAACCCGAAGGGATAGCAATATTCTATGGTTGAGACTAGTGTCAGTTTATTTAGAAGGTACTGACGCCCTATAACGATGATCTTCATGACAACCGGGACCGACGGCTTAACGTGCTCTCTCGGAGAGAGCACGGGACAAGCGATAATTGATAATTAAATACGCACATAACTCCGAAAAGTCATGGGTTCGCACCGTGGATTCGAACTCGATGACCCTCCGCATGGCATCTGTTGGTATCTCCACTAGGCTATCGCTGCCTGGTAGAATACCTACCTATAAACAACCTAAAAAGTTAGGATTAATCAGCCAGCCTTAATAATAATAATAATATGTGGCGAGCTGAATGTGTGTGGCGACACTGCGGTCCTGACTCTTCAGAGAGTCGGTCAGGGCCTCGTCTCCAGCTTGCCTTTATTGGCTGGTTGGAGTGGATGCCCAAGAGCAGGACTCTCAACTCTGGCTTGCCTTGGTCGGCCGGCCAGAGCTATTAGCTCGGGGGTGGAAGTGACAATCAAGGGCGTAACTACGGCGAAACCCGCTCCGGGTCTCCGTTGTCACGAGACCCGCGATGGCGAAAGCGGTGCCGCACCGCTCGACACCCCTAGCCACTCGCACCGGTGTTGCCCTCTGGCTGCCTTTATGGCAGACTTTGTTTACCTTGGTGGCTATTTAGAGAAGGCCCATCTTGTGAGTTGGCGAGTAACCGTCTGCCCCTTTTTGACGTACTATAAGATACTTAGGGCAGACGCCGGTTTTCATCCATAGTTTCCATTTAAACCAGTCCATTTAACACCCATCACAATAGCCCAGATTAATTAGTTTCCATATTAACAATTAGCAATAGTCTTGCACTTGCTGCGGCTAATCCGTGACTGCACTTAATAGAGCAGTTATGGAGGCTCCTCAGTAGATGTCCCATCACATTCTAGATTAAAACTCTCAAAGGGCATCTGCGCGTTGGACCTACGTCTCCATGTACGCCTGCCAAAGGGCCGGTTATTCTTCTTACATAATAAGTTTGAAGAATAACCGTGAAAGAGAAACAATAATAATATTCTACCGCATACACACATCACCATCTAGTCCCAAACTAAGCAGAGCTTGTACTATGGGTACTAGATAATGGATAAACATACATATAATATACTTTTTTTTGTAAATACTTACATACATATTATACATAGAAACACCCAGACCAAGACAAACATCCATGTTCATAATACTTTATGAAGTTCTCAAAATAGAAGGCAATTCAGTACATCATTTCGTCCGTAGACGTCAGAACGTTTAATAAATGCTGAATGTTCGTAATGTCACGTTAAAGACACGTGATCTCGTGGACGCCCACATTAAAACCCGGCGTCTTAAGGCTGATGTGTATCGCACATTACTCAGCTGACTACAGTTTGAGAAGCGTGCATATTTTTTTTTTTGAAAGGTCGGCAACGCACTTTTTGTCTATCCTTCGGACATTGCAGGTGTCTATGGGCGGCGGTGATCACTTACCATCAGGTGACCCGCTTGTTCGTTTGTCTACCTATGCCATAAACAAAACAGTGGTGGAGAGTCTAACAGACTGCTATGCAGAATATCTCAAGTGCAAACTCATGGCGTATAGCAACGACTTTTTGAAGTTGATTGCATATTAATCTGTTATATTCAAGTTATATTATTTATCGCTTGCTAAACTGTGAACTGTTACTTCGTGTGGTGGTGAATTAAGGATACAACAAACAAGACACTTGTTTGTTGCTTCCCTCGTACGCCATACTAACCCATTTAATTTTATAGATAGCGTAACGTAGGCGACGAAGGAAAATATACGATTCAGATAGTATCTTTGCGCAAGGACAAAATCATCATCATCAACATCAGCCTTTAACAGTCCACTGCTGGACTAGGCCTCTCCTTTGAAAGGAGGAATTGGCCTACTATACCACGCTGGCCAAACAGGTTGGTATAGGGTTTGTATTAAGTTTTCCTTCTCTTACAGTGCTGTTCTCTGCATAATATGCTCCCTCTGTCACCTCTTACGACACCCATGGGATGATAGGGGGTGGTGACATTTCGTATTCTTAATCCGTCACCACACGGACAAGGAAATACTCGAAATCAAACTATACTGCTAAAAGTAACTGTTTTATATTTTTGGCTTCAGTAGCTTAGTTTCTGCGTGATGTGATGTGTCAAGCAGGACATATCTTTTTATGTTTTATATATATTGATATACATACCAAGCGTGGGTTTAATACACCACTGCGTACCCCTTCGGGATAAAGGCGTGAAGTTATGTATTCATGTACACACCTAACACAGGTCTAACGTAGGTTGGGACCAATCGAGTTACATCCTCCCATTATAATCCCGAAATAAAAAGATGACGTGTTGAGTATCATTATTTATCACTTTGAATACATTATTTGTGTAAAAAGGTTTTACAAAAAACGAACCGTCTCCTTATCGTTTCACCCACGTTATGTTATGTTACTTTACAATGGCTTCACCTACTAGATCCAAATATAAAGTTCAATCTTCGGGCACGGAGTCATCTAGACACATTTAATATCGAAATCGGTACTGCCGCCTACATAATAATTAAATTATGTATTAAATACATAAATATATCTAATTCTATCAGATCATACTCTGCAAAAGTCTAGAATTGTGTTTTACTTTAACATGTATTCAAAACATTTTAATAGTTAGTGTAGACACACTAGAAGTAGATGTCAATAGTTGGTGTTGAAAGTATTAATTAACTGCCTGAATACAGCGTAGCAACGTACGACGGACAAACGCTATGAAGCACTACGCCGTAGCCCGAGCCGTATGTAGCTGAATGCTACGTTCATGAGAGGTGCGAGCTGTGCAAGGCTCTTTCGATTGTATGACGTCGTCTAGCGCTTACTACAGTTTCGATAATATGGTGTTACTTGGGATTATTATAGATAAAACATGAACTAAATTTTTATCAAACTTTAATTGTATTTAGAACCAGCTATAGCCTGGTGGAAATACTAACACACTGCTACGCAGCGGACGTTAATCACACTCACTGTGTGTGCGCACCACCAGATTTTCGAAGTTATGTAAATATTAAATTGTTCATTGTTGGCGATCCAAAGATTATCCGCGCGCCTCTAGCGGCGAATTTGGAAATTGTCCGGGTACGACACTTTTGACAGCTTTCAATACAACTTTGCTTCGAGGTTGTTTGAAATAGAATTAGTTTTTATTATAAGTCAAATCGATTAGATCGATTGAGTAACATTTTGTTTAGTCTATTGAAAATTTCTGACAATGGTCACACTGAACTGTCACTTCCGTCTTCCGCTTGAAAAAATTATCTCGCCGGGTGTCGTCTCGTACGTAAAATATCGCCTTTTGAATTAACGCGAATTGAATTAAATTGAGTAAACCGTTTTGAACGCCGCCTGATCTAGTGCTGGCAACGGTAAATTGATTGTGAACTATTGATTGACATTTGTGAAAATTGTGAATCTGGTATCGACTTCCACGTGCCAACGTGTCCTGAAAACGTCGCGTTTGAAGCTTAATAGCTGAGTATAAGATACTTCATTCATTTATTTTGGCCAATATACTTGTATGAATGTGTCTAATTTAGCTCAAGCCTGACATCAGCAAGGATAACGGGTAAGTGAAACATAATATTGATATTGATTGATTTCAATTCATCACTGTGCAACGCAGTGCATTGTGTCTGGATCATTGTCTATCGTGGTCAGGTAGATGTATTACATCTTCCACTGCGCACTTCTGATACACCTTCCTGCCTGGCTACGGTAATTCTAGACATAAATTTTGATAGCAAGAGCGTGGTTAACTGCCTATATTGTAAACTTGTATCTTAGCCGCTGTTGCATTACTGAGTATAAACTCAGATTGGTATGAGCTTGTATCTTATCACCTTGTAGACAGTATTGTAGTGTTTGTCAGGTCAGTTACTGTCTAAAATACATAATATTTAATTGTATAAGTTGACCTAGATAATTTGAAACACATTGTCACATAACCTCAATCAGTAATTGTTGATTTGTATTGTTGAAAAATCGAACTTAAATTTGTTGTTGCATTAATAAGTCACTTTGATTGGATACATATCAGTTATATGTATCAATTGATTTAGTTTATTGCATATATTCATAAACATTAGAACAACCAACTTGACCTTGACACTTGGGCGGGTCAAATTAATAAACTTTGTTTTGTTATAATATAGATAATATTGCTAGGTAACACATATTCTGTGCTTACTTACTATTGTATATCTCAAATAACACAGCCAGTCTGTCTGTTGCAAATAATTAATTAATTAATTTGAAGTTTCAACTTTTAATTTGTTATAAGTTATAACTTTTGATAACTTTGACTTTGTTTTGTGTCAATATATATTGAAACTATTAATTTTGTTGGACAGTAGATACCTGTCCCTTGCCTGCACTTGCAGTAAACAGGCTAATACTTTGTTGGTTTCAAAGAATTGAGAAAAATTAAGTTTTGATTGTTAATATTGTTTAACGCTTGTCCGGGCTCTTTTGAAATTTTGAATATGTCAGCTATCAAGGACTTGCGTGCGGCTGCTGGTGCCATTGCATCAGATTTGCGCTGGTTTGCCTCGGCCAGTGCCTTAGTGAACCGGCCTGATCGCCAGCAGGCCTTACTACAAAGGTACGAGTAGGGCTTGTAATTATTCGATGTTTTTAGAAATTCGAATATTCGATATTTTTACAGGAAGTATTCGAATTATTCGAATATTATTCGAATATCAGCTGATTCCTTTAAACCTTTATAAAACCATGCATACACACTTAATAAACAAGTGACAGTTGAATATTTTTATTTGTTATATAAAATTGAATCACCTTTCTGTAACATACATACTTTGGAATTCTAATTAAACAAAAAGCAATAAACTGTATTCAAAACAAAACCAAACAAAAATATTTTAAATAAAAATAACACTCGCTGCGTGGGTTAACATAACAAAGTCTTAAATTCTTAGGATTTTGAGAATTGATGAGGTTAAATCGTGCTTGCGTAATTTTTGACATATCTCTCTTGCTTCATTCACTCCCATCAAGTTCTTCTGCTTAGGGCACTTCTTATCTTCCTTTTTTTTAGGATGTCTCCAATCTATCTGAACGTCCGCCTAAGTCTTCCCCTTCATCCTGTCCCATGCGCACTTGCCTTAAATATCTTCTTTGTCAATCTTTCGTCATCCATCCTCTCCATTTCCCTACAACACTCTTTTATCACACAACTCTTTACTCAATCGATTAAAAATACACCACAAATACTTCTCAGTGCTGATTTCTACAGCATTCATTCTACTTTCTAGTCTCTTCTGCCATACCCAACTTTCACTATTCTCTCTATTCGCGCCTTTATGGACACGTTTTTGTTGTTGATAAATGCCTTCAGAGCTTCATTCACTCTATTACCTACATTAACCCTTCTTTCAGTATCTTGTTCATTCTTACCATCTCTTGTAAATAGCGTACCTAAGTACACAAACTCATTAACTCGCTCCACTCGTTATCCATCGATCATAAATCATAACACTACAAGCCGTAACGGATTCCTCCTTTACAAAAACCATAACTTTCATTTTACTTACATTCCCTTTTTCTGTAAAGCACCACTCATGATTGTTGATTGATCTCCTGCAACTCCTCCGCTGAAGATGCAAGTATTAGGTACCTGATCATCAGCACAGAGGAGTAATGACTCCTCTGTGCTGATGATCAGGTACCTAATACTTGCTGATAGTGATAGTGACTGTGGATTTAAGGATGAATGGGTAACTTGTCAAATGTGACAAGTTACCCATTCATCCTTAAATCCACAGTCACTATACTTTAGATCTTGCAAAAAACTGTCCATGAAGAGGTTAAACGGCCATGGCGACGCTACACATCCCTGTCTAACCCCTGTCTCGATGGTAAAGCAGTCAGTGTATGCCCCGTTTATCCACACACAAGCTCTAGAATCCTCATAAAGAAATTTCAGAGCTCGAATGAGGCTGCTGTTCACCCCATACATTGACAGTACCGACCACATTTCATTCCTCGCCACTTTATCGTATCTAAGCCTTCTCACAATCTAGGAATGCGCAATAAACCTTTTAACCTTTGGCCAAAAACTTTTCGGCTATGCTGCGCTATAAAAACCCTGCTCCGTACACCCGGGCCCATACCCTTTCCGAACCCCGTTTGAACATCCCATATTTTACAGTACCTTTACATACAATTTGCCAACAATGCTGAGAAGAATGCTGAAATAGTAAGCAATGATAAGTTTTAATTAAATAAAGTTAAATGAGAGATCATAAATCACACCGCAATCACAATAATCATTCGTGGGATTGTCGTAAACTTTGGTAATACGATCTAAAAAAAGGTAACTATAAATCATTCGAATATTCGAATTTAACACCACTAAATATTCGAATAGTAAAAATGAACGAATATTCGCATTATTCGAACATTCGAATATTCGAATTACAAGCCCTAGGTACGAGCGGATTGACGATCGCCTGGCAAGTGTGGAACAGCAATTCCGCACTTTCAGCACTTGCTGTCTTGAAGTGTCAATCAATGATTTCACCGCTGACCAGCGAAATAAGGTCAGCGAAGACTATGCCCAGGTCTTAGACCTGTATGATGCTGTCTCCAATACTGCGAGACAACTAGTTGCCGATAGGGAAGGGCAACCCGGCCTGAAGCAGGAGCTTCCTAGGTCAGCACCGGGGCTGGTGAGTAGGCTCCCTACTTTGGACCTCCCCCATTTTGATGGCTGCCTAGGAAGCTACCTGGGCTTCGTTAATTTGTTCGACAGCCTAGTCAATGATAGGGCTGACCTTCGGCCGGCACAAAAGTTGGCCTATCTAATGTCGGTTCTGGATGGGGAGGCTAAGGGCCTCATCCAGCATCTGCCCGTGTCTGACGAGGCGTACCAGACGGCTCGGGACCTAATCACCCGTAGGTACCATAATAAGCGTGGCCTCGCCGACACGCACATCGAGCAGATTTTGGGTTTGCCGACGCTCACCCGGGTCTCTGGGTTGCGCACCCAACTTTTGAACCCGCTTTTGGTGGCCATCAACGCACTTAAGTGCCTTGACCTGCCCGTGGACCAATGGTCCTATCTATTGGTGCACATTGTGCTAAAGAAGCTGCCTGCCGACCTGAGGTCGCGTTTTGAGCAGCGCTTTGGTGGGGATAGCGCGACCCATCTGCCCCCCTTTGCTGACCTGGAGAGGTTCCTGGAGGATGAGTGCCGGGTCTTGGACAACTCCGGTGGTGACACGCCGGCTTAGACGCAGCCGCCCAAGGTCAAGGAGCAGGCTCGCGTTCACACCCGAGCCAATGTTGACCGGCGCCCTCCTCGCTTTGCAGTCACGCAGAGCCCAGTGGAGTGCTCTTACTGCAAGGTCACGGAGCACAGAACGGCCAGTTGTAGGGCATTCTTGGACCTGCATGTCGCCTCTCGTAGGCGCATCGCGAATGCCCGCCGCCTTTGCTTCTCTTGTTTGGGGTCCCACTACCAGCGAGACTGCCCAAATTCTCGCCCCTGTCCTCACTGTGGAGGACAGCATTTGGACATTCTCTGTATGAATGCCAGAGAGGTTGGCCGCTTGTCCAACCAGCCGACGCCGCGCACGGGCGGGTGTTTTGAAGGTGGCAGCCGAGGCTCACCGGCGCGTAGCCGAGAGTCGCCTCGCTCAATTGATCGCCACTCGCCCCGCTTGGAGAACCGTAGCGTGCGCACACCTCCTCTCTCTCGCGCACCTGAATGTGCGACCGCGCAACGTCACCAGCACCATGACTGCTGCCCCAGGTATTCCCCTCCTTTGGCGGAGCGTCCCCGCCTTGACTCGCGCCCACCTCGTTTTGGGCGGGTGCGTCACTATGACCCCCCACAGATGGCGCGCGCATCGAGTCATCGCGCCTTTGAGGACTTCAAGCCGCACCCCCATTTTGATTTGCCTGGTCCTGGCCAACGGTCGCCGCCCAGGCAACAATAGGTCATTGACCCCTGCCCTATAACGCCAACCTCCCCCATTGAGACCGTTATCCTACCAACGGTTGCTGTTAGGGTCTGGGGACCCACGGGGACCTCTGTTGTTGTCCGTGCTATATTGGACACAGGTTCACAAGGTTGCATTGTTTCCACTTATTTGGTAGGGCAGGTTAAATTAAATTTGGGCTCTTTTCCGAATTGTATACGGGGCATAGGTGACGTAGCCTCTAATGTTGAAGGGCAAGTTAAGGTTTTGTTTGGCCCTGTTCCTTCACACCCGAGGATTAAAACCTCGGCTATTGTGCTGAAGAATATTTTGGGTATGCATCCACAGAAGCAGCTACCTGCTGCTGTGGTGAATTTGACATCGGGATTGGAACTGGCAGACCCCAAATTTGACACACCGGGACAAATCGATTTGTTGATTGGCTCTGATGTCCTCGGTGGAATTTTGATTGGTGGAAAACGGGTCTTGGTGCCAAATGGTTTAACTGCCATCCCGACCATATTTGGATTTGCTTTGATGGGACCTGTACCTAGGGACCCCCCTCCACCCGAACTTGATAATTTGTTGGCTGTAGGCTCCGCTCTCTCTGATGCAGTTCAGAGGTTTTGGGAGGTAGAGGAGCCGCCTCAAGCTGCCCGTTTGAATCCAGAACATGAGGAGTGCGAGCTGTTCTTCCAGAACAACACTGGTCGACTCCGTTCTGGTCGGATTATTACGAGGCTACCTTTTCTGTCTGTTCGGCCTCCGCTTGGTGAGTCACGACCTTTAGCCGAAAAGAGGTTGTTGGCCATGGAGCGCCGCATGGGTCGTGATCCGGAGTTCAGACAGAAGTACATTGAGTACATGCGGGAATATGAACAGTTGGGACACATGTCTGTGTCAAATTTGGATTGGCGTTCGGTGGAGCACTACTTTCTCCCGCATCATGCGGTATTGAAGCCATTGACTGGGAAGCTGCGCACAGTATTTGATGGTTCTGCGCAGACTTCAACAGGCGTATCCTTGAACCAGTGCTTGCATTCTGGTCCCAAGTTGGTCAAGGACCTTTGTGACGTCATCACCAGCTTCCGACGACATTAGGTTGTCTTTGTGGCCGACATAAAAATGATGTTCAGGCAGACTATTATCCACCCTGATGACCGTCGCTTCCAGCTGATCCTTTGGAGAGAGTCTCCTCGCGATCCCATGGTCGTCTACGAGCTCAATACAAATACGTACGGGTTAAGGTCAAGCCCCTACTTGGCAATACGTTCTCTTTGGGAGCTCGCAGACCGCGAAGGCCTACGTTTCCCACGAGCCTCCGCCATCTTGAAGGACGATATTTACGTCGATGACATTTGCTCGGGCGCCTCATCAGCGGACGAGGCGATCCTCCTGCGGGACGAATTGATAGGTATTTTGGCCTCCGCTGGTTAT
This sequence comes from Euclidia mi, assembly GCA_944739405.2. Classification (NCBI taxonomy): domain Eukaryota; kingdom Metazoa; phylum Arthropoda; class Insecta; order Lepidoptera; family Erebidae; genus Euclidia; species Euclidia mi. Next base: position 3,507,288 of record OX123189.2, read on the forward strand.
GAGTTGCGCAAATGGATTTCCAACTCACCAGCGCTTTTAGAAGGCTTGCTAGAGGATCATCAGCAAGATCCACATTTGTTTGAAATTGTTGACAACCCCGCCATGATGGCTGTTCTCGGCGTTCAGTACAGACCAGTCCAAGACATCTTTACATATAACGTAGCCCTGAAATTGCCTTGTGCTTGGACTAAACGTCTCGTATTGTCTACTGTCGCCAGAACCTTTGATCCGAACGGTTGGATCTGTCCAATTATATTTTGGGCAAAATGCTTCTTGCAGAAGCTTTGAACAGCAGGATTGTCTTGGGACGAACCTCTACACGGCACTCTTGTTGAGGAATGGACCTCTTTTGCATCCTCCCTTCCTGCCGTCAACGAGATCTCCTTGCCTCGTCCCATCCTTCCTCCCGGGAAGTACAAGGCCACCCTTCACGGGTTTTGTGACGCCTCGGGACGTGGTCACGCCGTGGTGTACTTGCGCACAGTTAGTGCCTCAGGTCAGGTGAGGGTTTCCCTGATCATGGCAAAGAGCAAGGTGGCACGCCTTCGGACATCTCTGACCATTCCAAACATGGAGCTCTCGGGAGCAGCCCTTCTTGTACGCTTGTTGAACCACGTGTCCAGTACTTTGGGTAAAAGCATTTGCATTAATGGGACCTACGCCTGGACAGACAGCCAAATTGTTCTTTGTTGGTTGAAGGCTTCTGTCCACACTTTGGAGGTATTTGTTGCTAATCGCGTTTCCCAAATCCAGAAATCCGAAGTCAAACTTGTTTGGAGACACGTGCCAGGTGAGCTCAACCCCGCTGATTGTGCCTCGCGCGGATGCTTGACGCCTAGTTTGATAGGTCATTCGCTGTGGTGGGGTCCGGAATGGTTGAGTCGACCAGAAATGGATTGGCCTCGAACGCCAGTTTTGAATACTTCTAATTTGCCGGGTCTACGAACACTCGCTCTTGAGAAGGTGGAATGCGCCTTCGACCCCAATTTTTTGTTGAATCGTTACAGCTCCCTCGACAAGTTGTTAGGTGTCTCTGCTTGGATAAAGCGTTTTGTTTTTAATTTTAGGCACCCACAACAGAAACGACTGACACCGTTTCTCTCACCACAGGAACGACAGGAGTCCCTCACCTTTTGGGTTCGTTCTGTGCAATTGGCGCATTTTGAAAGGGAGATTGCTATCCTCAAGTCGGGGAAATCGAAATTGTCGGGAGCTGTATCTAAATTGAACCCCTTTTTGGACGAAACGGGTCTCTTGCGCGTTGGAGGGCGTCTCAAGAACGCCAACCTCCCTTACGGGGCTCGTCACCCCCTTTTGTTACCTAAGGACGGTCATTTGGTACGCTTGTTGGTAACTAACCGTCACCTTAAAAATTCGCATGCTGGTTGTAATGCCTTGTTGGCCATTTTGCAACGCGAGTTTTGGATTTTGTCTGCCCGAAGAATTATTCGGAGTGTAGTCTTTCGCTGCATCCCTTGCTATAAGCTCAAGGCTTCTACCATGCAGCCCTTGATGGGGGACTTACCGGCAGATCGCGTAACTGAAAGCAGGACGTTTGACGGTGTTGGCACGGACTTCGCTGGTCCTTTTTTGGTGAAAACGTCGACACTTCGAAACAGCAAGACTGTCAAGGCCTACTTGTGTGTTTTTGTTTGTCTTTCCACAAAGGCCGTACACTTAGAACTGGTCTCCTCGCTTACGACCGAGGCGTTTGTAGCCACATTTGACAGATTTGTATCCCGCAGAGGGCTGCCTTCCTTGATCCGTTCTGACTGCGGCACTAACTTCAAGGGCACTTATAATTATCTGAATGATGTTGTTAATTTTCTTGAAACCAACAAAGCTGATATAGGTGATAGGCTTGCCCGACGTGGGATAAATTGGTTGTTTTCCCTACCAAATTGTCCACACTGGGGTGGTATATTTGAGGCCGCCGTAAAATCGGCCAAAACACACTTGCGCAGGACAATCGGTGAATCTGTTCTTACATTTGAGGAACTCGCCACTGTGTTTTGTAAGATTGAGGCCGTTTTGAACTCTCGGCCATTGTGCCCGATCTCCTCAGATCCGAATGATTTGGAGGCCCTTACGCCGGGCCATTTTTTGATTGGTCGCCCACTTGTCGCCTTGCCTGAGTACCCTTATATTGATACGAGACCTGGTCGTCTCTCGCGTTTTGAATTGGTACGCCAGATTACTCAGAGCTTTTGGAAACGCTGGAACTTGGAATATTTGCACATACTCCAGCAACGCGTTAAGTGGACCGACAAGACCGATCCACCCAAGATTGGTGACCTCGTTTTGATCAAGGAGGCTAACCTTCCGCCACTCAGATGGCGCAGGGGGCGCATCCTTCGTTTGGTAACTGGGGCTGATGGAGTTCCCCGATTTGCTGAGGTCTTGGTGGACGGTTTGATTCTGAGGAGAGCGGTTGCAGCATTGTCACGTCTACCAACCGATTAGCGGACCGGTAGGCCGGTCCGGGGCGGGTGGATGTTTGAAATAGAATTAGTTTTTATTATAAGTCAAATCGATTAGATCGATTGAGTAACATTTTGTTTAGTCTATGGAAAATTTCTGACAATGGTCACACTGAACTGTCAATTCCGTCTTCCGCTTGAAAAAATTATCTCGCCGGGTGTCGTCTCGTACGTAAAATATCGCCTTTTGAATTAACGCGAATTGAATTAAATTGAGTAAACCGTTTTGAACGCCGCCTGATCTAGTGCTGGCAACGGTAAATTGATTGTGAACTATTGATTGACATTTGTGAAAATTGTGAATCTGGTATCGACTTCCACGTGCCAACGTGTCCTGAAAACGTCGCGTTTGAAGCTTAATAGCTGAGTATAAGATACTTCATTCATTTATTTTGGCCAATATACTTGTATGAATGTGTCTAATTTCGCTCAAGCCTGACATCAGCAAGGATAGCGGGTAAGTGAAACATAATATTGATATTGATTGATTTCAATTCATCACTGTGCAACGCAGTGCATTGTGTCTGGATCATTGTCTATCGTGGTCAGGTAGATGTATTACATCTTCCACTGCGCACTTCTGATACACCTTCCTGCCTGGCTACGGTAATTCTAGACAGAGGTTATAGTGGTAATTGTATCGAGTTGTCAGAATCTTAGCATCGCCGATTGCTTGCCAAACGGAGAAAGAATACAGTAATCCTTGCAGGTTGTGATGTTTACCATTCTAAAATCACCGCTGTATCTTCGACCACTCTTATCGGCGTGGTGACGCGAATTTGCTTAGCATACTATATTGTGACCCCGCCGAACCTCTAATACAGCTGTAGTATTCGATGTCATACAAAAACTTCTCCAAGTATTATTCATTTTTATTTATAGACTCACGCCTGTATCCCCGAAGGGGTAGGTAGAGGTGTAATATTACACCCACATTTCCAAGTATTAAAGTTTATATAACGGCCCGAAGTTTCCACTAACAATATTTTTTATTGAAGCCCGGTATGACATTCCGGAAGCGGATATAAGAGAGATGAGAAATGTGCAACGATATCGGATATGATACAAAACGATGGCTATCGTAAAAGGTTTAGTGTTATCTTTAGAGGTAGTTCTCTGTTCTTTATGTATTGAACATATTTATTTAGAAGCTAAGTAAGTGGAAAGAACGCGTATATTGAGTACCATATTAAAAATACACAGCAACGTATTTGAATTATGCTATTGGGATTATATATTACACTATTCAGAATTACTTGTTTGGATTCAAGCTTTTGTTGAATTCGGCGAATATATGTAATTACGATTAAAGAGTTTGTAAATCACTCCTAGTCGAGTTTAAAAGAATATTGTTCTATATACTAGCAACATACCTGACGAAGGCTGTGTGCTATGTAATATTACGCTATGTCCCTTAATAGCTGAGCAAGTAGAAATAGAATGTGAGAAGGTTGCCATAGCAAAAGCGAGTGTTGCTCCCAATGAATGGATGCATTGCTGTTCAATGGCGGGTGAAACTGGCGGTCATGGCTACTCTGTAAAAATGCTAGTTATTTGAATTACTACTAGTACAGTAGTTATTTTTATTTTTAAGGAACTTAGTAAGATTTTCTATCGATATTGTACTAGACAAATCTTAATATATAAAATCCTTGCGTTACTGACTGACTGACAGACACGCTGCAGCCGAAACTATTGGGCGCAGGAAGCTGAAATTTGGCATGTATGTTTTTTGGGGACCGTACGGGTGCACAAAGAAGAGATTGCCCGAAATTCCCACGGGATCGGCCAAAACGGGTAAATTTAAAAAAAATGCAGGCGTAGCTGCTGGCGTCTCTAGTTTATTTATAAAAGCCATAAACTAGCAGTAATCATATTGATATTTATGTTGGCTAAAAAAAATCATCAAAAACATTTCTTGGTTTAATTTCTACCTATTCCAAACTTTCCTACCAAAATTTTGATATCTGTTGCGTAATTTCTTAATGAATCACATGAAATTTGTGTTCCATTGATGACTGAATAATTTGGATGTAATTTGACATATTAGTAATCAACATACTACGCGGATAAAGTTGCTGGAAAGCTGGCAATCCTAAATGACAATGAACGGGCTTTAAAACTTTTCAAGCAACACAAATAAATCCTATACTAAAGAAAACAACTTTTCGATAATCGCGCCAAACGTTATCCTTTGTAGGAATTAAAACCATAGCACGGACGGCTTAAACTACTACGCCGCACTTTCGTGCATAAATGATTTAAATACAGGTTAAACACATTCTAAGATTAAGTGCTGAACATCCGATTCTCTCTGAAAAACTATTCAAGAGCATAAAACCTATTCACTCCTTGGTCTCGCGGAATAAATGTGCGCGTGGCATTGGAAGGTCTCGGGTTCAATACCCGGGTCGGGCAAAGTGTTATTGGGTTTTTTCGTTAGGGAATTCTCAGTAGCAGCACGGAGTTTAGTAATGTGCCCGGTACAGCAACAGGCTCGCCCCCTATTACGTGGGACTAAAATTAATCTGGCGAAAAGTAAGTGTAGCAATACCTATACCTCTGCCTACCTCTTCGGGGATATAGGCGTGAGACTATGTATGTAAAACCTATTCATAGTCCGCCATTTCTTAGAAAGAATATACTCTTTACCCGTCTTAGTTCTCGTGTCACGGCTAAAAGGCTACATTATGCCGATGTGTCCACGCGATTAGACACGTATGGAGCCGTGCCTCGGAGAATACGTTAAACCGATTATCTACTGAAACCTATTGAATATGTATGATAATGGCGGACTAGCCACGCGCTATGAAATCTATCACCATCGAGTTTTATACTCGGTTGAAATTTTTTGTTGTGGTCGGTTATTTGTAATTGATGTACTATGGTTTGTAATCATTTTAAGAATATAAAAATAAGTTTCGTGAAAAGTGTTTACGAGTTTGGGCATTTTGCATGAAAATGGCTTTTAACGAAAAATAAATCGATTAACATGCCTTAGCGCCAATGATTAGGTTCATATATGGATGATATGGTTTTAATATTAGAACCATACCACCATTATTAATTTTTTTTAAAGTTATTTGTATAATTTGGTCAATTTGTCCTAATAGTGTTCTTTTTTTTCCAAAGCTGCGATAGGTAATCTTAAGGCATGAGTTAATTTTAGGCAATATCGAATAATAGTACAGGCCGAATGTACATTAAATTTGAATAGGCGATCTGAAATTTCACAAAAATTTTGAATTATTATTTAAAATATAAATTAATGAAAATATACTAGCAACATTTTTTTAAGTATGCTATCGGGATTACATGTTGCATTATTCAGAAATACTTGTTTCGATTGAAGATTTTGTTGAATTCGACTAATGTAATTAAGCCTGAAAAGTGTGTAGTCCTACTCGGATTTAAAACAATATTTTTGTTTATGGTATCCACATACCCAAGGAAGGCTATAGGGTGTAATTTGTGAAAAAGATGACTTATATGGATTGGCACTAGAACAGCCTAATGTTAAAATGATATTTTCTCATCAGTGGACTAACAGTATGGCTACTGTTGCTCCACTGATGAGGAAAATACATACATATACATACATATTAAACGTCGAAATATTGGAATATTGGATACTCAAAACAAAGTAGCTTTGTTTTGAGTATGCAATGGTATGGTATGTTCCCTATATATGGGCACATAGCACGAAGAACCGATGGCTGTTGGGGCAGGCGGGTTCTGGAGTGGCGACCACGTACCGGACGACGCAGCAGGGGTAGGCCTCCCGCAAGGTGGACCGACGATCTGGTTAAGATCGCGGGAAGCGGTTGGATACGGGCGGCTCAAAATCGGTCTGTGTGGAGAACCTTGGGGGAGGCCTAATGTCCAGCAGTGGACGTCTCTAGGCTGACATGATAATGATGGTATGTTCTCCAAAATACTGTTTATAAAATATATAAATCTCTGGTACTCGTGCTACACGAATAGCGTAGGCGCCGGCTGTTATGGTTGGCACTAAATTTGCTCTTTCGCGTCGAGGTGTGCCATGTTTGAATATTTGTAAAGTTCTATATAGTATAAAAACTATTTTAAAAACCCAGCTGCACATACGTGAATCTGATTTTTGCCGTCATAATTATATCAAAGAATACAAAAAACCATACATTATATAGGTATTTTACCAATCAAACAAACCCATTCAATAAACATTGGTAATCAACCCTTACACCGCCATAATATACATAACAAAATAAGTACCCATCCAGGCACACAACAGGTAAATAAAACGCCTATACACAATATATTTACCATCAATAATGAACATAAATGTGTCTACCTTGTCGTAAAACAAGCAGCGCCCTAAAAGCCGTAATAACCGATCGATCCTTCATTATAACGGCCCAAGGAGAAACATGAAACATTCCCTCCCCATTACCATTTACATAAACTTCAGACAATTCACAGAAAACATTTTCTTTTTCCACATTTTCTTGGCAATAAGTTGTTTATCTACCGACGAGTGAAATAATATCTTCGTCTACAAATAAATGATTTGTTTCAATATTGGGTCTGATTGTATCTGCCTATGTTAAATAAACGTTGATCGTTTTGCTGTTTCACGTATGTATCGCTCTCTTGGCATTAAATTATATATTACTGGCGCTTTTTATATAAGACAGCGCCTTTTATGAATATTTTATGCGCTATGACACCTTTTCATTACACATTTTGTTCTGAAAAGATTTTATTTTGGTGCGATCCTCGATTTTAATAAAACAGGCTTTAAATATTCTTCTCTCAATTGAATGCACGGTTGGCGTGGTGGTTAAAACTAACGGTACGCGGCTTGTCACTGCGCCGAGTGTTGTACGAGTAGGTTAAATTACTACACGAAACACCACTTTGTCTCATGCACAAATTGATGTTTCAAGCCTGAGTGTTCTCTGTTGCTTTTGTGTTAGTCTTCTATGGCACAGGGTTGATTCTTAGTGAACATTCAAAAATAATACAGACAGACCTAAAATAATGTTATATGACTCAGATTGTGTATTGTTCTTTTCTTTGCTTACCCCGTTACTAGTTTATTACTCTTTACTAACTATGATATACTCTTTAACACATAATAGCTGCTGTAAGCAACGGCCACCTTGTTGTAGAGACAGCTTTGAGTTGATTGGTCAGATTATTGTAGAAGTCAAAGCAAATCAATCAGAACGCAGACACGATCAGTCCTTTACTACCTAGTAAAGGACTGATCAGAAGTACCTACTTCAGAAGCGTTACACGTATCATCATCAGCCCTTTATACTGTCCCACTGCTGGGCACGGGCCTCTTCTCACTATGAGAAGGGAAGGCCATTGTCCACCACGCTGGTCTAGTGCGGGTTGGCAGACTTCACATGTCTTTCGACAAAATTATGGAGAACTCTCAGACATGCAGGTTTCCTCACGATTTTTTCCTTCACTGTTAAGCAAGCGATAATTAACAATTTAATACGCACTTAACTTCGAAGTCATTGGTGCGTGCCGTGGATTCGAACCCGAGACCCTCTGCGTAGCAGTCTGTCAGTCAATCCACTCGGCTATCGTTGCTTAGTAACACGTATAGCAGAATAGAACTACGGCATGTTAAGCTCACCAGAATTTTTTGAGAAAGTTCAGGTCGTCAGTTTTCACCTTGAATAAGTGCTAATACATGAATCATTCAGGCCTAATGACGGCTAAATATATCGACCCTTCATAAAATAATTCTTATAATAGCTTCGACACGCTCTTAAACGATCGATGAGAATACATAGGTATAGGCTTTTAACTACATACCTACATACATACATAGACTCACGCCTGTTTCCCCGAAGGGGTAGGCAGAGGCATATTAAACGCCCACTTTTCGCCAGTGTTTTGATCCCACGTAATAGGTGGCGAGCCTATTGCCGCTTATCGGGATATTTTGTTTGCCAGAGCCTCGTCCGTTGATCGGCAGGTGCACCACTTGCAGGTGAGGTTGGCTTGGGACCCTAAGTTCTTGGCGGGAACCCTATGCACCCTATGCTATTAACTATACCTACCTATATCGACCTTGACATTGGCCGGTAAATAATGTTAAAAGACTTCTTAAATTATACACTCAACTCTAAAAGTTGTGTGCTAGTAATCAAATGATTGAAATATTAATTGAACAGACTTGTCCGTTAGGCTTTTACAGCAAAAAGGAATCTCATAAAGCTAGGTGCTTGATTAGCTACTGTTTGTTTTACTACTTTAATAAGTTTTTTTTGACGTGACAACGTCTTATAAATTGGTTTGCCGGGTGACACTTCAAGAAACTGCGTTACGCTCCGCTCACGTTATGCGCTCACAATGAGAGCGAGTGAGAGGCACGCGTCCCGCCTAAGAGCGAGAGAGACAGACATAAAAAGTGAAAGGCACGCGTCTTTCATCCTTCTTCCTACTATACGAATGAATATTCACATTAAAATTATTTTACCACTCAAAGTCGTTGTCACGTAAAACTTTCGCCCGTATACCGACTTTACAGGCAACCAATTTTTTTTATTTTTATTGACTTACGCCTTTATCCCGGAAGGGGTAGGCAGAGGTGAAATACTACACCCATATCTTGCCATGAATTTTAGGTTCCACGTAATAGGGGGCGAGCCTATTGCCGCTGGGCACATCACAGGACTCCGTGCTGCTACTGAGAATTTGGAAAAACCCAGTAACACTTTTGCCCGACCCGGGAATGAACCCGGGACCCGGGACCTCCGACCAGCAGAGGCATACGCTATCCACTAGACCACGGAGGCAGTTAATGAATTAAAATAGCAGTAAGTTGCTTATTTCCGTCAGTTATTTCCGTGTGGTGATGGATTAAGAATACTGATTGTCACCATCCCATATCATCCCATGGGTGTCGTAAGAGCCGACAGAGGGAGCATATTATGCATGAAACAGCACTGTAAGAGAAGGAAACCTTGATACAAACCCTATACTAACCCGTTTGACCAGCGTGGTATAGTAGGCCAATTCCTCCTTTCAAAGGAGAGGCCTAGTCCAGCAGTGGACTGTTAAAGGCTGATGATGAAGTTGCTTATTGGAAGTACTCTACAGTGGTTCACCAATGTAGAGCCCTAAACGCCGATTTAAGACACGGCCTCTATTTTGTAATGAACTGCGATTTGATTTTGAATTGACATCCAATTGGTATTCTGCTACTCTATGTCATTATAGTCTACTTTGATAAGTATCGATCGATGTTGACGCATAGTTTGACACTGTTTTTTCGATATAGTTGCGATATCATTCAAATGTCAGTTAATTTACGAGAATACCTTCAATGACACCGAGTCAAGGTCATCTAGATCTCTTCATTTTGAATAAATACATTACGAGATATTGCATCTGAGCGAGACGCTGCCGTCGTAGATTCAACTAGTTGAATAGTGATTATGAGAAAAAAATGAGAGGAGTTCGTTTATAAGTTGTGGTCAGATCAAGGTAAGGCGGCTTTTGGTTAGCAGACTTTGCACGTACCTACTCAGTATCCATTCGATAGCCTCACAGAGAACTCTTGAATATGCAGATTATGTGAATCGAGACTACTACGTTCCCGTTCAATGGTTTTGACGACTGATCATAGCTGCTATTATATAATCTATTTATGTCTAAGATTTTTTTAAATTCCCTCGTAGTAAAGGCATTAAATTGTCATAGCAGCTAAAATATTTCTTCTTAAGGAAAATTATTATGGAAATTTCAAGATATTCGAGAAAATACCTGTCCATTTTGAAATAGGTACAAAAGATGTTTTTGCTTTTATTACTCTTTCGTAATAATATTTCATGTACACGGGGCATACATTTTAACGCAAGACCGGCGAACGTTATGAGGGTATTTTGACAGCTTTCATACGCAGACGTCAACGTAAGACGCCTGTGACGTATTTCAAACGTATTTCACAGTTGGTTATTTCCAGTTTATTTTGTGTTGGGTTTTTCTCTGTATTTTAATGTTATGGGTGAAAATATAAAATTAATAAAGGTTTTTTCTTTCAGCATGTAAAGATGGAATTGAAGTTTTCCGTTAAGGCAGGGTTACGCGAAACGCCTGGAATATAGCAAATCGATCGCACCCGGGATACGGCCCCGCCGTTTGGTACTGTCGGGCCCCGTCATGTGGCATTTTCTCATAGATCGCTACTTTGTGTGTTTTGTTTTTTGTGTGAGTGTGTGGCCTCCGACATGGCCTAATGACTCTTATCTTAAAACAAGAACCGGGACCAACAGCTTTACGTGCCCTCCGAAGCACTGTAGCTCTCAGATGTAAATGCCACACTTGGTCACCCATCCAAGTGGTGACCTGTGCAAGTGTTGCTTAACTTTGCCGATCTGTTACGAACGACAAGCTAAGTCTCGGTATGAGCGCTAAACTACTTTGCGTTGAGAGGCAAGTTATGTTTTAGGTGGTTTGATCTCCACAGTAGGCGACACTTTGTTCGCTATAAATTCTTAAGCTAAAGTTGATGTTACAGCGCGAGTTTGTTCAAAGGTGCGGTGCGCTTCCGTCCGCAAAACCCCGAACCGTCGGAAGCGTTAGGTGTGTTGGTTGTAAAGACCTCGGTGATACGGGGTTTAATATTAGTGCGATTACATTTACAAAAAAATTGGTTGCTTCTAAAGTCGGTATACGGGCGAAAGTTTTACGTGACAACGACTTTGAGTGGTAAAATAATTTTAATGTGAATATTCATTCGTATAGTAGGAAGAAGGATGAAAGACGCGTGCCTTTCACTTTTTATGTCTGTCTCTCTCGCTCTTAGGCGGGACGCGTGCCTCTCACTCGCTCTCATTGTGAGCGCATAACGTGAGCGGAGCGTAACGCAGTTTCTTGAAGTGTCACCCGGCAAACCAATTTATAAGACGTTGTCACGTCAAAAGAAACTTGATGTGTAGGTACATGAGTAAATTACGAATGTACCTACAGAAAATTAAAGAAAAATACAAGAATGTTTCCTATGTGTTCAACGTTTCTTTTAGTTTACTGTTTCATTTCGTGTGTCTGCGTAAACATATGAAACCATTTTGATTAACACCAAGTGTATCCTTTTGTTTTTATGTTTCTTTTTATATCTTTTATTATACTTACTTTCTTGTGGAGCTTATAAGAGCTAAAAACAAATAAAAAAGTCATTTTTGAATCATTACTTTTGCGTTTCACGTTTATAGGTGGTCATTTATGTAACAGAAGATAGTTACAGCAGGTAAACTGGCTTCCCACGCTGCCACTGTTATATGAGTGTGTTTTAGCAACGTTCTCTCTTCTTTCTCGTCGCTCGGAGGCACCGAGCGGCCAAGAAAGAAATAAAACAGGTTATTCGCCGCAAGAAGGTTTAGGTTTTCACCTCTTTTCATACATCGCTTCACACCGCAACTACATAACTATAATAAGCTAGGTAAGTGACTATACTATGTGAACGAAATATGTGGCTCCTTTAGAGCTTTATACTTCGCCAAAGTTCCGCTTAGTTCGTATCGTTTCTCGTCAACCCGCCTAGTCACCCTTGTAATATCTCACTGAGGATGATGCTTCTATCTAAGATGGATTTGTGAATATTGAAATATAACATATATATAACAAGTATGATAGAAATAATTAGAATTGGAATATCTATTTTTGGTATTCTCACATATTATGTCTCCATCCCACAACACTTTAACAACGAAAAACAGACACAGCTAACTGTGAAACCATGTTACAAATTCAATATATATCTAGCTATTGTGAGATTCACAGAACCCTCCCGCGAATTTCTCGCTAGCAGAATTTACTCAGTATATATTAAACCGTTAGTGCAGAAATTGTACCAGTAAAATACGGGTGTTTTTTTCTAGGTAGAGGGCCAGCGACCTCTACGAGGCAATATATCATGATCAGGATAGCAGTTAATTTATAAAAACAATGCTGATGGACCGAATTTATTCCTTCAGTGACAGCCCAATAACATTTTTCACTGTTATGTTTCTGGTAGAATAAAAGCACTTGGTTATTTAGGGTTATGACTTGTTTTATTTGATAGTATCTAATGATCGTACCGAAAAAGTACTACAAGACAGACTGGCAGACAACGCACAGTCAAATCTATTGGGCGCAGGAAGCTGAAATTTGGCATGTATGTTTATTGGGGACCGTGTTACACTAAAAATCAGGCAAAACCGGATCGGTTAAATTAAATGTACGAGGGTAGCTGCGGTCATCTTCTAGTTATAATTATGTCTTCACTTCAGTCACTCGTAAGCGTGTGTCTCTTATTTTATTTCTGTGACTTAGTTTATAAAAAGTATCTTTGATGGAGTTTCTCTCTCAAAGTATCAAATGAATTCCTAGTTATAATGAGGTATTCATCTCAAATTTCTCCTTTAAAGGAGAGGCCTAGTCCAGCAGTGGACTATTAATAAGGCTGATGTGATGATGATTCATCTCAATGAATATCAGTTTCGGTATTCTCTCGTTTTCCATAAATTCATTTGCACTAATATTGTTTGCCATAATCATCCCCGATCATAATATTTACTTGCACTATTATCATTTATACTAATAACGTTTGCCTTAACAACTCAACAGTGATAACTTTTACTTGCCATAAAATGACTTTCTATAACAACATATATCATAATAATTAGTTTCCATAAGTAATACATCTCATAATCGACTCTTGACATAATCAAAATTTGATATAATTATGAAAATAATATATAATATTGTTAGGTCGCAATTAATTATCGTTAACACCCCGACTCAGTGCAATCTGCCTCGGATAAGTTAGGTTAGGGTTCTCTTTTGACCCTTAACCCAAAAATAGGAGTCCTGCGAAGCAGGGCTCCGTCAACTTAGTCCACATTCTTCACACTAGTTTAATAAACTGAAGTTGAATTAATTATCGTTAACACCCCGACTCAGTGCAATCCGACTCGGATAGGTGAGGTTAGGTTAGGGTTCTCTTTTGACCCTTAACCCAAAAATAGGAGCCCTGCGAAGCAGGGTTTCGTCAACTTAGTCCACATTCTTCACACTAGTTTAATTTCTCTATTTTCTTCTTAGATTATTGAAAACGAAAATTATAGCAAAAACATTTATGGATTTAAATTATTATGAAACTAGATAGATTATGACATTTTATGTCATTTCACGATTATGACAACTGAAGCGTTATTTCTAATGAAATTATGGCAAATACCAGTATGGCATATGAAATTATGGCATTTTAAATTATGGCAAACATTAGTAAACCATCAGTTTCATTTCGATGAACAACTGTATAATTTATTTTGCTTCAATATTTAAAGCAAATACTTATGCGTTTTAAGTTCATAAGTTAGGTATTCAGATAATTTGATGCCATTAAATATGAGCCCTAATAATATTGAGAAATAATGTCTAGACAGTCTCATTAACTCATAAAATAAGTTTGTGTTTCAATAATTATGTACCTAGGTAGATTGCATTTCCAACCCCGAAATATCATAAAACAACTAAATTGTCGTAACTTAGTGTCGAAATTTTCTTTGCTTACACAGAGCAAAGTCCAGGTCATAGGTAGGGCCAAGTAAGGACTTTTTAAATGTGATCTTACAGCAGCTGTTCAGCCTATAAGAAGTGTTTCTGAATCCTATCTTTCACCTTCATAAGACTAAAACAAAACTAATGCAATGTGTGTAATACAACTCTGTTTACCCCTTCAGGAGTATCGAGGCGTCTGTCCATACATTTATGTGGTCACAAAGACGCCTAACTTTACCGATTATTACCGTTTCAGGTCACGGCCGGCAAATGGAAACCTTTTCCACGTCTTTCCCCGTGGGACACCGAATTTTGTCTAAGTACGATATATTGCGTTTTATTGCCAGGAAGGATACTATAATGGACCGAATACGGCCTTTTGTTTTGGGAAATGATATAAAAGGTTTTACTCGACTCTTGTATCATTTGTCCACAGATAAGCTTTTCTTTGGCTTTATAACTTTTTAGAGATCACAATTTTATTAGAACTTGCATATTGTGTCTCGAGGTACGAACCATGTTTATATATTTTTGGGATATTTAAAACTGAAGAATAAACTTTAAGTTGTTAAGACAGGTTTCACTGCACTATGTGAATCAATCATCTCATATTGTATAACCACATGGAGAGGGGCAGCTAAAACGATCCTACTGCCTTTAGAACGGGCTCAAAGAGCTATTTTAAAGGTAGCAACCCTTCGCCCTTTCATTTTGCCCACTTATGAGTTATATCAGTCCACCGGTGTTCTAACTGTGCGCCAATTATTTATTCTACGCACTACACTAAAACAACACACCCTTCTTCCTTATACACCAATCCCATCAGGCAAAAGACGGAAAGATCTAGTCTGCACCAAACCTCGAGGTAAACATGTTTATGTAAATAGATTCTTTGCTTTCGTCGGACCTTTCCTATATAATAAACTAGAGGCAGCCAGCAGCTAGGCCTGCATTTTTTTTAAATTTACCCGTTTTGGCCGATCCCGTGGGAATTTCGGGAAATCCCTTTTTAGTGCACCCCTACGGTCCCCAAGGAACATACATGCCAAAATTCAGCTTCCTGCGCCTAATAGTTTCGGCTGTAGCGTGTCTGTCAGTCAGTCAGTAACGCAAGGATTTTATATATTAAGATTAAATAAACCTTAGATTTATATAGCATAAGTTATAAGCAGTGTCACCTTGTTGTTACAAAACACCTAATGAAAATAACCTACTCTGATACAGAGAATTTGCTTACAGTAATAAAATAGTATGTAAGTACCTACGCTAAGTAACAACAAATCATAATATTAAGTCTACTTTCTATTACATATTTGCAATTCATAATTATTACTATGTAAATATATAGCCCTATAATATTTTTATTTAAGATTTTTTCCTGAAACACAGGTGTTACAGCCTAGTTAAGCTAAACATTAAAATAGCTATATACCTATACTAAATATAATGTATTACCGTAATAAATAAAGTACCTACGCATGAATGTACCACAATTTTGACTGCACGGTTGGCGTATTAGTGGTTTAAGTGGCCGCCTCGCCGCTTGACACTGCGCGCAGTGTTGTGAGTTCGATTCCCACACGAGACAACACTTTGTGTGATTCATAAATTGTTGTTTCGAGTCAGGGAGTTGTGTCCGTTAGTTGTATGTTTGTAAAGTCCCCCGCGACACAGGATTTAGTCCTAAAGCGGGAGTTGTCTTTAAAAAAATATAACAAAGGCACTTATCACATACATTATACTTAATTATTAAATTTAATTATTTTTACTGTAATACTTTCTTATGTCAATCATCAAGGTCAATTTCATGTTTCTAGCTTTATCAGTTTTAGGCTCAGCGATGATACACCGATCAGGAAATGTGATTTTATATAAGTCTGTATATTATACACACCCACCAGTGGGTGTGTAATACACCTCTGCCTACCCCTTCGGGGATAACAGGCGTGAAGTTATGTTATGTTATGTATATTATAATATCTTCTTGGGTTTACGCGAATGTTACACATTGAAACTAAACTACAGTTTACGGATATGATCGCGATAAAACCAATATAACGCGTTTATTGTTACTTATCCATTATAACTGAAAAGCTTCTGTTCTGCAAATTTAGATTAACAATTCAAGCAGATGAAGAGTCCACCACCAACCCATCACAGTCAGATTACCTACATGACAAACAAAATATCACATCCACATTGAGCTCATATCCAGGCAATTTACAAACCAAAGTCTAGTACATATCATAGAGCATATTTCATAGGTGATACGTGTGTGAATATGTCAGCGAATAATCCAGGTACAATGTTAAGCCTCGTGTGATAAGCTTGACATGTTGTTTGTTTGTAAAATCACAAGCTTAGCAGCTTATTTAGGTGACACGAACGATTATCAGCGTCTAGATTACCATAGCTTTAAATTCTCTTTTTGGATATGTACCACTGTTTAGAGTAAACTGTAGGTAGCGCTCTTCGCGTGATTTGACTTACGTTTACATAAAGCAACGCTTGCTCAGATCACTGGTTTAGATTAGTGACCGCTTCAATCAATCAATCAATCAGCCTATCGCAGTCCACTGCTGGACATAGGCCTCACCCACCACGCGTCACAGCACTCGGTCCTCAGCCTTCCGCATCCAGTCTGTCCCAGCCACCTTTTTCAGGTCGTCGGTCCACCTAGCCGGGGGCCGCCCTACCTTACGCTTGCCGAGTCGTGGTCTCCACTCTAGGACACGCTTGCTCCATCGGCCATCAGTCCTTCTACAGATATGGCCAGCCCACTGCCACTTGAGTCTACTGATTCTGTTAGCGCTTGTTATGGTATTAATAACAAAACGCTATTTTGCCTCAGAGGGAATCAGAATCATCCTCGCTTCTGAGGATGCCTCGTGGAGAGGCGAAACGCGTAGGTATTGAAGCATAGTCGGTGCATAGAGCGGGATACTGCATGTCAGGTAATTTCCTGGAACCCCTTTCCGCACTATGCCATATATCCCTTATCCTTTGTCTTTAGAGGAGTTCGGTATTGTCAATCTTTTTCTATTGCAATGGTTGGGGTGGGCAATCCAAGGTTGCGTGGTGGGTTCCCCTTTTTTAATCCTTCGTAATTAAATCGAAAGAGAAATTGTATCGGGCAGTTAAACACGATTTTGAGCTAAGCTACTTAATTTTGTATGAGTTGTAAAACTTTTCGGTCCATATTAGTATCTAGTTTCCGTCCCCACAATATTTTTGAACAAACTACCGAATATAGTAACAAGTTTATGTGCTGTAATATTCTGGCAAATTATCTTGAATTTAGACCAGTTTAATTCTTCTTTAATATTATTTCATGCTATGTTTTTTATTTTTTTAATGTTTATTTAATTTGCAACACGGTTCACCGCATCAACTGTACTAATTACTTTTTTGAAATAGGCGGCAAATGAGCAGACCGATCACCTGACGGTAAGCGATTACCGCCGCCCATGCGGAAATCGCTTACCGTCAAGCCCAAGCTACACCAGAGGAGTAAAGGCGGCAATGCACTTGGCATTGCCGCCTTTTGGGTTGAGAAAAGGGATAGGAGGAGGGATGGGATTAGGGAGAGGTAATAGTGGATGGGGCCTCCGGCACTCACACTCACTAAACCAAACGCAACAGTTTAGGTACTGTTACTTTACGTCGATTTTCTGTGAGGGAGTAGCACTTCCGCAGGCGAGTCGGCTCATTCATGCTAAAATCAGCAAGGCTCTACTACCTATGGCATGATTGTAATAATTTGGGCCAACGAAAGCCTAGAGCAAATGCTGCCATTTTTTTATTGTATTACCATTCCGTTCTTAGTATTATTCCCAATACCAGGGCATATTAAAGCTGACGTTGAGTTATATCATATTCGTGTTGCTGCCACAGGCTTCTAACGGAAATACGAATTTATGAGGAAATTATTTTACCGGGTGTCAGATGGGGTGAGCTTCAAACAAGATTATATTATGTAAGACGTCAGTCAAGGTGAACTCGAGATCATTAAGCAACCGCATCGTTAATCTGCGACAGGGAGAACATTCTTCAAATGCTAACATGGATTAAACATACATACGTGAAACAATATTTACACTAGCACACAGGCACGCGCGCGTCTATCTATCTATCTATCTATCTATCGTCACGCCTGTCTGCCATCGGGGTAGGCAGAGACTATGGAACGCCAAATGCTCCGGTTCAAACACACCTCTTACGCTTCCTCGACATTCATAAACCTCATCATACATGCTCGCCGGTTATGGGTACTTTTAATTTGGCGCGCGTAAAATTATCTTTTATGCTCACGCCTATATCGCCGGAGGTAAGCAGAGTTGAAATATTACACCCAACTTTCATTACGTTGTGAATTTATAGGTCCCACGTAATAGGGGCGAACCTTTTGCCGTTAACGGACACTTTGATAGACTCCGTGCTTCTAACGAGAATTCCGAAAAACCCAGTAACAATTTTGCTCGGCACGGTAATCGAACCTCGGAGCTCCTGATCAGCAGACTCATACGCTATCAAATGGAGCACGGCGTGTTTAATAATTTGTGAATAAATCAAATACGATATCATATTCAACGTTTCAGTGATGCTGATAACGAAAATGATGTTCTCATACAGTATCCAAGATGGCAGCAGCCTTCTTAGTTTTGAATTTTTCAGTTTGTAGTTTTCGGCGATATCGAGCAATCCTATGTGTCTATCTTTTGTCAGTGAATCTCCTGTCATATGTTTAACATACTCTTAACGTACTCAATGTAGTTTAAGCAGAAGTCCATTAAATCGATTCCAAAACAAATACCAAAAACTGCTAGTTGCATAAAACTCTGAAATCAATATTAACTACGACTTGAGCTTATGCATCTACGTGAAAGAGACACCGAAATATTTGTTTTAGTGGATGGTCAATGAAATATCTTGCAGTTTTTAAATACATATGTTCATTTTCTGGCAAGGTTCCACGCGATTGTTATCATGAGTCTAGGCTCCGAGCACAGCTAGTCCTTGCCAATTTTAGCCTGAAATGGGGATCAAGTTGAATATTATAATTTCGGTGTGAATAAAGTTGAATTTTATAATTTCTGTCCGTGTGGTGACGGATTAAGAATACGGATTGTCACCACCCCATATCATCCCATGGGTGTCGTAAGAGCCGACAAAGGGAGCATATTATGCAGAGCACAGCACTGTAAGAGAAGGAAAACTTGATACAAACCCTGTACCAACCCGTTTGGCCAGCGGGGTATAGTAGGCCAATTCCTCCTTTCAAAGGAGAGGCCTAGTCCAGCAGTGGACTGTTAAAGGTTGATGATGATTATAATTTCACATCATACCTAGTCTACTACCAAAACCTGTAGTAAAGTAAAAAACACGTTATAAAATTAAAAAGTTTTAACATTCATCTGACCTCTACCTTTAAGTTTGACTGTCTACTAAGTTTTCATTGCTCTGGGTCAACACTTGGTAAATGCCGATGTTTAGTTATGTATAAGCCCACTTGTCTGGACCGTCTTGCCACAAACCACACATCTTGAACATCTTCAACTATTGTGAATATTTTGGGATTTCCCCAATGGAATTTTACAAGCTGTTGTATAAATATTCTAACATTGGTTTTAAATATATATGTTCTACATAATATTACAATGATACTACATGATTGAACCCGCTGAATGAATATTTTTGACCTTGAACGTTTAAAACTTTATAAAAAAACGGCAAGTTTAAAAAATAGACAGAGCCTGTCCTTTATGAGTAAAACCAAAACACCTTCTTTTAGGTCTTACATTACTCAGCAAATATAAGTGTAAAAGACAATATTACACAACAGAGTTCTACTATACCTACTTGTCCTACGTGTTTATTTGCTTATTCTAGCCATTACATACAAACAATCTTTCTACGAATACACTGTCTGTGCAAATTCGCAAGTATGGCAAGATGCTTCTGATATAAATGTATTCGCTTTACATGGATGTATGTTGGTTATGTTAGTCTCTGCCGCTCATATGGACAATCCTGAACTGCTTGTAAGAAATCGCTGTGGTAACAGCAATTATTTTCACAATGGCGAAGTGAAAGACCTACGCAGAAACATTCATATTCTTCTTCTACAGTCAACACAGCTGAACGACTAGAAGCGCTGATTCGACAGTTTCAATCGTAGATCGTTCGTGGCGGAACCAAGGGCAAGCTAAGCGGTATTTACTCGTGTCGCTGTAATATCTGGGGCACGGCAGTGCCCCACCAAGTCGAGCGCAAAGCTACACGGCCGTACCATCCTTTTCTGGAACCGTTTTGCCGCATTTTCAGGCCCTTATTTCAGAATCTCTGGATGGGACTAGAACGCTGAAATTTCATCATCGTGTAAAAATGTTCACCGGTTGAGTAATATTTTCACGCTCTAGATACTGAAAAAAATGCGATCAACGGTTGAACTTTTTTACACGTTAGTGGGTAGATACAAGTCAACGGCCAAGTCACATTACATTAAATATAATAATTAAAAATACAATAAGGAACCACAGACTTGGCTCAACTGTGTCTAGAGGTTTCATTACTTTTTATTAGAGATATACAAGCAGCTCCATCGAGACTTGGCAATTTTTTAACAGAATGTTTTTGGTGGGATTATGCTATTTCAGGACGAATAGCACATCAGGCCGCGTTTTTCTTGGAGTAGAAAACTAGAAGTCTCTTTTTGAACACCTGGATATTTATTTTACATCGTCGCCTGTATCCACAATGAGATAGGCAAAGGTGTAAGATTACAACCAGCCTATTACCGTTACTGGGCACATTGAAAGATTTTCCGTGCTGCTACTAAGAGTTTGGAAAAATTAAGTATAGTCTAAGATCCGTAAAAGAGCTAGTCACCGATCTGTTTATTGGATGAAAAGTATTTTGTTACAAACTAGAGGACGCCAGCAGCTACGCCTGCATTTTTATTAAATTTACCCGTTTTGGCCGATCCCGTGGGAATTTCGGGAAATCCCTTCTTAGTGCACCCCTACGGTCTCCAAGGAACATACATGCCAAATTTCAGCTTCCTGTGCCCAATAGTTAAGATATTGCATGTTAAAAAATATATCGCAAATGGTTGGTAAAAACCCGTAAAAGTAGCAAATGCCCAGCAGATCGGTGAAGGTTGCTCTTTTGCGGATCTCAGACTAGTAACAGTTTTGCAAAAATGTTACTTTGCCAAGTGGCATTAAAACTCAATAACGTTCTTTTATTAAGACAGTTTCGTAACTTAACTTTATTAACCAACAAATAGGTATTTAAACTACCACAAATAACTTACCTAAAAGTTGTACGGCTTGTATACAAAATGAACTAAACTTTCAATCAATGTTTTACTTTCGGTCACAATTTTCTGTTCGGTTTGAGGGATTTATTTGGAATTACGAAATCCGAAGTAACTGTGATCTATTTTTACTTAGCTTGGTGATGTTATTATTATTACACAGCTGCCGAAAAGGTAGTGCTAGTGGATCAAGCCCTTCATTCCGTTCTTTCTCATATAACCAATAGAGAATGTGAAATGAAAGGTGGTTTGTGCGAAGATGGTTAGTGCACGGGTTCTGGTTGTTAACCTATGTATACACTTAGTTTTTTTTTTTTTTTTAATTTATAGTCTCACGCCTGTATCCACGAAGGGGTAGGCAAAGGTGTAATATTACACCCACATTTCGCCATGAATTTTAAGTCCCACGTAATAGGGGGCGAGTCTATTGCTGTCACCGGGCACATCACCCAACTCCGAGCTGCTACTGAGAATTCGGAAAAACTCAGTTACCTACACTTTTGCCCGACCCGGGAATGAAACCCAGGACCTCCAATCAGTAGTCGCATATGCTAACCACTGGACCACACAGGCAGTCTATGTAAGTGTATAATATACACTTATTTGTAATGATAATGCGGTATATTGTTTTCTTGCTAGCCTATTATAGCGAACTGATTTGTAATATTATTAATTTGGGCGTGTCTCGTAAATTGATGACTTATGAAAAATGTACAGTTGCACTGTACAGTTAGTATAAATGGCACGTTCTTCTCACTTTCCTTATTGTTGGCAACAGATTAATGCCTCGTGGATGTTACAGGACTAAAGGTCTTAGCCCAGTTACAAGACTCTGCTCCAACACCGCTCCTACCCAACACGAGGCGACTGCTCACAGTCCACGCGGCGACAGCTAGCGGGCACCCAGCAGTCGCCGCGGCGACAGCTAGCAGTCAGCCAGTTGTCCACGCGGCGACCGCTTTCGTGTAGGAAACGCGGGCACCGTCCACCGCGCGGTAACCGAGGCGTCTGACGGCGGACAGCGCGCTGTTTGCTAATTTATATGCCAATGTAAAGAATACCTAAATAGCAATACTTAAAGCCCATATTTGAATGATATTCTTTTGGTTGGATGTGATGCGAGTCGTGTAAGTGGGCTAAGACCTTAAAGCTACGGTAAGTTACTTAGGAGAGTCGTAGTTCTTCGATTAATATTTACTTTATTAAAAAAATCATAAGTACTTCTGAAGACTCACGAATCACTAAGTACTATGTAGTTGAAGGGGCTTAAAAGCGTTTCAGTAATTTGTCATCCAAATTGCTAGAATTCGGTTCTAACGATAAATTAATTTAATTTTGTGGAAACCTAAGGTACCTAACCTTAGTAGGTTTAAGGTAACAGGCTAAAACGAACGAATTCAAAAGTTCGGTCAGGTTCAAAACAACGGTTTTTCTGTCTACCATAATGTTGTTATTTCAATATCATGATACAACTAAATTCTGACTGCGATTCCGCTGGCCTAGTTCTGAGTTATCAGGATAAAATGTCGTACATATGCTATTCTCATTTTTTACTAAACTTTTTACTGCTTAGTTTCAATAAAATCCGTTCTGCAGTTTTTGCGTGAAAGAATAACAAATAACTATCGACTTGTCCATCCGTAGGGCGGTTTCAGATAAGCGTTTTATACGCGCGTAGGTATAAGATCGTTTTTGGAAGCGCACGTAGGCGCGCCTTTTGGCACACGCGCAACTCGTACGAGCGTTGACGCGCTTGTCATCATAATCCTCTTAGCGTTATCCCAGTTTCAATCTGGGGTCCGCTTTCTAGTGTAACCGGATTTGGCTGAATATAAGCTTTTCCACAGAGCGACTGCCTGTCTGACCTCTGCAACCTGAAGGGATAGCGATATTTCATGGTTTAGACTAGTGTCAGTTTACTTAGAAGGTACTGACGCCCTGTAACGACTGTCAAAGGTCTTCATGACAACCGGGACCGAGCCCGGTTTTTTGAAGCGCGTAATGTAGCAGGCGTGTAAGCGCGAATGCTGAAACGACCGTATACGCGCAGAAAAATACGCTAATCTGATACCGCCCTTACAACCTATCGCGTCTTATTAATGTGTTTCTTTATGTTGACCACCTAGTTTTAGATTTTTCTAGAATAAGTTTTTCTAGCGAGAAAGCTAGAGTGCGGAGCGGGTCGAGTAAATATAAAGTTATCAAATTTAAATAAAAAAAAGTAACATTTCACAACCGAAGAGCCATGATTTAATTCATACTATTAGTATAAATGTATGTTTTTGTACATTGTTGGCTAGTATCGTTAACGACTGGCCCAACACAATAGGCTCACCACAAACTAAAGCCTTTTCGGCTGTTTTTGTATTGATCCTTTCTATTGTTAGCTGAAATTCATAGCGACGGATAAAAACACGAACACAATGAAAAGTTTGCGCAGATAATGGAATTGTTCAATCACTCATGTCGGTCGTATGTATAGAGTTTGTGTATAGATTACGTGTGATATTTCATCGAGTGTGTCAACAATAAATGTATATTTTTATTTTTACGGTCATTAACTACATTGTTCTAGGAAGTTTTTTTTTATGGTAAAAGGCGGCAAACGAACAGATGGATTTCCTGATAGTAAGCAATTACCGTCGCCCATGGACACAAGCAACACCAGAGGAATCACAAGTGCGTTGCCGCCCCTTGGGGTTGGGAAAAGGGATAGGAGGAGAAGTGGTATGAGAGAGAAGGAATAGAGGATGGGACCTCCGGCACTCTCACTCACCGAACGAAACGCAACAGTTTAGGTAGGTATAGTTAAATTCACGAAAGTTGACCACAAATGGCGGCCTTCGCGCATATGTACATTCGTGCACCAATGGCGTTGCTCCATTCTTGACGCATTTAGGGAATGCGTCAAGAACGAAGCCATGCCATTGGCACTCCACCCGCGCCTCACCCCGCACCTCCACGGGGACCTAAAAAATGACTTCTGCGCATACTCTACGTCGATTTGTCGACCGTCGAGTATCACAATTTGAATGACTATAAGTTTTGTTTCTGAAAACTTTTAATTAGTGTTTTCAATTGAACCGCTTATATTCTGCAATTGATTTCTCTTTATTTATATTGTAGTGCTAGAGCTAGCCAAAGTAATAATTTAAAATGGATAATCCCTGAATTGTTCACTCGTACAATTCAACAAAACACACATACAATTGAAACAAATATTTTAATTAAATCAAATTGCGTAAACCGATGTGTCATTCGCAGGTTTAACCAGTGCTCAACGTTGCAGTAATATGACAGGATTACAAACACATGTTTGCGTTTATTTTGTAAAGAATAAACGCAAACATGTGTTTGTGGCATTACGGCGTTTGAGTGACAGGGACAGTTGTGGTTGCTCATTGTTAGAGCTGCTATCGCAGCCTTTGTGCATTTTTAGTATTTCATAGGCGCAACTGACTATGAAATACTTGCTGCTATAAAATAAGCTGAGAAATTTTTAGATAGTACCTAATCTTAGTTCAATAAAAGCATCTTCTTACAATGAGAAGAAACACCCAGACCAAGACAAACATCCACGTTCATGCACACAAATGTTTGACTTGAGCGGGAATCGAAACCGCGACCTTCGACGTAGCAGTCGCTTACACTCCCGCAGTCCCGCTACGCCAACCGGCCGTCAATGCCACATAGGTGTCACTCATCCAAGCGGTGACCTCCGCAAGTGTTACTTAACTTTGCCGACTTATTACAGACGGCGAGCCAACACCCACTGTACGCGATTTCTTAGGGTAATTTACCATAAGATGAGACGCTAGCTTGTCCGGGTAGCATAAAATGGAATATTCATTCCCAATTTTCCTCTTTGTCAATAAACAGCCGTCGGCAAGAGGCAAAATATTTGAGCGTCACTTTATTTGATATAAAGAGATGGCAGAAATAGGTCAACGGTTGTACAAAGAGCTCGCTTCGTTATAACATCGCATGCGGCCTTACAAATCATTCGCTATTTCGTGTCGCCGCAAAAGTCCACATGTGATATGTGAAAATCATTTTGTTATGACAGCGATAAATATGTGAAAATAGACGAAATACATATTTAGGTAACTTATAGGTCTTAGTAGACTGCCTCGTTGGTCTCGCGGCATAAATGTGCGCGTGGGATTGGGAGGTCTCGGGTTCGATTCCCGGGTCGGGCAAAGTGTTATTGGGGTTTTCCTTTAGGAAATTCTCAGTAGCAGCACGGAGTCTGGTAATGTGCCCGGTACGGCAATAGGCTCGCCCCCTAGTACGTGTGGTTCTAGTTTTAAAATGCAATAAAAGTGATTTTATTAGCTTTGGAAACGACTCCTTGCGTGTAGAAACTTCGACCAAGTATGTAAATCTTAGCTTCACAATAAGATTGAGTAGCAAACTTATGACAAAGTTTTACAAGTCGGATTTGCTAGTTGTACCTTTAAATGCAGAGTTATGTTAAATATACACCAGACTTTAATATCATATAAGTTTATTTAACGGCTCTCAGTCACGTAAATTAACCAATTTATGTTTATTTTTTAAAGATAAAGATTTATTTATTGCACAACTGTGTACATAGGCAGATATTAAAGTTTTGAAAAATAAGGTTTCAACAGTCTACCCCTGTCGGGTGTATGCAATATAAGTACATAAAAATAAAAAATAAGTCTTTGAGTACCTAAGAAAATAAATTACAGGATTCCAAAGAAATTACAAAAATACAAATATAAAGTTACATAATGCGTTACGAATGTTTTTTACCAAAAAACTCGTGCGTATTATAAAATACATTTTGAAACAACCATTTTTTTAAATGAGTTTTAAACAATTTGTCATTGAATTCTTTAATAGATACAGGTAAATGGTTATAGACACGAATGGCAGTTACATGGGAATTTCTATAATATATGGTATTTCTGATTGTAGGTAAATTAATATTATATTTATATATGCTACGTATATTTTTCTAGTTGTTTTTTGACATTTCGCAACAAATCGTGAATGTTTAAAATCGATTAGAGTATATATAACATTTCAATGCTCTGATCGATTTCATTTAATACCAAGCTTCTTTTGAATAAAAATTTTTTAACAAAAAATAACCGCGTCCAAAAATCTGGAAAATGTGTGAAAATAGCACTAAAAAGTAAAAAATAAATTCCGGTTTTTTAGATCAATTTACTTATAAACATCACCTATTCAACTGAATATTATATACTTATACGAGTTATACGTATCTACCACTTAATTCACATACCTGACACAATACATATTTTTATATGACTAACAAACTAAATTAAATACCTATCACCAGGAATCAGATAAGTATATTATGTTTTTGGACTAAGTACTTAGAAAAAAATATTTTGTTAGGACTATAATATACAATTATACTTTTTTTTGGAGTCGGTGCCAGCTGAGATTAAGAATTAAAGATGTTATTAAGTGACCGACCCGAACGCGGGCAGGGCACACGTGTGAGGGCAGACGTTGTTGACGGTTGTCTCCGATATCCATTTTTTCTATGCGCTTGTATGTAGGTAATTATTGTATTGCAGTGGATTGTGGTTCTTTAGAGTTATTTTACACGAAATTTGTGTTTATTGAAATAGCTTTGATTTGGTATTGCTGCATTTTAGTATTGCATCTTTACATAATTCTATTTTCCTTGTTTTTCAAATTTTGAGATCTTTTTGTAAAAACTTCTCAGAATTTAATTTGTTCCAAGTATCGCTTTAAGTTCTTATTTCGGTTATATAGGTAATTGTAAATAGGTATTTAGTTTAATTTGTAACTGGGCTGTCGCGCCTGTTGCCAGGTTCCGTTGTTTTCTTTATTTGCAAAATAGGTTTGGTTAGATCCTACATTGTGGTATTAATGTAACTTTAGGTACACATATTTTGTGTTATAGAAAACTTCCTAAAATTTGATTTATATTTGTTGATTTGATTTTCGTCATTTGTAAATTACTTACAAGTTTGATGAAGTTTTGCTAAATTATTTACTAAAACGCTTGGCTGGCACCGACTCCAAAAAAAAGTATAATTGTATATTATAGTCCTAACAAAATATTTTTTTCTAAGTACTTAGTCCAAAAACATAATATACTTATCTGATTCCTGGTGATAGGTATTTAATTTAGTTTGTTAGTCATATAAAAATATGTATTGTGTCAGGTATGTGAATTAAGTGGTAGATACGTATAACTCGTATAAGTATATAATATTCAGTTGAATAGGTGATGTTTATAAGTAAATTGATCTAAAAAACCGGAATTTATTTTTTACTTTTTAGTGCTATTTTCACACATTTTCCAGATTTTTGGAGGCGGTTATTTTTTGTTAAAAAATTTTTATTTCCTGTTTTTTAGTGAATTTTCCTTCCTGCAGTTATCTGATTTATCGAAATTAAAGATGGGCAGACTTTTTTTTTACCTGGGGAAACTCTTTTGCCGAGTGCCTCTCCGCGTGGCGGGCAAAGAATGGGACACAGGGAACGCGGGTGTGCTGCTCCTGGGTCCCGTTACGCTTGTCTCGTAAGTAGGGTTCAGTCTCTGGAAGTGTCCTCCCCCACTCGCACAATACGAGGTAGCGCCTCGTACTGTGCGAGTACAGTGGTCCCTCGGCTATCCGAGACCGCTGGCTTCTCGGGGTCGTTCGTGGTCGGGCAGCCAGATTGCCATCTCTGATTGCCCACGGCCCTAAGGAAGAGTCAGTCTAGCGGCCATTGCCACCACCACGACGCCGTGCGTCTGCGAGCGGGATCGGCTCTCTCGCGATCCCACTCGGCGGCTTCCTTCTGGAGCATGACCGCTTCGCAGAAGGAGACCACAGCATCCCACCGCCAACATCTTCCGCCAACATGGCCTGGACGATGGCCTGCGGGGAAAGATCGCCTCCGATAACAGCGATCAAGTCTCACCGCTCGGATTCCCATGCAGGACACTCAGAGAGCGTATGCTGGGCAGAGTCCAGGTCACTGCCGCAGTGGTGGCATGCCGGCGTCGCATCGCAGCCGATTCGGTTCAAATACTCGCCGAAACATCCGTGTCCGGTGAGTATCTGAGTCAACCTAAACGTGACGCAGCCACTTCTCCTCTCGATCAAAGATGGGTAGACCTACTAAACGCGCTGCCCATATGAGACAGCGCGGTTTAAATGAAACCATTTTTTTTATTGCTGCTAGTGGCAGACGAGCGAACGGCCCATCTGATGGTAAGCGGTAACCACTGCTCATGAACTTCGCTAATGTCACGGTATACACAGCAAACCCGCTGCCTACCGTGAAAGTAATGCTCTCTTTAAACCTCGTTTGAAGAAGGACAAGTTATAGCGCTCGGGAAACACCGCAGCCGGTAGTTCATTCCAGAGCCTACACGTACGTGGTAGAAAAGATCGCTGGAAGCGCACCGTACAAGATGAGAACGCTTCCAGGTAGTACGGGTGAACTCTACTGCGTCGGCGAGTGGTACATTGGTAGAAGGGTGACCCTGGTACCAAATTAAACAATTATTCGGAGCACTCCCCGTGAAAGAGTCGGTAAAATACGCAGAGAGAACTAAAGTCTCGCCGCTGCTCTAGCAACTCTAGTCTAGCCGTGAGATCGGGATCATCGACGATTCGAACAGGTCGTCTCTGTAGGGAGTCAAGTGGATCAAGCTGATATTTTGGCGCTCTGGCCCAGAGATGTGAGCAGTACTCCACAACTAGCGAAGAAATGGAGAAACGTCTATCTCAAAGTAGGGAATCTCGGTCCAAGGCCATTTCAAGAGAAAGTAGTGAACTACGTGAAAAGAGGTTATCACAAATGCGGGCTTACAGTGAAAAATATTAAATCGTGTAAACACTGAAGAACGTACTCATCGTCTGCTCTTTGAATTAAACCGGACTACTATTAGTTATTCTGAGATTTATAATCAAAGTTATTATATGTATAAGCTAGCAGTTGGCGGCTTCGTTCGCGCGTAATGACGGACTTTCCATATAAAAATACAACCCCTATTTCCAAAAACGCGTAAATACATGATCACTTATTTCTAATCAGAAGCTAGTTTATGAAATTTCACTTCGCATAAAAACTTTCAACCCCTATTTCACCCTTTTAAACTGTAGATTTTAGAAATCGCTAAAACACGTATTTGTTTAATTTCTAACCAGGAGTTTGCTCACAACATAACACGCTATTTTTTTTAAAAATTACGGACCTCCCATACAAACTTTCTACCCCTATATCACCCTCTTAGTTGTTAGATTTGAAAAAATCTAAATTGCGTGTTTATTTTTTTTACCAAAAATATGTATAAAAATCCTTCCTTAGTGGGTGCTTACGTCATAAAATGCATCGAATGTCAAAATTGCAAGTCTCGAGCCCCTGTGGATTTGGCTCTGCGTTGATGAATCAAGCCCAAGCAATTTTATACAGAGTGTAAAAAGACCGTTAACGAAAACTGAAATCACATGTTGTACCAGTCACTACGAATATTTTTTACTTCGCCACCATACCTGGGAAATTACTGGTTCAGGAGATATTGAGGCTCAAAGTTAGTATGGAATTTTTCTAATTAGGTACAAAATCGATGCATTTACTCCGCTAATATGTTCTGTAGATGCCCTATGAGCCCATGGATAAGAAGGTATTTAGAGCACTACACGCGCGCGTTTTTAATTGCGAATTAAAAAATGTGAAAACTTAAAAAAAAGGTTTTGTGACACCCTGTATATATATATATTTACTCTCCAACCTTTTATTCCTCCCGGTTTCATCAATACCTGGTAATGAAGCCCGAAGTAGGCCCGCTGATTGCGACTATTCTAGTGTCCACTGATGAAAAGTCACAGTAAATGCTTAATTTCGTTTACTTGGATGACTTAGTTTTTGGAGTTTTGAATGGAACTATTGGATTGATTTTGATAAAATTTGAGTTTTTAATGAAACTATTGGCTTGATTTTGATAAAATTTAAATGGGACCCACCTGAAAGTATATGCTTTCAAACAAAAAAATAATTTTGGAAATCGGTCGATAAATAACGGAGTTATGAGGTAACAAACATAAAAAAAAAAAAAATACAGCCGAATTGAGAACCTCCTCCTCTTTTTGGAGTCGGTTAAAAATATAACATGTATCTTCTTGGGTTTGCGCGAATGTTACACATTGAAATTAAACTGTAGTTTAATTTCAAATATAACATGGCTATAAAAGGTAGCAGAGAAACTAACAGACCGCTACGCAAAGCGTCGCAAGTTCAAAACTGTGACGCGCACTTTTCGAAGTTCTATCCGTGTTAAACTATTAAGGCCGATCTCACATTGGGCGTCAGCGTTCCTCGAGCGTACGCCCAGCCTGCGCTCGGCGTTCACTCTGTAGAACAAAGTGAACGCCGGGCGCACGCTGAACGGACGCTGAGCGTACACTCGAGGAACTCTGACGCCCAGTGTGAGGGAGGTCTATATCGCTGCCTAAACATCATGAGGAAACCTGTGTATCTGGGACTTTTCCATCATCATCAAACTTTAATAGTACATTGCTGGACTAAGCCTCTCCTTTGAAAGCAGGAATTGGCCTACTATACCACGCTGGCCAAACGGGTTGGTATAGGGTTTGTATCAAGTTTTCCTTCTTTTACAGCGCTGTTCTATGCATAATATGCTCCCTCTGTCGGCTCTCACGACACCCATGGGATGATATGGGGTGGTGACAATCCGTATTCTTAATCCGTCACCACACGGACAGGGACTTTTCCATAATGTTCTTGAACGAAGTAGGCAGACGAAAAGTGAAATCTGCCAAGTCATACTTGGCCAGCTTAGTGGCCTATTGCAGCGGAGAGGAGGAAGGGGAGCTGCATTATAAATGCATTTTTATTGATTGTATCCACTTCTTCGATCCAGTGGGCAACGAGCCTATGACCGGATCCATGTCATTATGAGAAGAGCCCTGTGCTCAGCAGTGGGACCGAACATGAGTTAGTATGATAAGAGAAAAATTTGGCTGTTCTATAAAAAGCCCTTAGATTTAATATTATAAATGTATCTTATTCATTAGTGTTCTGGAAATCTACACGTAACTGGTTTTTAATATTAATCCCTAATTTTTTATTTGTGGAAAAAGGCGACCCTTCTCCAAATGCCCCGAAGAGGATTATAAAACGTTGCCCAGTAGTGTACGTAACGGACTGCCGAAACGATGGTCTCGGGTTCAATCCCCAGCTACCCCGGCCACACACCTCTGACTTTTCGAAGTTATGTGTGCATTATAAATTCATTATCGCTCGCTTAATGATGTGCCCGGTAGATGGCAATAGGCTCGCCCCCTATTACATTGCGACCGAAACATAACTGGCGAA
This sequence comes from Euclidia mi, assembly GCA_944739405.2. NCBI lineage: Eukaryota > Metazoa > Arthropoda > Insecta > Lepidoptera > Erebidae > Euclidia > Euclidia mi. Next base: position 3,539,001 of record OX123189.2, read on the forward strand.
GTGTGGGTGTGTTATACACCTCTGCCTACCCCTTCGGGGATAAAAGGCGTGAAGTTGTGTTATGTTATGTCCAATAAAAGTATATTGCTTTTACTATGTACTATGTGTCCGGGCAACATATCAGCCATTCGTCCTGAAGTCGCGGATTAATGGGTAACTTGTAGGCAAAGGTGATCCATCTTCGGGTGTATCATTGCTTGGCATCAAGCGAGAACAAGAGCGAAGGTTAGGCTATGGATAACGAAGCGCATCAGAGTCTATTTCCACGGTCAAGCTATTATACACATTGTTTTCATTATGAACATGTCCTAAAATCATTATCACATAATAGTAGACCATAGGCTCGCCCCCTATTACGTGGGACCTTCAAAATTCATGGCGAAATGTGGGTGTACTATTACACCTCTGCCTACCCCTTCGGGGATACAGGCGTGAGACTATAAATAAATAAATAAAATATAGTATAGACAGACGACCGGTTAGCGCAGCGGGAGTGTAAGCGACTGCTACGCCGATGGTCGCGGGTTCGATTTCCGCTCAAGTCAAACATTTGTGTGCATGAACATGGATGTTTGTCTTGGTCTGGGTGGTTCTATGTATATATGTATGTATTTACAAAAAAAGTATATAGGTATATTTATCCATTATCTAGTACCCATAACACAAGCTCTGCTTAGCTTGGGACTAGATGGTGAAGTGTGTATGTGGTAGAATATTATTATTATAGTTGTTTGTGTATGGTCGAGCGTGTTATTAATATTATTTTGTCAATTGGTTTTGGACTTTAGGTTAGGGTTGCCAGATACGGCCGTATCATTTCCGGGACAATTACACCCCCCCCCTGCATTGGCTAGTGTTTTAAAAAGTAACTTAGAAATAGATCTTTTATACATAGATAATAATGCGGGTCGGGACTTTCGGGATTTTTTTAATACTTGGAAATGATTGGTTTGACTTTTGCAACCGGAGTATCGTAACTTTGTGAAAAAACTAATATTCTCGAATTCCGGGACGGCAACGTAAAATTACTGGACACGGGACAACACGCCTAATTCCGGGACAATCCCGGAAATCCCGGAGACCTGGCAACCCTACTTTAGGTATTTAAAATCAGAACAATGTTGATAGTAATTAGGCGTTGACCAATGCGCTTCGATATATGCGCGTCGACCCCTATGCGCAAGGTCAATGAGATAGTAGTAGTCAGTAATCACTGCATGATTATCCTTTTCCTAATTTTCTGATAGCCTTGTAAAATAAATAATACTAGCCTGACTATAGGTGTATATGGCGTAGTAGTTTAAGTCTCGCCTCGTCACATAATATTTTACTATATATTTTATATACATAATTATTAATATGTTCTTGTATTATCAAATGTATGTATTTAAACTATGTAAGTGTGTATGTATTACGTTCATGCTACAAAAGTTCCTCTTCAATCACTTCTACAATACTTTTAATCTCTGCTCCACTCTAAGGTAGACTGGGAGATAATGCCTAAGGCATTAAGTCCGCCTTTATACGCTTCAGAGTATATAAAGTTATAAAATAAATAAATTAATATTGAGCCAGGTGTTGTGGGCTCGAAACAACAACTTGTGGATCACCCAATGTGTTGTCGCTAACAGGACAACACAACATTTTATGTGATTCACATATGCATAATTAATTGTTTCAATGTTATTCCTAATGCGTCTACGCTGGTTAGTTAATACCCATTCTGAATTGTCGGACAAAACAGAAAACAGAAGGAAGTAAAAGTAAAAAACTTTTATGAAATAATAGATGAGCCCGCGTTTACACCCGCGTTATTTAAGGCTACTACTGCTCCGCTCCCATGGCTCATAGGGTAATGTTATAGCCTTATAGCCTTCCTTGATAAATGGGCTATCTAACACTGAAAGTACTTTTGGAATCGGACCAGAAGTTCCTGAGATTAGCGCGTTCAACCAACCAAACAAACAAACAAACTCTTCAGCTTTATATATTAGTATAAGATTACATGATCGAAACCCGTTACACAAAATTGTTGTTAAGAGTCTGAAAATCCTTTTCGTCCGCTGGATTTAATGTCTGTAATATTAGTGGCGATTCCACAGGAATTATTATTAAAAACATGCCCGAACCTAAGATTCAGTAAAATATGTTCTTGTTTCATTCATTCATGTTTAGTTCTTCCTTAATCCTTATGTAAAGCTTAGATACAACAAATATGTCTGTTTTGATAAACAGCGAAGCTTTAGCTTCCTCTACGCAAATTATTAGCAAATATTATATTAAGCGACCAACACCAGTGGTTAATTAAGTCAAACTTTGTTTAATAAAGTGTAACACAAACTTGATTATGACTTAATTCGGTTATTTAAGCGCTCGTAGCGAGATTCATTCATTATAATAAGATGTAGGTCGGCAAAGTTAAGCGACAGCTTGCACAGGTCGCTACTCGGATGAGTGACCGCGTTACTGTGCTTCGGAGCGCAGGTAAAGCTGTCGGTCCCGGTTCCTGTCTCAGGGCAAGAGTCGTTAGGACATGTCGCAGGCCTTCAAGCGGTCCGAAAACTCTGAACACAGAGTTGACCACATACACGAAATAGAAAGAAAGATTTAAAAGATAGGTAGCGCGATCCTTGGTCCAGTGGATAGCGTATGCGACTGCTGATCGGAGGTCCTGGGTTCGATTCCCGGGTCGGGCAAAAGTGTTACTGGGTTTTTCCGAATTCTCAGTAGCAGCACGGAGTCTGGTGATGTGCCCGGTAACGGCAATAGGCTCGCCCCCTATTACGTGGGACCTAAAAAAAATTCATGGCGAAATGTGGGTGTGATATTGCAATATCACACCCAGATCCGATGATATTGCAATACCCCCGAAGGGGTAGTGATATTGCAATATATTGCAATAATACCCCTTCGGGGATACATGCGTGAGACTACAATTAAATAAAATAAATATTATTGAATATCAGGTATTATCGCTGGCACGAGTACCATTTTTTAGGGTTCCGTACCTAAAAGGTAAAAAACAGGACCCTATTACTAAGCCTCCGCTGTCTGTCTGTCCGTCTGTCTGTCACCAGGCTGTATCTCATAAACCGTGATAGCTAGAAAGCAAAAATAGCTGAAATTTTCACAAATTATGTATTTCGGTTGCCGCTATAACAACAATTAATACTAAAAATAAAACAAATGAAAATATTTAGGGGGGTCCCATACAATAAACGTGGTTTTTTCGTATTTTTTGCTCAAAATCACTAACGGTTACAGGTAGACTTTAAATTTTCACAGAATATGTAGTTGTATATTACCTTTCAAAATAAATAATTAAATAAAAAAAAGTAAATAACAAAGAGGAGCTCCCATACAACAAACGTAATTTTTAAGCAATTTGTTACTCGATCTTAATAAACAGGTAGAAACTTAAAAAATATTTAAGTATCAACAACAAACGTGATTTTATTTTATAGATGATGGTACGGAACCCTTCGTGCGCGAGTCCGACTTGCACTTGCCCAATGTTTTAGTAATTTGTGAATAACTTAAATATTAGGAATATACCTATTATAATAATTAAGTTCTACTGAAATCCTCTGTGTATCTGAATATTTTTCTTTTTTTTACATTAACTTTATTGGCAACCTATCAACATACATACATACATAGACTCACGCCTGTTTCCCCGAAGGGGTAGGCAGAGGCATATTAAGCGCCCACTTTTCGCCAGTGTTTTGATCCCACGTAATAGGTGGCGAGCCTATTGCCGCTTATTGGGACATTTTGTTTGCCAGAGCCTCGTCCGTTGATCGGCAGGTGCACCACTTGCAGGTGAGGTTGGATTGGGACCCTTTTTTTTTTTTGGTGTCGGGTTGGAAAATCCTCATGGAATCCCTCCGCCCCGGGAGAAGGACGAAGGGGACTGTCAGACTCTTACTGACTAAAAACCAACCAGTGTTCGGAGGGTAGGGATTCGCATAAGCATTCGTCGCTACCCACCGACGGGTATCGGCCCGCCAGATGGTCAGGCGGGCCCCGAACAAAACCCCCTTGGCGGCGGATTAAGGTGTTGGGTTCCGCCGCCAAAACACTCAGCGGCCGCAGAGGATAGGGAGGACGGCAACGCAACACCGCATCTCCTCTTCCTCTGCGGCCCCACCACGACGCATCGAATGGTGCGCCCCCATTTGGTCGCGGGAGATAGGGTGCGCGGCAACGCAACACCGACACGCCTCTCCTCCCGCGACCGCACCCGACTGCGAGGGACAGACAGAACTGTCCCCCGCACCCGCGCCGTTGGACGCATCCTGCGCAGACCCCGTCAAGCCCACGCGGGGCGTCCCCTTCTGGATCCCTCTTAGCTTCACCGCGGGTAACCAATCCACGGTTACTGAGCCCCCCCACCACGACAAGGTGGAGATCCCACGGGGGGGGGTGGCTTGGGACCCTAAGTTCTTGGTGGGAACCCTATGCAACGTTAACCTATCAACGTTACCAAAAATACTATTATACGAATATTTATTTATTATAATAAGACTTTTTCTGTTTCATTAGTAGCTTATTTATTTTCTCGTCTTACATTTTAGCATAAATATAAGACGAGAAATCAGACATAATGTATATTTCTTTGATTAATTGTCTAGCCTTTAGCAGACATTATCCTTGTATCTTCTACGCAGACGCAGCTCATAGTCTTTTAGTATATAATAAAATCATCAGTCCTTTATACTGTCTCACTGCTGGGCACGGGCCTCTTCTCACTATGAGAAGGGTAAGGCCATAGTCCACCACGATGGCCAAGTGCGGGTTGGCAGACTTCACATGTCTTTCGAGAACATCATGGAAAACTCTCAGACATGCAGGTTTCATCACGATATTTTCCTTCGCCGATAAGCAAGCGATAATTAACAATTTAATACGCACTTAACTTCGATAATTTATTGGTGCGTGCCGTGGATTCGAACCCGAGACCCTCTACGTAGCAGTCTGTCAGTCTCACCACTCGGCTATCGCTGCTTAATCTTTTAGTAAATTTGGTTAATGGAGATATGTCTAGAATTATTTTAAGAGTAAGATTAAGAAAAAGCAGTTTAGAATACCTGTACCCAATCACAGCACGTATTTAGTTAAATTAAGATGGATTTAAAATAATTTAAGAAAAAGAGTAAGGACCTGGGTTAAATCAGAGGTAATAGAAGATAAAGGTACGAAGGAAAGACCTGTTGCCTTCCGGCTAGAGTTCAGCGTTAACATTTTGGATTCTGTGCCTTTAAATCGCAATAATGCTTCCCCCGCGTTGGAAATCCAAGCTTTTATGGAGAAGGGCGCCTACGAGATTAAGGAGCCTCTATTATAGAGCCTGCACTAATTGTAATTCTTAAGTCGGCTACATCTCATCATAAGTAGAGTTCAAATGATCACATAGTATGAAGGTATTTCTATTACGGATATAGATATCATCATAGTTAATATAACTAGTCAAGTTCGAGAGTACGAAGGAGAGTAGGAAGATCTCCATAAAGCAGAACATAGTGTTATGAGGTCTTATTGTGTGAGTACGATTCGCACCTGGCTGTTCTTATCTGGTTAATTGTAAACAAAGCTCTGGTTCAACAAAGCTGTTTAAAATGACTTAGGTTTTAGAAATTTGTAATAATCCATGTCCGTTAACGAAGCCTCGCAAGCTACGTAAGCTTATAAAGGATGCAATGAAAAACATTATGTATGCATATTTGATACCGTGATACTAGCGCTAATAAATAAATCTTACTCCGAATTACGAACTTAATTAATGACGTCAAACCTTACTAATTAGAATGAGAATAACAAAAGTTACTCTAGGTAAATAATATATATAATAATTGTGCTGAAATTAAACGAATAATAATATGTAGACAGCTGATTTACTAAACAATTACCGTCGACCGCCTTCTGACCTGACCTGATTAATCACCTGTTTTATAGCCCATAAAATTGGTCCCAACAAAACAACCACACAACTTCGGATACAGAAACAGCTGGAAAACAATCTTCATTATTACATTACGTGCTAGTACTTACCTTAGATCATTTATCGCGATTGTACACAACAAAACACTGTGTCTAAGAAGCGTTCGTTCACTTGTGATGTTGGACAACAACTGAGGTGCTGGAAACTTGCGCGGACGGAGCTGCGCAGGATACAATGGTTCAGGGAAGAGCCGTGCGGACCGCTGCCTGCGGAACCTGACTTATGAATGATATACCCTGCGAAGGTATAGCGTGTGGGGGACCGTTTGGCCCGCGGGGCGCGCGGGGAAGGGTTATATAACGCGCCCGATCGATACCCGGGCGGCGCTTAGGACTCAACACAGTTTTCCTTTATTGCAAACTATACATTGCCCGCTAATCCTATTTGTTTTATTGTACGTTTATCCATCAGTTTCAAATGTCGCGATTGCATGTTTGGTCGACAGACATTGTAGCGCGAATGCTTGCAAAGCAGTTCAATTTGAACTAGGTATATGCTCAAACTTACATAAAAAAGCTTGTTAGAAATAACGAACATGTTCTAGCAATTTTGTAATGCTGCTTACATTTATTTATTCTAAACAACAGCTTCGTCGTTAAAAGCTTCGGTACATATTTTCCGGGAATTTTTTGAATGGATCTGGTTTTGTTGTTGTTTTTTCTCAAACAATACTAATGGGCAGTGTCTGTTTCCGAAAAGAAAACCTTGTATTTGCCGGTAGCAGCATTGAATTTGTAAGTAAGTAGGTATAACAAGTAGGTACTTTCAGATAACTTGTGAATGGGGGAAACAAGGACCAAGTATGGAGCAAATTCCTTGATAGATTTTGATCTTTTGAGATATATACACAAAGGAATATCGGGTATCAAATTATCAGAAGTGATTATCAAAACAGTAAAATGATATAGCTTCTAGTTGTGCTCAAAAAGCATAAGTTACATCAGCTGTGGTCAGCTGTGAATCAACGTCAGGAGAACATTTTAATAGACGCATGCTGGACATCGTAAAATATGCACAGATCCTTCAATGGCAGGCGTTTCAGCTGCCAACGCATAAGGCAATTAGTTTTCTTGTGTTGCCTCGACAAGTCTCTCTTAAGCTATATGAAAGCCATTCACAAAACTACTATACAGTGATGAACTACTATACAGTAATAGTGACTACTACTACTAGTATCATATGTTGTTTTCCTGACTATTAAAAAGACTATGACTCATAAAATGATGACTATCTACCTAATTCATAAATAACATATATCGATAATTGTCTAATAACTTTAACAAGTGGCCGTGCTCACACAATTTTAACTAGTTTAAGGCACTTTCTATAATATTGATTATACAATTTTAAGCAATTAAAAACAAAAGTAATCTACACAAATAAAAAAAGACATGTTCTGACTGACATCATTTTAGAGCTTAAACGAATGAAGCCGAAAACGTGAAAATTTGACAATGGGTTTAATGTAGGCGCTCATTTATATATTTTTATGTTTCGATCCGAGTGGTGACGGATTAAGAATACGGAATGTCACCACCCCATATGTGGCCACCCCATGGGTGTTGTGAGAGCCGACAGAGGGAGCATATTATACAGAGAACAACACTGTAAGAGAAGGAAAACTTGATACAAACCCTCTACCAACCCGTTTGGCCAGCGTGGTTTAGCAGACAAATTCCTCCTTTCAAAGGAGAGGCCTAGTCCAGCAGTGGCCTGTTAAAGGCTGCTGATGAATATATTTTTATGTGGAAGGCGAAAAAACATTTGGATACTTGTTTGAAAATATAGTAATTTTGAAGGACTATGAAAATCTGGGAAGCAGCTGGATTGGTTTAAAATAAATGCGTTCAATATTGACAATGACCTTAAAGATTTAAGTTTGTCGGTCACAATGTCGCTTGAGGGGTTCGTCGTATTGAGGTCGGTAACTATCTTGCATTACAGGTTAAAATAACGCCATGGTTGCTTACATAAATTATATAGGTATGTTATACATATATAATCTCACGCCTATATCCCCAAAGACGTAGGCAGAGGAATATGACTACACCCACTTTCCGCCAGCTTTATTTTTAGTCCCACGTAATAGGCCTATTGTCGTACCAGGCACATTGCCAGACTCCGGGCTGCTACTGAGAATTACCTAACGGAAAAACCCAATAACACTTTGCCCGACCCGGGAACTGAACCCTAGACCTCCTAATCCCACGCGCATTTATGCCGCGAGACCAACGAGGCAGCCAGGTAGGTATGTTACAGTGTTCCGTATGGTGAAGGGTTAAGATTACGGAAAAAGAAAAATCGTGAGCAGTTAGTTGTGATTTTCTATTATATCTTATATTCGTTATAATATTTAGAAAACTCTTGACAATCTTATCATTCTGGTTACAATGCGAAATAAGTGTAGTTTTTACTGTTCACAATTTCTATTACCATTTTCACTATACCAATAGCTTAAACCTAAGCCTATACTTACTGTTAGTATATTACTAGGCATGCCTTTTAAGTTCTGTCGTTTCCATATTTCCCGGCAATTTTGAATTTGTAACTGTTCTATATTCGAAAGTGTTTAAATTTTGAATCTTAACCCCTTGTATGCCGGAACGCAGATCTCAACGAGACACAATAGCTTTTTAATTGTGTCTGGTATTCCGGCATACAAGAGGTTAAAACAGTTGAAAGTATTAGGATTTGCTATTGTTTATTGCTGTGGGACAACTAATTCTCGAAGATCGTCATGTGACGTATCGAGAGATAGAAGCTCTATTAGGCATTTCAGCGACAACGATTCAGAAGATCTTGCATGAAGCGCTTGGTGTGAGAAAGCTAGTTTGCCGTTGGATACCGCATATACTTTCCGACGATCACAAGGCGGCCCACGTCAGATGGTGTTAGAAAACTTTGCAAAGGTTCAACCGAGGAGAGTCAAATCACGTCTGCGAAATCATCAGTGGTGACGAATCTTGGATCTATGCCTACGATCCTGATTCCAAACAAAAATCTACAATCTGGGTCTTTTAAGACGAGCCAAAGCCGACTAAAGTTGTTCGTTCTCGAAGCACTTCAAAAAAGATGGTGGCCACGTTCGTTGGAAAGACCGGTCATGTTGCGACTATTGCACTTGAAGAGCGTAGAACGGTTAACGCAGAGTGTTAAACCATAGTTTTTTTACCATAAGCCTTTGCCGAACTTCTAACTCAAAGCGACGCATCATCCTGCACCACGACAACGCAAGCTCACACAGCGCTCGTCAAACGATTGAGTATTTGAAGCAGGAAAAAGTAGAAATTCTTGACCATCCTCCATACAGTCCTGACCTAAGCCCTAACGATTTCTTTACATTTCCTATAATTAAGAAGTCTTCGTGGTCAAAGGGTCCAGTCCGGTGAAGAAGCAGTCGACGCTTTCACGTCAGCCATTTTGAACACCCCTAATTTAGAGTGGAATAAATGTTATAATAACTGGTTTGAGCGAATAGAAAAGTGTATTAAGCTATGTGGTGAAGACTTTGAAAAACAATAAAAAGTACTATAAGTTTCTAGTTATGTTTTTTCTTCAAACGACTAAACTTAAATGGCAAGCTTGTAGGTACTACCAATGGTACTACTACATAGGTACGTAAAATACCGCCATACTAAATGCGACATTATCTACTGATGCAGTGACAGATCGTTCCACAGTTGATTGATAGATATAGTCACTGGCTGAGATAAATCGAAATGGCTGCACAAAGAAACTTGAAATCTACGACTTTTTTACTTTTAAACTTCGGTACTATTTGGCATTACGAGCTACAATTGTGTTAATGGCAGGGAATAGCTTTTTCGATAAATATTTCAATTAATTAATTAATAATTAAGCGAAAATAAATAACGAATGGATAGTCAGTATTATTAAAAGACTCAAAGCTTATAAAATTTATATTTTAATACAATTATATAAATTTTCATGTAGGTAAACGTTGAATGGTTAGTATTTAAATTAAAATAAAAAATATCGCTGTTATTAAATCAATTTGTTTAAGAATTTTACTCTAAATTGCTACGTTTACATTACATTCTTAATTAAATGTCTTTTAATGCCCTCCAGTTAACCTGAGTGTGATACAGAGCCAGTTGTAAAATATTTATAGAATTTATAAAACGATGTTAAAGATTTTCTAAAAACGTTATAAATTAGCGTATTATGAAGATTTCCCAGCTGTCGACGAGGATTGTCTGTCCAACAAACAAAGCTAAAGTAATTTGACCCAATATGTTTGTGTACCGAAGGGAGGTCTCACCGAAAGTAGGCAACACAAATATAAGGGGCCAACTAAATAATAATATATTTGAGATAATGACTGACTTGTTGGTCTAGTGGTTGGATCACTGACTGTTAAGCTCGACTTTATAGGTTTGAGATTCTAAAATAAATCTTTGTGTTGGGTAAGATTTTAGTCATACTGTGTTTGGTATGTATTTGAAATGACACATACATACAAATACTGCTGCCTCCGTGGTCTAGTGGATAGCGTATGCGACTGCTGATCGGAGGTCCCGGGTTCGATTCCCGGGTCAGACACTAGTGTTACTGGGTTTTTCCGAATTCTCAGTAGCAGCACGGAGTCTGGTGATGTGCCCGGTAACGGCAATAGGCTCGCCCCCTATTACGTGGGACCTAAAAATTCATGGTGAAATGTGGGTGTAATATTACACCTCTGCCTACCCCTTCGGGAATTCAGGCGTGAGTCTATAACTATAACTTACTCCTTTTTCCAGTCTTGATAGGCAGAGACAACAGAACGCCACTTGCTTATATCCTTACAAACCTCTTGCACTTCCTCTTTACTACACTTACTTTTCATACATGCTCGCCGGTTTCGGGTGCTTCGGCGTTTGATTTAGAAATAAATGAGTAAGTTAATCAGTTTCGTGGTTAACATTGTCTAAGTATTTGTAATGATATATGTATGCTTGTTTATTCATCACCAGCTCTCAGCATCCTTACTTTACGTATTTATTTCAAGATCATTGGGCATTGAATACCTCTCATATAGAAGTGACCTAGAACTTTTGACTCTATTTAATTTCTTAAGTAATGTCAAAGAAACTTTTATTTCTTAGGTAATGTTTTCAGTATTGTCAAAAAAAAAACGCAGACTACACAAAGAAGAAATTTATAATACCTTTATGAACTTTTTTTAAAGAAAGGCGAGACTTTCATAATAAAATTACAATGCAAATGAAGATGCCATTTAAATAGCGCTTTTTCACACCGTTAATGCTGAAAGCGGAGTTTCTATAATATTTTTTTTATCGTAAAAGTAATAAAGATTGCGATTTGTAAGGGTCTCAATGGTCTTACGTAACTGTCTAGAAATCTAGAACTGTGTGTAATGGCACGGTAATAATATCTAACAGTATTGTAACTCCATACAAACGCACGAAACTCGAGTTATACCTACGCGCCTCGAGCACAGTACCCATTAGACTGTGTGGACTGTGCCAAGAGTACCCACAGCCGCGATCGTGCCGCAGCTCGCATGCGGCGCGTCTGGTAGGTATATAACTCACGAAGGCGGCCGAGTTACAATACTGTTAGATTATATTACCGTGGTAATGGCCAGAGATTTGCTAGGCGGTGTGCGTGAAAATATCCAACAAACGTATGACGTAGGAATGCTAAACAAATACAGCGTAGCAGTTGCTACGAACAACTACTTTTTATCGTTAGGCATCTATCGTACAATGTTAGGCAGCGGCAGCCTAGTGGAGACACACACAACAGACTTGTGCGATACTTTGCATTGTTATGTGTGTAAAATAAACATCTCTTCTATTTCAATCCATGTGATTGGTGAATCGCGGCACAGCTCGTCTTTGCTCTGCTCCGCTCCGCCTCAGTGGAACCGCAGTCTTAAGCGGCCGGTCCCGGTCGTCATGAAGATCTTTGATAGTCGTTAAAGGGAGTCAGTAGCTCTGAATAAACTGACAATAGTCTAAGCCGTGTAATATTTCCATCTCTTTGGATTGCAGAGGTGAGACAGGCAGTCGATCTGTGGAAAAGCAAATACTCAGTCAAATCCACTTAGTCTAGAAACCGGACCTCGGGTTCTAACTGGGATATTAGGAGGATGATGAACGCTTATCTTCAAGTCAGACATGACACTGATCGCAAATCATCATTAGGATACGGACTACTTAACTATTTTTACTAAGCTACGTGCGACTTCTAGGGTTGGCGTCGCAAGATGCTTTGACAAATACAACGTCCAATCTTCGAAAACTTTATTAACCACGATAGAATTTGAAAGCTACTCAATTTTATATCGATTTATCTATGAACGAAGATACTTATAATTATCTCGCTGATCTTTATTAACTGCAGACACTTGAGATTCGGAGACTCATGGCGAAATGTGGGTGTAATATTTATACCTCTGTCTACCCCTTCGGGGATACAGGCGTGAGACTATAAAAAAATTGTTAGACTAGTTAGCTATCACGGACTCCAAGTGAAAAAGTTTTGAAGATGATGTTGAGTTTTAGTCTTATAAAAAATAACCAAACATCTACCTATCAGGTGAAAGAGTGAATTCTACGTTAAAACTTAAAAAAGTAGAGCAAAAGCAATATAAAAATAGTCGATTTTTACAGAAGTCACTGAATATTGTTCTACCCGCGCTATAGGCCGCCATGACAGTGCGATGATATTTAATAAATGAAAGCTCTACACCCAGTGTAAAGGTGCCAATATCTCTTTTACAGCCTTCATGAAAAGTAATTAAAAATTTTCGCCTGACCTGGTCTTTATTAAACGATTTTATGGAGCGGAAAATTTTGATGAAAATTATTTTATTATTCTTAGAACTCTTTTATTAAAAAGAGTTCTAAGAAATATCCAGGACGATATCGTTTCAGGCTTTGATCAAATTTTTGTATTTTAATCAATGATGTTTCGTGCAGTATCAATTATTACCAAAAAACTACTGTGAATACTTATCTGTATATATAAAATTATTGCACTACTGACTGACTGACAGACAATGCACAGCTAAAGCTATTGTCAAAGAACTCCGATATTTACATAGAGGCGCATTTCATATGGGCGCTTTGAAGACAAACTTTCTGCGACTCAAGTTGCCGCTTGGCGGCGTGGCAGTCGCGCTGCGGCAGCTGTCTCTCTCTCCTCCAGTGTTTCTTATCTACGAGAGCGAAAGAGACGGAGAACGATGCCATCGCCGCCAACGGCGCCAACTACGAACTAAACTGAAGACAGTCCCCACTTGGAATCGGCACACGAAATCCTTATGAACTGCGCTTCTATGTAAATCTGTATTCATTGCTATTGGACGCTGGAAGCTGATATTTGGCATGTATGTATGTTTCTTGGGGACCGTAGGGGTGCATTAAGTGATTTCCTGAAATTACCACTGAATTGGTAATAAACGGTTAAATTAAAACAAAATTTGCGAGCGTAGCTGCAGGCATGCTCTAGTCAATATATTTTAAAGCTTGATATTCTTCGAGCCCAACGCGTATCAAACCCGAACAATATTCTGACTCCAGTTATAAATAATCAAGTTAACGCCACAGCCGAAATAATGTTTCTGAATTCAGGATCATTTAATGCTTTGTTATGTGTCGTTCAAGATTATACAGTTGTTTGTACAAGCGAGAAATGTCTCGTGAAATAACAATATTACGTTAAGATTTCGGTACAGTCGTGCCTTTAGACCGTCTAAACATTCTGCTTATCATCTATTTGTTTGAATAACGCATTTATTTTATTCTTTGTAATGATAATGTCCTCCCGACCGATTCCGGCCACGGCGGCTTGTCTATATATATATGAGACTTGCCAACTGCGCGGGACATATTATAGTGCACAAGTGTGTGCGAATACACAAGTGCACTCACTATTATTATATCTCCCTCACTCTCATAGTCCGATGCGACGTCACATGCGACACGACCGGAGAGAGATTGGGCGCAGGATCAACGGCTTAACGTGCTTTCCGAGGCACGGGGGTGTGACACTGCCAACTTGCTGACTCCAAACTTCTATTGGATAATTCCTATCAGAAAAACCCTATTTCACTTTTTGTTCGACCCGGGAATCGAACCCGAGACCTCATGATCCGCAGTTGCTAACACTACCGCAGGACCACAGATGCAGAGGCATGATTATTTGTATGACTATATTAGTTAACATTTTAAATGTGATAGTCTTGTTGTGAATGTAATGTGTTGTTGTTTGTTTATCTCTCCTTTTCACGTCGCAACGGAGGGATGTTATGGTTTGATTTCTGTGTGTCTCAGGTTCAGACAGACGGCGTAAACCACTACCTTCGAAGTTATGTGCGTACTTAATAAAATTGTTCTTTATCTCTTGTTCGTGCTTAGGAGAGCAATTAAAGCCGTTGTTTTCAATTATCATGATGATTTTAACAGTAATAGAGTCAATGGTCTAAGCTGAGAATATAGAATATATTGTCCGTGTGGTGACGGATTAAGAATACGGAATGTCACCACCACATATCATCCCATGGGTGTCGTAAGAGCCGACAGAGGGAGCATTACGGTTGCTTACATAAATTATATAGACGTATGTTATAGTGGTCCGTATGGTGAAGGATTAAGATTACGGTAAAAGAAAAATCGTGGACAGTTAGTTGTGATTTTCTATTAGGTATATCTTGTATTCGTAAAAATCCATGGCGAAATGTGGGTGTATTATAACACCTCTGCCTACCCCTTCGGGGATACAGGCGTGACTGAGTCTTATATTCGTTATAAGATTAGGAGAACTCTTGACAATCTTATCATTCTGGTTATAATGCGAAATAAGTGTAGTTTTTACTGTTCACAATTTCTTTTACCATTTTTACTATACCAATAGCTTATTTCTAAAGCCTGGAATACATGTTGGCCGAGCGTCGCCGAGTGAACGCCAATACCAACGTATAGACAGTATATTTGCATAGTCTTGCCATCGCTCGGTGTTGCTCGCCTCACGGCTTACAGCGGCGGGCGGCAGTGGCAAGCGTTATCGATGTACATGGCGTGTTTACTGTGACGCGGCGCGCGGCCGCCTCAGAGTAATCGCGTCATGTACATCGCCCCTGCCGCGCCGCTCGCCGCTTAGACCGATCTCGTGACCAGGCCCTAAAGTCAAGCGATAAACGTGTATAGAACTCATTTGGCGTAGCTTGTCACAACTTGCGGTCGCGCGCGACCACTTGCCGCACTTCGGAGCGCTGTCGGTTTTTCTGCACAAATCAAAGGCGTTCGCGCGCACTCGGCCAATAGTGTCCACATGTTTGTCAGCGCGCCATTACGCCCCTGTTCTATTTTTGTGAATACTCTACATCCACCACCTTCTTTTTCATCTTTTCTTTTTCTCAACTTTAGTGCGGTATACACTGACATATAAGCGCTCATTAAATAAAAGCAGCAGCTGCAATAACTTATACCTATGTCGTCGTCATCCATTTTGTTTCAATTCACAATACAAACTGACGGAGCCCAACGTATGGGCATCTCTTCAAAATTCGTCTGTATAGGCCATTTGCATTGGTTTTCGATATACTTGCCGAACGTGTAGGCAGTAACACTTGCCTTGTATTAATTTGCCTACGCTCGCGTTGGCCGAGCGTCGCCGAGTGAACGCCAATCGTCATCCATCTTGTTTCAATTCACAATATGTACAAACTGACTGAGCCCAACGTGTAGACAGTAACACTTGCCTTGTATTAATTTGCCTACGCTCGCGTTGGCCTAAGCTTGACAAACATGTATTGCAGGCTTAAGCTATTACTTACTGTTAGTAGTTACTACATACGTAAAATACCGCCATACTAAATGCCGAAGACATTATCTACTGATGCAGTGACGGATCGTTCCACAATTGATGGATAGATAATGTCACTGGCTGAGATGAATCGAAGTGGCTACACAAAGAAACTTGAAATCTACGACTTTTTGACTTTTTAAACTGCCGTACTATTTGACATTACGAGCTACAATTGTGTTAATGGCAGGGAATAGCTTTTTCGATAAATACTTCATTTAATTAATTAATAATTAAGCGAAAGTTAACATCGAATAGTCAGGATAGTCAGTATAATGAAAAGACTCAAAGCTTATACATACATTCATACATAGACTCACGCCTGTTTCCCCGAAGGGGTAGGCAGAGGCATATTAAACGCCCACATTTCGCCAGTGTTTTGATCCCACGTAATAGGTGGCGAGCCTATTGCCGCTTATCGAGATATTTTGTTTGCCAGAGCCTCGTCCGTTGATCGGCAGGTGCACCACTTGCAGGTGAGGTTGGCTTGGGCCCCTAAGTTTTTGGTGGGAACCCTATGCACCCTATATCAAAGCTTATTAAATTTATATTTTAATACACCACTATTTTTTAGTACAAAAAATTTAACAGGGCACTAAGTATCTTTAACTGATCATATTTATGTAGTTGAAAAATAAAAACACTAAGTCCCAAAACTGTCTCAAAACTGTCCACAAAAATACGTGATAATTGGTAAATGCAATACTAATACTATGACCGACCCGTGTAGTATCATAGTAAAATAAACCATTGATAAATTCCCCCCCCCCACGCCCCTCTGCGCCTGCGCCACGTCCCGACGATGCGACAAACAGTACTAAATTGTTAGCTAAAGTGAGCTACTTTAGCTAACAATTTAGTACTGTATCTATATCTAATTTCGTTGCAAAAGTTAATTGTTTGTCTACGTTTGCCCGACGCGATGGCCTATCATATCAGTTCATATCACGGGAGTATGTAGCTACGCTCCGTGCGTACTTTTTGAGTGGAAAAATCGCGAATGCAGCTGTGTACCCATGGACATTGTATTGTGAGTGTACGAAAGTGACCGGGTCAGTGTCAAACAATTATAACAGTGCATATTGGATGCTTTTGACAACGGTGGTGGACATTTCGAAGGACAATGGAAATACTTGTAAGTTTAGTAAATAATACGTACTTAAGTAAATAATAATTTGATGCGGGCGGCTCAAAATCGCTCTGTGTTCTCCACACACCTTGAGGAAGGCCTATGTCCAACAGTGGACGTCTCTAGGCTGACATGATGATGATAACATAATTTGTAAATAGCGGATGATTCTAACTTCATAAATACACCAAAATTACTCTTTTCTTTTAGTCCAGAACACCATCTTTTATTTTGATATTTGTTTGCTTTCTAATTACATACCTCCGTATTTAATTACTTGTTAAACGATAAATTTTACCGGTCCTAAGCCCGAATGAGGTATGAAGGAAAGGGTAGAATTAACAAAATTAAAAAATAACTACCCACATTTATTAATTTCCTTCATTTTATTTTCTATGGCTACCTACATCATAAGTGCGACAGAGAGAATGCGAATGAGCAGGATGGAATATTATCAATGAATTAGTGAGTGGATTGTAAAATATGACTATGATTTAAGTGAGATTTTCTACAATAAACAAATGATAATAACTTTGCTCTTTATTGATATTATGAAATTCTTACGTCACATATATGATAATAATATCTTCGCTAATCTGTCCTTAAAGTTTTTGTACTAATTAAAAAATAGTGGTGTATAATTATATAAATTTTCATGTAGGTAAACGTTGAATGGTTAGTATTTAAATAAAAATAAAAATATCGCTGTTATTAAGTAAATTTGTTAAAGAATTTTACTCTAAATGGCTACGTTTACATTACATTATTAATTAAATATCTTTTAATACCTCCAGTTAACCTGAGGATGATACAGAGCCAGTTGTAAAATATTTATAGAATTTATAATACGATGTTAAAGATCACTTGAAACGTTACAAATGAGTGTATTGTGAAGATTTCCTAGCTGTCGGCGAGGATTGTCTGTCCGACAAACAAAGCCAAAGTATTATTTTACCCAACAGGTTTGTACCTAAGGGATGTCTTACCGAAAGTAGTCAACAAAAATGTACATAAGTACATACATACATATACTCACGCCTTTTTCCCGTCGGGGTAGGCAGAGACAACGGATCGCCACTTGCTTCTATCCTTACAAACCTCACGCGCTTACTCTACATTCATTACTCTTTTCATACATGCAAAAATGTAAGGGTAAACTAGATATTTTTCGAATTGTAAATCAATTATAAATTATAAGGAATGAGCATTGATTGACTTGGTTGAGTCAAGTAGTTAGTGTCGCTGACTACTGAGCTTCATGTCATAGGTTTGAGGTTCTAGGACAAATCTTTGTGTTGAGCACGATTTTAGTCATCCTGTGTTTGGTATGTATTAAGAAATAACACATATATACATATACTCACGCCTTTTTCCAGTCGGGGTAGGCAGAAACAACAGAACGCCACTTGCTTCCATCCTTTGTTTTTTTACAAACACTAACTCTACATTCATTACCTTTTTTACCATTACATTATGAACCGGTTTCGGGTGCTACGACGGCACAGATATCTTACTTATTTATTTTTAAATAAATAAAAATAAATAAGTAAGATATCTGTGGCTACCGTTGTCTAAGTATTTATAACTATATAATTTTCTGTGAACTGTCCCAGGATTTTAAGGTTGTTTCTTTGCCATCAGCTCTCAGCATCCTTAATTTAAGCATTTATTTCAAGACCTTATGTCACTAAATTCCTCTTATATATTTAGCAATTATATTATTTTTTAAATAATGTCTTCTACAGTGCAAAGAAATACGTAGACTACATAAAAATATAAGTAATAATATCTACCTTTATGAACTTTTTTGTAAAGAAAGGCGAGTCACAGACTTTCATAATAAAAATACAATGTAAATGAAGCTGCCATTTAAATAGCCTTTTTTCACACCGTTAATGCTGAAAGCAGAGTTTCTATAATATTTTTTTATCGTAAGAGTAATAAAGATTACGATTTGTAAGGGTCTGAATAAGCAGCTTTTGTAACTATCTAGAAATTTGGAACTGTGCGTAATGGCCAGAGATTTGGTAGGCGGTGTGCGTGAAAATATCCAACAAACGTATGACGTAGGAATGCTAAAGAAATACAGCGTAGCAGTTGCTACGAACAACTACTTTTTATCGTTATCTATCGTACAATGTTAGACAGCGAAAGCCTAATGGAGAATATATATATATATATATATGTATATATATATATATATATATATATATATATATATATATATATATATATATATATATATATATATATATATATATATATATATATATATATATATATATATATATATATATATATATATATATATATATATATATATATATATATAGACGAGAATTAACGCGAACAGGCATTAGGTATTTACATACCTTATTTTGCTTGACGTTTCGAGATGGTTGCACGTCCCGTGGTCGCAAGCTGACTGACTGTAGTGATGTCACATCTCCAAGTGCGAGGTAGGAGATTCTATTTTTGAAGAAGAAGAAGAAGAAAATTCATTTATTTTTACAACATACACAACAGTTAAATATAACATAAACATGAGACAACTACAAAATAACACAAGCAGGTATGTTATAAAAACGAGGTTACCACTCAGGCTTATGTTGATCATGGCGAAGACCACAAACCAACCCTGATCTTAGGTGGTAACCCCAGATGACGATCACAGATATCAAACATACATTATAATATTATTATACAAACGGAAAAAATAATAATAATAATAACACATAATTAAATTGAAATGGCTTGGCGAACCGGTTTTCAAGCCCTTGCCTCGCCATCTGCATCTCACTTACTCACACAAAGGCGTCTCGCTTGGTTGATTACGCAACTGCAACCTGCGAGCGAATCACTCGGCCATCATTCAGCCTTCGCGCTGCCCGAGAATGGCCGCCGCGCGATCAAAAAATATATAATTTTAATGATAACAAACTACGCTCATATACACGAAAAATATGTTATTATATATTTAACTAAGACATACAAACTGGAGAACATGTTTATTGCCATAAAGATCTCAACATTCGGTGGATAACAGGTACGTATTGTAAGTTTTATAATTAGGTATGTAGCAAATTATATATCGGCAAACATTACACTGCCTACAAATACTGACTCACACATAGACAATAAGTAAATAAACAAACATACACATTACTTCTATTGCTATTATTCTTTTCTTACTTCCTACCTTTTTTTCAGGTCTTGAAACCTTTACTAGCTCCACCACAGCCCATCCTCTAGGCCTCATGGTAAAGTTACAATTTACAAAAGCTTTGCCACCTTGCTCCGCAAGCAAGTTATGTTCGCAACCGAACAGAGAAGTGCGCAGGTATAGGTCGAGTATACCTGTCAAGAACGTCAGGGATACTACCCAGTGGTCATAAACAAAACGTAAGTATTTCGTATTCATTTTTGTGTTTAATTTATTTATACCGATTTTCCTGCTCGCATTTTTGTTCTTGCAAGAGATGTTTTTTTAGATGAAATTTAAACGTAATTTTTGTTCTCAGGGACCTTATTGGCGGAGGCAGGTCATTCCAAATATGAGTAGCTGCATACTTATAGCACCCCCTGAAGGCTGCAGTTTTGTACCGGGGGATAGACAGCGGTCTGGCGGTGGAGCCAGTGGAGTAGTTGTAATGATCCTGTCGCCAATTTAGTTTATTGTACAGGTATTTAGGTTCTCCCGTACTCAAAACTCCAAATAATAATGTTGCTATATGAAGTTTACGCCGCGCTGACATTTTGAGTATTTCATTATTATTTAAGTGAGGTGTGACATGATTTTTTCGGGGTATATCTAAGCAATATCGAGCACACGCATTCTGTACACGCTGTATTAGATGTTGCGTCCTGGTCAAGATACAGAGACCATACACAGTATCACAATAATTAAATTTCGATAGCACCAGGCTATCCACAAGCCGCTTTCTCAGAGTAAGGCTGAGATATTTTCTTACTCTATAGAGAATTTTAAGTCTATAGAAACAGTTTCTCACAATGCCATTGATGTGGTCCTCAAAACGCAGCTCAGGGTCGATCAATATACCAAGGTCACGCGCAGTTTGCACTTGTTGAATTTCACTACCCATTATCTCTAGCTTTGGTTCAAAAGAGGATATTAAATTAATTTGGTATTTGCTCCCCACAACCAAAAATTTTGATTTATGCGCGTTTAGAACCAATGAGTTATGCTTGGACCACGCCGCTATTCTGTTGAGTTCCGTATTAATAGTGGCTGTAGCCACTATTCTACTACACACACACACAGACACGGTCGCAGTATTTTGCGGGTTAAATGATAGATATAATTGCATATCATCCGCGTACATGTGGTACAAGCAGTCTCTGAAGTTGTTTGTTATGTCGGCAGTGTATAAAACAAACAGTAGTGGTCCCAAAAGTGATCCCTGGGGAACACCCCGAGGTACCGACCGCGGAGTTGACACGATCACTGACCCGTCACTTCTGCGTATTTCGACTTGTTGAAACCTGCCTGTTAAATAGCTTTCAAACCATTTGATTGTATGTGACTCAAAACCGTAATACGAAAGCTTAGAAAGCAACAGTGAAGTATTTATGCATTCGAAAGCACGCGAATAATCGAGCAGGGTTAGTATCGTGCCCTCCCCACGACCCCCGGGTCGTTGATTTTCGAAGTACCGGCGCAATACACACTGACCGTATCTGTATATTGAACATTCGCCGACTGCGCATTAAAGTGGGGTGTTGTTAGCCTAATCACTGGATTCCACGCCGATGACAATTTGAAGCGCTCTTCCCGATTGAAATTTTTATGTTTTCTGATTTCGATCGCTTTACGCCCAACTCTTGGGTAAAAGTGGCGTTCCGTGGAGAGGACTTGGGGACGATGAAATTCAATCCAGTGATTGGTGCCCGATTGAAGTAAATGTTCCGCAATCGCCGATTTGTTCGTTTGACGGTTCTTTACAGCTGCGATGTGCTCTTTTATACGTTCAGCGAACAGCTGCAGTTGATTTTATCGACACCTGGGGTTTGTAGCGGTAGAACATTCTTTGGTGTGCCCACCATGTTGTATACTTTGGACCCTGGAGTAAATACGGTCGGAATGGAGTAGTTTTTTAACTTGTCTCCTATTTTATCCGTAACACCTCTAATGTAGGGCATGTAGGTCGGTTGTCTATTTACCGCCGAATGGTTTTCGCGCGTGATAGGCCGCGTCATTCGTCGTTGTACCTGGTATCCGTTCTTCCTAAGTACCTCCTGAACATGGTCTAGCTCTAGCTTCAAATGCTCAGGGTCACAGAGGTCATGTGCTCTGTTTTTTAGTGACGTCACAACGGATTGCAGGTGTCGAGGGTGGTGGTGCGACGTGGCGTACAGGTATCTATCTGTGTGTGTAGTCTTCCGGTATACGCAGTGTGTTAAGGACCCATCTGGTCTCACATATATATTCTTAAACATGCAACGCGAGTGTTTAACAGTTTCTAGCCTAGTGGAGACACCAACAGACTTGTGCGATACTGACTGCAGTGTTATGTGTGTATTGAATTATTGATTATCGCTTGTTTCGTGCCTCAGAGAGCACGTTAAGTCGCCGGTCCTGGTTGTTATAAAGATCTTTAATATGTAGTCGTGAAAGGGAATCAGTAGCTCTGAATAAACTAACACTAGTCTAAGCCCTGTAATATTTCTATCCCTTTGGGTTGCGGAGGTGAGACAGGGCGATGTCGCTCGTAGCTAGATCTGTAAAAAGCAAATATTCAGTCAAATCCACTTAGTCTAGAAAGCGGGACTCGGGTTCTAGCTAGGATAATAGGAGGATGAAGAACGCAGATCAGACACGACACTGATCGCAAATCATCATTAAGATACCGACTACTTAAGTTATTTACTTCTTACTTCTAGGGTTGGCGTCGCAAGGATGCTTTGATAAATTCAACGTCCAATCTTTGTAAACTTTATAAACCACGATAGAATTTGAAAGCTACTCAATTTTATATCGATTTATATGAACGAAGATACTCATAATTATCTCGCCGATCTTTATTACCTGCAGAAACTTCAATTTAATCACATATCGAATAGTATGGAAGTTAGTTAGTTATAGTTGGTCGTGGGTTTTCCGCACTTAGCCACTTATTTGGGCCATTGTGCGTAAGTGGCGACTTGATTGACGCCGACTACTCATACCACCTTAGTTCCTTCCAGAAAGCCATTAGTTGGCTGGTGTCGTTTAAAGCTTCACTCATGGTTCTGGGGTTGTTCAGCAGCTTTGCCCGTTGATCGCTCACACTTTTACAGTGCAGAATGACGTGAGCGGGTGTTTCTTCGATTTCCATGCAGCCCCTGCACAGTGGGCTGTCCGTAACGCCTATGTTGAATAGGTGCTTGTTGAGTGGACAGTGGCCGGTTATTATGCCCGTCAGATGCTTTAGTATGGAAGTTAATAAGGTCAAGTAATTAGTACGCCGCTATTTGCGCAGGTAATTACATTATATCGAATAATTATGTTCTTATTACGACTCTTATGAGATAGATTGGAATTATAGTTGGACTAGAATTATTTAGAAGGTAGGTGCTAGTGGCATTTTAGTAAAGAAATTGTGTTCGCAATAGAGATAAGATGAAAGTCGCTGTGCGGAAAATATATCTAATATTGTGTCAAATATAGTTAGACTGCCCCCGTGGTCCAGTGGATAGCGTATGCGACTGCTGATCGGAGGTCCCGGGTTCGATTCCCGGGTTGGGCAAAAGTGTTACTGGGTTTTTCCGAATACTCAGTAGCAACCCGGAGTCTGGTGATGTGCCCGGTAACGGCAATAGACTCTCCCCCTGTTACGTGGTACTAAAAACTCATGGCGAAATGTGGGTGTAATATTTACACCTCTGTCTACCCCATCGGGGATACAGGCGTGAGACTATAAAAAAATAGTTAGACTAGTTAGCTATCACGGACTCCAAGTGAAAAGGTTTTGACGATGATGTTGAGTTTTAGTCTTATAAAAAATAACCAAGCATCTACCTATCAGGTGAAAGAGTGAATTCTACGTAAAAACTTAAAAAAGTAGTGCAAAAATCAATATAAAAATAGACGATTTTTTACAGAAGTCACTGAATATTGTTCTACCAGCGCTATAGGGCCGCCATGACAGTGCGGTGATATTTAGTAATTGAAAGCTCTACACCCAGTGTAAAGGTGCCAATATCTCTTTTACAGCCTTTATGAAAAGTAATTAATAAATTTCCGCGTGACCTGGTCGTTATTAAACGATTTTATGAAGCGGAATTTTTTTATAAAAAATATTTTATTAATATATTTCTTAGATCTCTTTTATTAAAAACAGTTCTAAGAAATATGGATGATATCGTTTCAGGCTTTGATCAAAATTTTGTATTTTAATCAATGATGTTTCGTGCAGTATAAATTACTAGAGAACATCATAGAAATTAATTTAGCGGGTCTTAATCGCGTTAACTTAAATTATTTAAGGTATAAATACCTATTTGTTACCGACGTTTCGCTCGTCTTGCACCGAGCGTGGTCGCGGAGAGACTGATGAGAGCTCAGCGACGTCTTGTGGAAGTGCGGGTTTCAGCACCTACCCTCACTTGGTCTTTATTTAAGTTCGCAATGTCGGTACTCCGACACACTACACTAATGACGTCTACACACTGTTGAGATTTATCACTGCGGCGGTGTTTACACTTGCTGATGACTGGATTCCAAGTGGCCGATAATCTATATCCATCCTCCCGGTTGAAATTGTTATATTTCTTGATTTCTACCGCTTCACGTACTATCCTGGAGTAATAGTGACGATCGGTGGATAAGACTTGTGGTTGATGCAGTTCTATCCAGTGGTTTGGTCCAGACTCCAACAAATGCTCAGCTATCGCCGACTTGTTAATATGTCGGTTTTTTACAGCTGCGATATGTTCCTTTACCCTTTCAGCGATTGTACGCTTAGTTTGACCGATATATGAACTACCACAGCTGCAATCGACTTTGTAGACGCCAGGTGTTTGGAGAGGAATTACATCCTTTGGTGTACGCAGATTGTGTGCTATCTTAGAGAGCGGACTGTATACAGTCTTGATGGAGTATTTCTTGAGTACTGTTTCCAACTTTGTCCGTCACTCCCTTTAGATACGGCATGTAAGCGGGCACTCTGCTTACCTCAGG